>JAKCOX010000010.1:11448301-11788301 GCA_022605575.1 Laterallus jamaicensis coturniculus | reverse complement strand
ATAGGAGCTTGCAAAGGGTACTCAAGTGGCCATCTCCTCTGATTTAGCTGCTCAGCTAGCTGACTTGAGTAACTGGGTAAGAAGAAACTTGGGAAGTGATTCTTAATTTCTCTTATATAAAGTACTTCTGGACATGTCTTGCCTCGTGGCTTTATGTTCCCTATGGCACTTTACTCCTGGAGTTTCACTGGAAGAAAACGTTGGGGTATGTGTCATGGGCCAGTTGGTTGCTGTAGATCAGAAATGCTGTTTCCTAACTCAGATACTTTGGTAGAGATGTGCACGATTTCTCTAGTCTGAGTGGCCTGTAAACTCTGTTCTGTTGCTGAGAAGATACTTTACCCTTTACTAAGCCACTGTATGCCTATTCCCAGCTTGTGGTTTAAGCAGTGAGCTTGCATCTGCTTACAGATATGAAATCTTTTTCTTTCTCCTCCTAGCTGGTGGTTAGGTGTTGTGCAGTTAGCATTAGCTCAGCTTTGTGCTGAAGTTGAGAAGGAGCAAGAGTATATATAAGGCTGTGCTATTAGCTCTGAAGCTCTTAGATACCCATTTCCTTGACACCTGCTCTCTTTTGCTGATTTAGGGAAGTCATGAAGAAGACAAGTATGGTGGAACATAGGTATGTTGTCTCCATATTTTGTGATACTGTTTTCTGATCTGTGACAATAGTGGCAAAAAAGATGGCATTGGATTCCCTTCCCTATGTGTAGGTGGATGATTTCACTAGTGGTACAGCTTTGTGCTGAGGATGGTGCTTATGCTTCAGCTTGATTAATGCATCCAGTGAACATCAACTGTGTCTTACTATGAAAAGAGATGGAAGAGGAGTGAGATCTGAGTGGTAGAAATAAATACTTTCTTGGTTGTATTTGTTGTTTAAAACATAAAGAAGCCCCTGACATTTATTTGGAATATGTGTTGAAAAATTGAGTTTCAGTGTGAAATGGTTATCTAGCAGTTGTGATCAAAGATCTAGAGTGGTAATTCTGAGAGAATCTGTGGAAGAACCTGGTGCTGCCTCTCACCATGTAAGTTGGTTTTATTTGTATGGATGTCAGATCTTTACTATGAAATTGGACTACAATCTTATAGAGCTTGGATGTTCAATGTCTTGCATAGTCTGGAAACAGATTGTGCTTTTTTTCCAATTTTAGGATTTTTAAATCCAAGCTCTGTTCTAGTCCAAATTATTTATGATTTGGCCTTACTAATCATAATGTTTTCCTTCTGAGGATTTGGTGAAATTGCACTTCTTCTTGCATAAATTTTAGAACTCTGAGTTCTTCATAGACTCATGTTTCACACAGAAAGGAATGGAGGTTCTTATAATAGCTATGTCTTTCTACTGCAGTGTTTGGGTTTGGTGGGGTTTTTGGCTCTTAATGAAGGATATTAGGAACATAAAATTTTAGTAATATAAAGTAAAATAGATATTAATGTGAACCAAAAGACCCGAAAGAGAAATTTCATTCAGCTTTCTGTCTTTGGAAAATCTCTTTCTATTTGTTAAAAATTGATGTTTGATATTTAAATAAACAAAGCCTTCTAAGCAAGGAAACATAGGAGAGTATTTTTCAAATAGTGAAGGTTATGTTGAATTTAATGGAAAATTATACCCAGCTCCTCAGAAACTAGGGTCCATTGATAGGCAAAGCCTCAGTTTTCAGGTGACTCTCCTCAGGTTACATCTGGGCTTTTAACATTTCCTAAACTGAAGAAAGTTCATATCCATACTTTTTAAATGGAGGTGTTTTAAGGATGCTGTATGTTTAAATTGTTTAGCAAGGCCTGTATTGATAACCGTGATCTGCTGAATATTTTAGAGGATAAAAACATAAGCTTTTTGAAAGTGTTCATTAAGACTGGTTTTCTTGGGTTTCATTTTCCAATAAATACGCGTGTGTATGTGTGTGCACAATACTATTGCTACTGTTCATTTAGAGTATTTTAAGTTGCAATAAATATTACTCCTTGGTAATTTCTAGAGAACTCTTTTGGAGAAGAGTATAGGGGAAAAACCCACCAAACTAAATCAAGAGAACTATTTATATATTTATCCTATTAAAGTCAGTAGCAGAACTTCAGTGACACTGAAAAGCAAGTATTTACTATATTCTGTGACTCTTAAATGGATTTACATTTCAAAACACTGTTTTTGAAAGAAGAAATTAAAAAGTAGCAATACAGTAAGAAGTTAATTGTTAGCTAAGTTTCTGTAATTCTCATCATTTAAAAGCCAACAACATCTAACAGTTGTAGGCTTTTTAAAGTAACTGATAAGAATTAAGTTATTATAACAGATTGAAGCTGTTGATTCTTTTCTTTAGTTACTAATGTAATTGTACTACTTAGGTTATATGTAGAAGTCTTTTTACAAACAGCTGAGAAATCAATAAAATGGAACAAGCTAGGCTGGGTTTTTTCCTCTTTCTTAATCCAAAATAAAAAACTTCCAGGGAAAAAAGAAATTACTTAGATATTTTGTTTTTCTAGGTTTTGTAATATTTTAATTTTCTTTTTTATAGTGCTGCAGTTTTGATCAAATGAATAAAAAGCCCAGTTTTCCTTCAAATATTCTTTTCAATCCATGGCTTGTCTACTAATTTTTTTCTCTCTTTTTTTTTTTTTTTTTTTATTCAACCTTCCCTCTGTATAGAGTTTTCTTTTAGTTATAAACTGGCCTTTTGCTGATCATAGGTGGAAATGACATCTGTTTGCAACTACATATGGCCTAAATTATGCAAAATGAGCTACGGAAATTATTTAAGGAACAGTCAGCAAAAGCATGGACAACTTCTACTCTCTGACAACTTTCCTGTGTTTGTATGCTGTATTAGGAGTTGCACTTTCTGGAATAAATGCTCAGTATTTCTAATTTGGGATTTATCTGTAGAAAGTATGATTTTATGGCATGCTTTATAAAAAGCTTCATATTCTGCATAGAAAGAAATAAAATTACTATGCCCATTGTTAACTTTCTGTCAAATACTAATCTTGCTAGGGTGTTTGCCTGTTTGTTTTAAGCAACTTTCAACCATTTCATTGCTTGTTTGGCATGGATTTGGAGATTTTTTTGGTTAGCTTAGCCTTTTTTTACACACAGCCTTTTCTGATTTTTGGCAGTGAATGTGGTTTGGTTTACTTGGGACCTACAAGTAATGAAGATAGTAGGATAAAGTGAATTGTAGCAAAGTCTTTCTTCAGTGTTGAAATGAGTGTTTGTCTTAAGAATATGCTTGCAAGGAAGTCAGGTTATCAGAACTTTTCTAAGTAGGGAAAGTATGTAAGTAAAATAAAACTTTTGGGCAGTATTGAGAAAGGTATCTTCTGGATCAAGCTTTGTCAATTGAAGACTTTACTGTTTCCTAGCTGGTTGGCATTGCTGTCAGAGCACTGCTGGCAATAGGAATTTCATGAGTTTGCCATAATCAGCATGATACAAGGTCAGCAGGGTCAGCTCAAGGCGCTTGCACTGACTTTTTAAAATAACCCACCCTTTCATTTATGCACTCAGTTAAGGAGGGGTTTTGTGCCATCCTTACTTTCAGCAATAGTATTAGTGTGCTAACCTCCAGCTGCCTGGATGCATTGACCATCTCATTCTGTCTGGATGCACTGACCATCTGGGAATTATCTTTGTCACAGCTGTTGCAAGGTGACTGTCTGTCCCCAGCCTTGAGGCACTGTGAAGGAGGGTTCAGCTAAAGCATTTCACTTTCTGATTGACATTGACTACCTCAACAGGCATACTACTTTTGCTTGTGCTAAGCTAACAGTGTTTTGCCTTCCAGTTATAACACAGTGGGGTGTGATGGCAGGTAGTTAATGGAACGGAGTAATTTACCTGTCCATGGTAACTTGATGACCACTCTTGGTCATGTGTACACCCATGAATCTGCTATCGAACATGATATGACTTAAAGGTAGCTGGTACTAATAGAAATGTGTTTCAGTCTGACATGGCTTTGTCAGGGCCGACCAAGATGAGAGGTGTTTGGCAGTGTTGCATTGTGCCAAGGAATTGCTGTGAATGGATAGCTGCTGAGGGGTCCTGGAATTCAATGCATTTGTGAAATGACATAACTGTCTTGAGTAACACTGTGATCTAGAATTACCCTCTCTTCTGTGTCTAAGGCTTCAGTTTGACCACAACTTTTGTTCTGTCTTGAGTTTATGGATATAGTAGATACGTGTTGTAGATTTATGTTAAAGGGGTACTTCTCTGTGGAAGTTTTACATAAGAATGTCTGTTGACAGACTATGCAGTTATGATTTTTTTCCTCCTTCCTTCCCAAGGATACTTACCAACTTGAAATTTGACCAGAAACAAGGTTAGGAGGTAAAATATTTTGTCAAGAAATTTTTACAGTATGTGACATGCAAAATACTATCAGAGAATAAATTCCTGCAGAAGAAAAGCATGTATAAACCACCATTGAGTGTAAGGTTTTGTGTCAGAATGGTTAAGAGTGTAAATACAATAGTAGCGGTGTGAAAACGTTCAGTTAACACATTGGGGTCTGATGTTGGTTATGGATGGTGGTCAATGGGTCTATGTCCAGGTGGAGGCCAGTGACAAGTAGTGTCCCCCAGGGGTCTGTCTTGGGACAGTTTCTCTTTAACATCCTTATCAATGACATCGATGATGGGATTGAGTGCACCCTCAGCAAGTTTGCAGATGACACCAAGCTGAGTGGTGTGGTCAACACCCTAGAAGGAAAGGAAGCCATCCAGAGGGATCTTGACAGGCTGGAAAGATGGGCCTGGGTAAACCTTATGAGGTTCAACACTGCCAAGTGTAAGGTGTTGCACTTGGGCCAGAAGAATCCCAGACATAGATACAGACTGGGAGAAGAGCTCCTGGAGAGTAGCCCTGCTGAGAAGGACCTGGGTGTCACCGTGGATGAGAAACTTAACATGAGCCAGCAGTGTGCTCTTGCAGCTCGCAAGGCCAATGATATCCTGGGCTCCATCAGAAGAGGGGTGGCCAGCAGGGACAGGGAGGTGATTGTCCCTCTCTACTCTGCCCTCGTGAGGCCCCACCTGCAGTACTGTGTCCAGATCTGGGGCCCCCAGTACAAGAAAGATGTAGAACTGTTGGAGAGGGTTCAGAGGAGGGCCACAAGGATGATTAGAGGGCTGGAGCACCTGCCCTACAAAGAGAGGCTGAGGGAGCTGGGCTTGTTCAGCCTGGAGAAGAGAAGGCTGCGGGGGGACCTCATTACAGCCTTCCAGTACCTGAAGGGAGATTATAAACAGGAGGGGAATCAACTTTTTAAAAGGGTAGACAATGTCAGGACAAGGGGGAATGGGTTAAAGGTAAAGGAGGGAAGGTTTAGATTGGATATTAGGGGGAAGTTTTTTACGGAGATTGTGGTGAGGTGCTGGAACAGGCTGCCCAGAGAGGTGGTGGATGCCCCATCCCTGGAAGTGTTCAAGGCCAGGTTGAATGGGGCCCTGGGCAACCTTGTGTAGATCCAGGCCTGAGGTTGGTGGCCCTGCCTGTGGCAGGGGGGTTGGAGCTCTATGATCCTTGGGGTCCCTTCCAACCCATGCCATTCTGTGATTCTATGATTCTATGACCTGAGTAATTTACAAACCCAGACTTGTTTACAACTCTCAGATGTTCCTGCAGTATCAGTAAAGCATTTCTCTCAGCAGTTTTACATAAAAATTGGTTACACTTCTGATTTTTTGTGAATAATGTAATAATTCTGTACCATCATTTTCTAGGCATTTCAACAACCCTCTTTAAGTGAGCTGGAGTATCTTATTACAATGCAAAAATCTGAAATTGAACTTTTACAGAAAAAATTGAAAAAAGCAAGTCTCAATCCAGCAGAGCGTAAATTGTACGCTACAGATACTCTGCAAAGCAACAGTATAAGGACTGGAAGAAAGTATGAGGTAAGATGATTTTATTGTCTTGTGTATTTGTGTCTAAGTCAGACTGGTAAAGCCAAATATTTTTGCTCAAGGGTCCAGATAATAATTTTAATATCTGTTGATGCTGCTTATAATTCTGGAAGCTTGTTTGGTTGGATCTTGTGTTATCTGCCAAAGACTTGTTAAAATAGCTGTTGGGAGTAGAAGATTTTACCTTATTAAATAGTGAATAAGGGATTCTTAATTAAAAGAAATATTTGAAGGATAAATTCTTTGTAGATTTGTTAAAATGAATATTTATCACGTATTTTGTGGTGTTTATCAAAATGACCATCTTTGAGAACATTATAAATGGTTATTATTATGATTTTATAAATGAAAAATAGTTGGGTTTTTTTCACAAAATCTTGATGTTTCAAGTGTGTTATAGTATTTTATCTATGAAGAATGGAAACAGTATCCTTTTGAAGTTTACACTCCTGTTTTTTTGTTACAATGTGTAGTGCTGCACCAGCTTTCTTATGATAAGTTGCTGTTAAATTTTGGCAGCAGTTAACAGTAACAGCTCTAAACTCTATTAATAGTTCTATATCATAAATTAATTTATTTAGTTAGCTGAAATCATTATGTTTTTCAATGTGTTCAGCATGTTGGTTGATTTGTTGGGTTTTTTTAATTGTGATTGTGTATGATATGGGAAACTTGGAAGAGATTTCTGTAGCAAGGTTATAGTTTACAAGAATGGAGCATCTCATGTTCTGCTTCCTTAGATGCATTTGCATCTCACAGCATTTATTTTGAAAACTCTGTGGCTTGTTCTTTTTACACTGCACTGTATTCTGTTTATGGGAAAAGACATGTTAGAATATTTGTTTAGGAGCATGTTTGAGGCAGGACAGACTGCTGTACAGGCAGTATAGAGTGAAGAAGCTGAGAAACAGCCTTGCAGACACCAAGGCCAAACGAGCAGGAGAAGGTGGTCCAAGTGCCAGACTTAGTATTTATCTGTACCTCATGAAGAGGACCACCATGGAACAGATGTCCACACTATGGCTTGTGTAGGAGCCCACACCAGAGCAGATGAAAATGAAAGCCACGGTGTATGGAGGGGGGTCCATGCTGGGACAGGTTCCTGACAGGAGCTGTGGCCCAAGGAGGACCCTCTCTGGACCAGGTTTACCCTGAAGAACTCCAGTGGGGGAAAAGTGGAAGAAGGAAGGAGTGGCAGAGAGGAGCTGCAATGGACTGACTGTTAACTCTCTATTCCGCATCTCCCTCTGCTGCTCAGCAGGACGTAGAGGAGTCAGGAGTGGAGGACTTAAGTTCAGCTTGGGAAGACAGGTGTGGGAGAAGGTGTTCTTTAAATATTTTATCTATTTCTTATCACCCAAATCTATTTTAAGTGTCAATAGCTTAAATTAATTTTCCTCAAGGCGGATGTCCATGATGGTAAATTGTAAGTGATCCCCATTTCTTTGTCTCAACCTATTCTCTCCACCTGAACTCATGAGGAAGGAGAGTGACTGAGCACGTGTGTGGACGTTCAGCCCTTTGGCAGGGTTAATCCACCACAGTGTCATTTCTTGCTTCATCAGAATAATGTAACTGAGAGTACTGTGTTTTAACTTATCACTGTGTGAGGAATAAAACAGTTACATTCCCTTGAGTAAAATTAAATACAAACTTTTAAATTCTATTGTAGACAATCTTTTCCTGTTTTGATATATATCCTAGTCATACTCTTTCAACACACAGGGTTGTTTGATATGTGCACTTTTTCACATGTGCATACAGACTTTGTTAAAACTTTTGGGAACTAAATTGAAAGGCTACAAATCCTTCGTATTTAGGCGAGACAGTAAGGGAAATTGTAGAAATGTTCTGGCTTTGGGATCACATAATATACATATAAAATAGAAAAGGTAGTACAGCTGTCTTTACTGATTTTCTCCTTGCAATGAAATATCTTCCCATTACCTTGTTGTTCAGTCTTTTATAGCAAAAGTATTCATGACAGAAGTTACTAGCACATGATTTGACAGGAAAAATATGTTGGATGTACAATTCTTGTTTTATAGTGGTGATCCTCTTGGCTTCACAAAGACTTTGTTGTATTAACCCTTCACACCCCCACCCTCCTCCCCGTTACGTGCATTCCCAGGTTGCAAAGGACAAATAAGTTCTGATCAGAATGACAGCAGTTTGATTACTTTCCTCTCTGAAAGCCGAAGATTTTGAAAGAAGAAATAATAAGGTGTTCAAAAAGAAGGCCTTGGGACAGAACAGAAACTTACCACCAGTATGATAAATAGGGATGTATGGACACATGACTGTATGCTTCCACCTATGCTTGGTTCTGCAGAATGCAATGAAATCCATATGTCTGTAAGCTAGTGTTGTTTGCTGTGAATTGCAGAAAGTCAAGTCCCTTGCCTACAGACATGCAGAGTAGTAGAAACAACATGTTCTGTGAGACAGGTGATCCAGTGGTTAAATGCTTTGTTAAATGTGCATGTGGGTGTCATTTTTCTTGATACTGTGTAACTGTGTACCTAGAGGCAACTGTAATCTTCATAGTCCAGTCCCTGAGGAAAGTGGTACAGCTGAGTGGTGATTTGTATGAAGACTTAAGAGTCAGTTGCTTGGTCTTCCTTTGAGTTCTTTTTGGAGCTTAAACTTAGTAACTTTGTGAGCTGTGTATTTTTGTTACCTCCTGTGGTGGTTTTGGCGCTGGCTAGAGGCCAAATGCCCACCAAGCCACTCGCTCATGCCGCTCTTCAGCCGAAAAGGGGAGAAAATAGATATTGGGAGGCTTAGGACTTGAGATAAGGACATAGGGATCGCTCTCCAATTAGTGCAATGGGCAAAACAGACTCAGCACAGAACAAAGGAAAGAAAAGTGATTTATTACTACTACAACTAATTCACCCGGTGAACCAGAATGGGATAAGAAGCGGCCAGGTCTTAAAGCACCTTCCCCCCACCCCTCCCTTCTTAGCACACTTAAAATTCATCACGATTTTATTCCCTTCTTCCCCCCCCAACATGGTGCAGGGAGGGGCAGGGAATGGGCAGTGGGGATCCGGTGATCCCTCACAAGCTGCTTCTCTTCCCCAAATCTCAACATGTCTCCTTCCCCTAACCCCTAACCCCTCGCCTCTTTGCACTCTTGACTTTAATCATAAATTCGCTCCCTTCATCCCTCCCCTCACAGCACAGGGAGGGGCAGGGAATAGGAAACGGGGGTTTTCAGTTCGTTCCTCGTGAGTTGTCCTCCATCTCAGCTTGGGGGTGGGGAGGGGGCATTCCACACACACACACACACCCCCTTCCCCTGTGGCGTCGTGGGGTCCCACCATTGACCATGTTTCCAAAATATGGGGCTTGCAGAAAGCTGTAACTGCAGCTTACAAAAGCCACAGAAGCAGCACAGCCCCACAAAACTGCAACACCTAGTTAAACTGCCATCGTGTATCTGCTGGCTGGTTAAGTAACACAGCACTTGATTTTTCTTTTTTTTTTTTTTTGTAGCTAAGCTTTCCCATTGTAGGGTGCCTGGGAGTTATAATTGTCTTTCATTGATATACATACTACAACCTTCTTCTAAGTGGATAATGTTAAGATACTGAAAAGTGTGAGTTATCTTGAAGTACAGATAAAGTTGCTGTTGAAACATTCTTGAATCAAGAATCTGCCATTGTTTGTGTTTATAAAACCCCACCTGTGTCTAGTTCAGCTTCAGCAATGTTTCTGATTCTTCAACTGATAAAACAGATAAAGATTTCTGCCCACTGTCTTCACTACTCTATCCTGGTAGACATTTATGTGACCTGTGTGTGCAGAACAGCTCTCCAGAACATTTCAGTGAGAGTTCTGGCTTCCCTTCTTTGCCTTTTTTTTTTTTTTCTTTGACTTGTTTTGGGACTCCATCCAACACAAAACCTGTTGAATTCAAGAACATGACTATTTCCAGCTTCATCCAGTGGTGTCTTTTATGGTACAAATAGGTAACAGAAGACTATTTAGAAAGAGGCATCTTTTCTTTTTTTGCTACTTCCTGTACCTCTGCTGATAGTTAATGTGTGTTACATCTACTTACCAGCTATTTCTTTGCATTAAATCTTCTGTTACAAGGTTTCCTACCTATTAATATTAAAAACCCTGCTTACCTCTGGTTTTCTGCTGTTTGTAAGTGTGTTCATTTTATGAAAAGTCTTCTGTTGTTCCACTTTTTGGACTTGAATTAACATTATCATAAAACGATTATTTCTTATTCGTAAACATTTAGGAAATCTTTAAAACATTACAATTTGTATGTATTTTTAAAATAGGTAGGTCTAAATTTGCTGTAAAATGTTAGGTATGAATTAAAAATTAAATGTTTAAACTTGGCAGCAGCAGCAGCAAAGTTTGTGGTTGTGAGAAGGGTATTACAGATGCCATCTACCAAATTGAGTTTTGCAGCAGCCCCAGGCAATCCAATTGCATAGTATTTTACTACACAGCCTCTTCTGTCTTGGTAGGAAAATTAAACTGTTTACCTTCTTAGCAAAGATTGCCTTCCTACTACCTATGTGTGGCTGTAAAGACCAGACTCAACTCCTTCTCTCCACAGACCTCTAGTCTGATCACTAAACAGGTAAAAACATATTCATGGAATAGAATCTTTCTTAATTCACATCACCAATCCCATCTGTTCTCACAGGGAATTATTTCCATATCCATGAATAGTTAGAATTTTTCTCTTATTTTTTTTCCATGGCACTGTGAAAGTGATTCACAGCACAATCCCAGGTAGTTATATATAAAGTCTCTGTGTTTGTATAGATACATAGAGAAAATGTGTTGTGAACTCACACTATATGATCCTTTGATTAAAAACAGCACAACTGTGAATTTTATGCTTTTCTGTATTTTTTCCATTTGTCCATTCCTCTATAGAGTCTCTACCTAGTTATTCTTAGCAGTCTGGTTAGTCCACTTTTTTTCCTTTGTTGTCCTTCTCTTTGGCAACAAATGCAGTGCTTTAAACTGTTATTCCTTATTTCAGGAATAAATGTATTCCTAGTTCTCTATTCCTGTTCATGTATTTTCCTAGTCTTCTGTTTACAAAAGTTTGACTAGGAAACATTTCTTGAAAAGTAATGCATTATAGATTTTCAGGAAAAATTACTATGGGTATATAATAATTAGGAAAAGTCATAGATAGGAATTCTGTTTAAGGTTTGTTTTTATTCAAGACACCCAGGAAGATGTGAAGATGAATATATATTTTTTGTATGTTGGCCTTGGGATGTTCTGCTTCAGACACCTGAAAGGGATCAATTTAGTTTTGTGCAGCGTTAAAATCTTTGCTTCTTAGCATCAGGGAATGAGCAGTGGGGTTCTTAACTGGAGTAAAAGTTTGGATAGCTCTGCCAGATTTACTAGAAAAAATCTAAAGCAGTAATCTTACTATTTCAAAGAGATTTACTCCTAGTACAATGTTATACTGACTGTAACGTCACAAATTTGGAAGTACTGCTTTAAATGTTCATTAAAGCTTTCTTCTAGTTTCTTTTGTTATATAAAGGAATTGGCAGGAATATACAAAATATGTCCATTTAACATTCACATTTTAAACATACTAAAATTCGTTCTAGACATTAGTTTTGGTTTGTGGGTTTGGTTTTGGTTTTTTTTTCATTTCACTCGGTCACATTTCAGAAGCCAAAGAAACCCAATACCAAATGACAAAAAAAAAAATTGGGAATATTTAAATTCTTAAATATGTGATATTATTTTTTTCCTGCTATTTCATGATTGTTAATTTTTCCTCCTTTTCTGGAAACCCATATGATTTATAGTGGAAGAAGGTAATGGTCTAAGGAAAAAAAAAAAGCCAGTTGGATAAGATTCTCTGTAATGTAATGGAATAATAAAGGTGTTGAAATATATAGTACTATAGACAACTTTATCTCGAGTAAATCAGTTATTTTACAATGAAAATGGCAGCATGCAGCATCAATAATCACAATCTTAAGTTTTTCTTTTGACATTATTTACATAATAACATTTTACCTTATCAGTATTAAGTGCGTGTTAGTATTTCTCTGTCCTTAACCAAAGTTATTCAGAAAATCAGAAAGTCTAATTTGATGAGGTCTTTCTTTCTTTGCCATAAGGACATATGACATAGAATGAAGAAGAAAGCTGCCCAGTTTAAGTGTTACTTTCACATATTCTTTCTCCAGATTGCTATATGAAGCTGTACATAATATAAACACATATTCTTGTCTCTAGTTAGTCACATTATAGTTAATGACCATATGGTCATTATGGTATAAGATCTACTGTCTGTTGTATTTATATTCCTCAAGCATATTGTTCCTTCAACTTCACAGTGTGTTAAACTATTTCAAAGGGAAAAAAATCCTTTCCCTCTTGTTTCTGGTTGTCCTATCAAGTGTAACCTTGGACCCTTATAGAGCAATTAGACCAGCCTCTATCCCCTCCTTTGTAATGAGGTTTCTTGCATTTCTGAGTCTATAACCCTTTAGTCTTCCCTAATGGGACATCATTATTCTGAAAGAAACAATGTAAATGTAAATGAATATTCTCATTAACGAGTCACAGAGAAACCTTTAGTGGTAGCGCTGTGGTAATTCTGCTTGTTATTTCTCTGGTATTCCATGCAGATTTTTTTTTTTATAATTCATTATTAGTATTCAAAATTACTTCTTCTTTAATTCTGCATGTCTTTCATAATCCGGTGTTCCAACTAGTTCAACCATGTCCTTGTTTTATTCTCCAGGAACCACCTGTGAAACGTTCAAGGTCTCTGTCCCCAAAGAGCTCTTTTAGAGAGTCAGAGGAGCTAAGAAAGCTTAAAATAGCTGAAAGGAAGATTGAAAACTTAGAGAAGACACTACAGCTAAAGGTGAACATTAAAAAAATAAAAATAAAAAACGTCTAAGCTATAAGCTTGCATAGATAAAGATATACCAAAATAAACAGATGTTTTAAAAATGCAAAGTGCACATATCGTTACGGACTGTAAGTGTGTTAGCATAAGGGAGCAGTCTCCATTAGTTTGCCTTTTTCCTTTAACTACTAGGAATCTTGTCTTGGTGCTCCTGCAGTTCTATGGAAGCCTAATTCAGGCTGTCATCAATAATACATGCTTGTTAAATACATTTTCAAAATTTGTGTCTCAGAATATATATTTCTGAGAAATTTGTGTATTCATACAGAAATAAAGAGAGGCAGAAAGTGCAAAGATTTTTTTACAGTGAAGGCAAGTATTTTGAAATGCTCAAGTCAATTATTTGGAACATATTTGCCCCATACACTCTTAGAAGTTGTGGCTCAAATTTGTTGTTCTAACAAACACTGTCAAAACCTACATTGAATGACCACACCTGCCTCCCCAACCCTTCATAGAAAAGCATAATTGGGCATGTATTAAAATTTCCCATTTTATACTTGTTTTATACATTTCTGTTGCTTTTCTGTTACTTCAAAAATAGTACCTTTTGAACAAGCTATTGATTTCCAATTGCACCTCAGAATGCAAAACCTAAATCCTGAGTCATGTTTTCTTAAATAATTTTGTATCCCCTCCCCTCCCTTACCCTTCCATTCCCCTTTGCATCCCCTTCCCCCCTACACACATTTTCCCCCCTCCTTATTCTGAATAGTGGAATTTGAAAAATATTTGCATTATATGTAGTAGCCTACAGCAGAACCAACTCTACTGAACATGCTATGGTAAATGTCAGGCAAGTGAAAAAATTTGGGGAGCCATACAAGCCATAGGCCTGAGATCCTGCCTCATGAAAACTGACACTTGTACGTGATAAGTCAATTTTAGAAAAAAAAATATGAGTGGGAATTATATTTTAGCATAAATGCAAAAGTTCAGCACCCTGTATACTTGAGAGAGTTCAATGTAATGTCTTAACACACATGGAATATCTGAGTAGGAAAGATTATTTAGACTTCAAAATCAGTCTTACATGCTATCTCTTTCCTTGTTCCTGAGAGTCTGAAAATTAATTTTGTTTTTTCTCTCTGTTGAGAAATCAAGGCCTGTCCTACCGGCCCTACCTGAGAACTGGCCTTTGGCAAGCCTCCTGTTTGTTAGCCTTAGTTAGCCTGCCAGACACTGATGCCGCAGATTATTCTGGTGCTGTGGACTACAGCTGCTCTGCCCTTGACAGCAAAACTCACACGTCAGCGTGTATGATCGTTCTCTTAAATGGTAGTAAAGTTCTGCATTTCTTTGTGTTTTCTTCTGGAAAGAGGAGTGGTAAAAAGCAGTCTGTTTTTCTAAGCAGATAAAGAAGAGAAGGGATTGCTATTCTTTCTGCATGACCTCACAACATAATTTTTACCATCCGCCATACTGCCTTTGTCGCTTCTTCCTTTCCATCTGAAGGCATAGTTTAGGAGTCTGTGCATCTTGATTATTATGTTGCAAGTGTGGGATCTCTGTTTATCACGGCTGTTAATGCAGAGGTCTGTAAGGGTTAACTCTTGTATCTCCCCTTGAAACTGAATATATGAACTCCTTGGTTTATATCTACTTGGTTTATTTTGCAGAATGGTTTAATTGATTGAAAGGAAGCTGTAGAGACCAAGGTCAACGTATTAAACACTGTTGTGGCACTGCATTCAGAATTCAATGAGGCTGTTGCCAGCATGACAGTGAACTCAGCTGTCATAACATTAGCATCAGAATAATTCTATTGGTATTGGATGATTTCTTGATATTAACCTCCTCTCAGGCATTGCTTCCAACAAAGAATAACGCATGTGATCAACATTTTTAAAACTGGCACTTACATTATTCCCTCCTCAAGCAGTGTTGACTATGTGATTACTTGAAATATACTCCCTCATAAAAGTGCTTGCTCTATCAATAAACATACTGATGATGCATGTCCTGAAGATGAAATTGGGACTTTATTCATCATTCCTGCTGAAAAATTGGTAACAAAACAAAAAAAGTGAACAGCTTTTTTATATTGGTTTTTCAAGAACAGGAATATTTGATGTCCCAGTCCTTAGTAGACAGGAACAGAAAAGGGCAAGGTCCCATTCATAGGCTATTCCAGTTCTCCTCATCTGACTTATTTCTGGCCAAGAAAAACTGGTTCTTACCATCTTTGTGGCTTAATATGAATAAGGTAATCACGTAAGTTCGGAGCATGCTGGTCTTTGGTACAGTATCATATCTGCATTCCAGGACATACAAAAAAATAACAGAGCATGCCTGATTGCACTCTTGTGCAGGGAAGAGAATGTCAAAGTAAATAAGAATATTTCATAGATTTTGTTATTAATGAATTATCAAGCTGGTACTTAGAGTGATCTAAAGCATAAGTACATCTATCTGCTGTTGGTTGATAAGAATTGGGTAGGAGTTTGGTTGCTGAGAGTTTGTTGGCAGTTTTTTGTGAACTAAAAATATGTTCTCCCACATTATGTTTCTAGAACTCTAATCCCTGGTGTAGCCAGGAAATATTCCTGGCCTTAACTGGAAAGCTTTCAATAGTAATAGGAGACCTTCCCTTTGACTTTTCTCCCCTCCCCCCATTTTTTCTTAATTTTCTTAAATTTTGGAGAGAATTAGAGCTAGAATACATAGATCAGCCTCTAGGAGCACCGTAATACTTGTTTATATAAGTGAGGACACACTATTGTATTTAGCTTAGATTTCATATGTAGCCCTGCTCAATGTAGGGTGTTTAGATGCCAAAAATATATTGAGGCTTCTTCACAAAACTTATTGTGGAAAAAAATATTTTTTAACTGTCAGCTTCCTCGCTCCTTATCAGCTTAGGAAGAGTAGTCAAAGAATTCAAGCAGTGTGTTTTTTTTAATTCTGTTTTAGTTTAATTTTTACTTTAACAGAGCTTGTTAGAGGTCAATTTCACAAAATTTTGAAGTAATGATTAGAATCTTTTGGTTTGTCTGAGTTTCCTGCAGGTAATGACTTTTTTCACAGGCAGTTGGATTCTTCCTCCTGCAGTTTGGACTTTGTCTTTTTATCTTTCATTATCACATGGGAAGTACCACAGAGTAACACTGAAAAAGAGCTGGGGAATAAACTGGAGATCCAGCACTGGTAGAGATAGTCACCCTGTATCATTTTTGTCAATATACAGAAAGCTGTATACAACACAGTTTAATTATTAAAAAAAAAAAAAAGAAAATTAAAAAGAAGCAGTTCAATCAGTGAGAGATGAAGCTAACAGATTATGGAAATTACAGTGAACATTTAAAGTTTTGAGGTGCTTAATAATTCAATAGAAGAGAAGGATTAGGACAGTTAATTGCCTAATTTCTTTTTCTGTGAGAGTAGAGCATCTGATAGGGAAGAGAATAACTGTAACAGAATGGATAATGGAACAGGTAAGCAATAATGAAAAATGTAGATTCAGAAATAGGAAAGGCCAAATTCCACACTTGGTTGCATCCCTGAAAGGGCATTGACACTAATAAACTTCTGACAATTTATGCTGAAGACATTATTTTCCAGACCTGATCAGTTTTCACTTGCAACATCAAACAATCTAAGAATGATTTCATGAACTTCTCTTCAAAACACAGCATCTATATTTGAATTCTTATAAAAATTGTTGCAGTGCCAAGCAAAGCTTGGAAATAATCTCTATTTCCTTTGTCATAAATTTTTCTTGCTATTTGTGTGATTGTTTTAATATCATTATAGTGAACCATTCAAAACCAGTCAAAAGTACTTTTCAGAGCAATTCTAAATCTGGATTTAGGGATTGTTTCAGAACAAAAACCAACACCACTTTGGGAAAGTATTGGTAAGATCACTTTGGTATCTATTGGCTTCTGTTCCCACGTCTGCTTTTTTGCGTCACCTGAGTCACTTCCAGAAAACCTCTGGAATTTTACATATAGCAGCACCTGAAATTTTAGCTGGTCTCCTTCAGCTTTGTTTATGTGCCATGAAAAACTGGCTACATTTTAGAAGCCAAATTTAGTCCTGGTACTTTGCAGTTAGTACTGCTGTAGAAATCCATACCACGTTTTTATATTATAATGGGATTTATTTTTTATTGCTTGCAGCTCTGTCTACTGGTGTATCTTATTTATTAACTAATGCTGAAAAGCCCGCCTTGCATATTAACAATATATGCATGCAGGTAAAGGACTGTGGTTTACTTAAAGATAAAGGAACAGATCCTGTAGTTGCTATACAAGCAGAGCCCCCATTGAACTGGAAATGAAGCACTGAGGGCAAATTTTACTTCAGGGTAATGTCTGGTGAATTCTTTACTGTTGTATGCCAGCATTTGTCTTGCATTATACTGTAGGATGGCCTCTTCTTAATGTTACTTTTTTTTCAGAACAAAGTATTGTGACTTAGGAAAGTTTCATGACATTATTCTGTAATGTAAATCGAGGTATATCTTACTTTGTATAGTGCAAAAAGAGATTACTTTTTTTAATATGGTTTTGATTGTATAAAACCAGTTGCAAAATTTTCATTTGTTACAAAACTAGAGGACAAAGTCTGGGTTTTGCAAGTTTATCTTTACAGAAATAAATTAATGTATCAGGAAATCCTGAAGACATTTAAATTTAGGTTTATTGATGGGGACTTAAGTGTGACCACTTTTTCCATCAGAAATACATAGATTGTTTTCAATAGAAAAAAAAAAATGTAGTTCAGAGGAAAAGACATTATTTTTCAGTCTATTTCTTTTTAGGTGTATTAGGCCAGTGCACTCATCAGATGAAATCTTAACATTTTGTTACTAATTTTTTAAAAACTTGTCAGCAGGATGAAAAAAATGATAAATTTTTCCAAATTAGCTAAATTTGCCAAACTAGCAATAAGAAAATTTTATTTTGGGCATTGTGATTCCTGATACTTCTTTTTCCTTTTTTTCCTAGATTTCTGGGGTTCTTAGTAGTTAATTAAAAAGAACTTTTGTTTCATGGGATCTGTGTGAAAGTCACTTAGCATTTTGCCTGAGTAATTTTGTTTTTCTGGTGCTATACAGACTCAAGAAACTGATGAGCTAAGAGCAGCCCATGAAAAACGCAGAGAGAGGCTGCAGATGTTACAGACCAACTACAGAGCACTAAAAGAGCAATTAAAGCAGTGGGAAGAGGGCGATAGCAGGTAAGTTACGTAGCTCATTAAAAACATTTCCCTTACACAAGAAATCTGAACAGAAGTATTATATAGGTATTCAAAAGAGAATTTGATTTGAAGGAAGAAACTACTATGTGGTGATCAAGAATTTATCCTTTGTTAAAGCAGAGTATGTGGCATCACCCATATGAGAGAAATTACAGTTGGAACCAAGAGTAAAATTTATTGAGCTGACACTTTGACTTACTTTATTTAGGATCTCATTGTGAACCTGAGTACTGGACAAAGGTCTGCTAGGGCTGCTCATTTATGCTTGTCTAATTCCCAAGTTGACTTATTTGTTGATGCTGTATCTTTTTAATTTTCTGTAATAGAAAAATCATTGTTTATGTTTCAAATAGTTTTAAAAAATAATTTTAGTCATTAAACAATATAGAAATAACAGCCTTTCTTAGTGCTTCAAACATTAACTGAAACTAATCCTAAAATTCCCTTCTTAATAGGGAAAAAGATTGCATGCATGAAAATTAGGGTGTTTTCATCTGTTAAATTATTGTAAAATCAATTTTACAAAAATATTACAGTAATATATCTTTATTAATGGAAAGAAGAAAGACTCTACCACATCAAAATTTAAATAGAGAATATTCTAAATGTAATTCTCCCTAAAATTTGATAAAAAACAGTGAAAATTCTATGCAGAAGTTACCTAATTTTTTTTAAGTCCTTAGTTGAGAGCTAGAATTTTTGGTAAATTGACACATTTGGGGCTACAAAGACTTTTATTATCACTGCAGTTTTCAGAGACTGCTGAATTACAGTTTTTTAAGCCCTGTGTCAAGAAAGTAGCTTCAGCAGTTCCTTCCATCCTGGTGGCTTTAGTAGGACTTCAGCAAGCACCTACAGTTCAGTAAACACAAATATGTTTTACTATATACAATTCTATTTTTCATTGAAGCAATACTGAATAATTTTGACAAAAAACTTTTTAATTCTCTCGAATTGCAAAGGGAATCACGGAAATTGCTACAAACCTCTGGTAGCTGTTCAGAGAGTCCAGGGTGACATAAAGGGCCCTACTGTGAATGATAAACTACCTGTTATAAGCATAAGTAATGCTTTGGCCTGTCTGAGTAGGTTTACATCACTTTGCCATACTGTATGGTGATTCCTTAAGAACAGTTTGTCTTTTAACAAGGAGGAACAAAAAAAGTGTGGATTACCATAATGGTAAGGTACAAATCTACTTTAGGCATTGGTAACAAGGAAACATCTTTTCTGAAACATTGATAACAGGTAGATTTTTAAAAATTAGAATGAAAAAGTTTTATTTAGGAAAAGCATGGATGATTTTGTCTTCTAGCTCACTGTTTTAAATTCAGTGCAAGCTGGAAATGACTGAACACTACTGGATGGCAGTTACTTTATGCAATGAAATCATTTAATTCTGTGTTCTAAAGCTAAATAAGCATTCATGGTCCACTGAGAGGCCAAGGCTGAAAAGATACAAAAAATTCAACCTAGATAAAGACAGTAAAATCAAACTTGATACACAGTGAAGCACTAAGTGTTCTGGTTCTGATAGTTCAAAAAGAAAAGAAAAAGAAAACATGGAAGAAAAGAAAAAAGAAAGAGAGACAAATGCAACTTGTGTTTAAAAAAATGAAATCAACTTGTGTTCTGACAAGAATGTATTTGGAAAAAGTAGATATTGGGGAAAGTGTAATATTAAACCGTTATTTGTTCATCTAATTTTTTTCATCTCTAATTAAGATAAGCTGAAAATTGCAGGTTTTTGATAGCTTTTGTCATCAGAACAGATCTGTATGAAGCTGTCAAACTAAAAGGGGGTTGCTTTTCTTTTTAAATATGCTTAAACAAAGGAAAATATCAAAGGCAATGAAAAAAAGTCTGTAAATGGTTATACCGGCCACTGTTATTTTGGTACTTCAAAAAGCTTTATATTGCTGGTTTAATGTAAATTGTGCTTTAAGAACTCAGTATCAGGTACTTCCTGTCCTCTGTAAATGATGGAGGGCACCATTCTTTCTGATTCTTCATAGATTAGGATCTGTTACCGAGATGGCACCTGATGGGACCTAATCCACCTGTCAGTGTACATACAACTTCCACTGACATACGTGACTGCAAAGATGATGAGGGCCTTGTGAGTTTACCACACTCTCTCAGAGTTTGTTTTTGTGCCCAGTAAGAATTTAAATTGCAGAGTTTTATATTTATTTTATAAAGTGGTTTTAATGCAAATTTTATATTTGGCATTATTAATATAGATCTAAATAATTTTATGACAGAAAAATATTTTTATTTTCTTTTTCTGTGCTTCTGAATTCAGCTTACTTTTTCCTAATGCCTCGTCTTATCCATAAAGTTTATTCTTTCACTACAAAGTAGATCAACAGTTTGATGTGGAGTCAGAGTTAGTACAACTTCCAGATTGATTTGGAGGAGCATTAAGGGAGCTGGTGGCTCTCCCATGGTTTTTTTGCAAGAGACTGTGTGATGGTTTCACCTTCTACTTTCTCATACCAGTAATGTAAGGAACGTTGAGAGAATACGTGCAGGGGCCACTGCTCTGCCACATGTCATTTGAGAGCCACTGTGCCATACCAGCAGAATTTCTGTCTGAAACTGTGTAATTGAACTTTTTTGTAAGACCAGATCTAAGGTTTCACGCCTCGCAGGATGTATGCGTCGTTCAAGATTTATGTTCAGGAGAGGCCACAGTTTAAGATTTGTATTTTCTGAAGGCAAGAATGCTTTTATGCTTGTGGTACTGAAACATGTAGAAATTTGAAAACAAACCTCTTTTTACTCTGTTTTAAACAGGATTGAAAGTAGGAAAAGCAGATACCAGCATGCAGAACCCTGTCAGTGCTACCAAGAGGATTCTGATGCTGTGTGGAATGAACTGGCTTTTTTCAAACAGGAACACAAAAAGCTGTTGATTGAAAAGTGAGTTTCTTTCTTAAATAGTAGTTACATAAGGAAATATTCTCTTTGTTTTTTTCTGAAGGTTGTGCTTTGCAGGCCATGTAAGATGAATTGCTTGCAAAATTCCAAAATAAAACCATATTCTACCAAAAGCAGAAAAGGAAAACATCAGCTCTTTTTTTTTTTTTTTCCTTCCCCTTCTTTATTTTTCCCTCTTAAATCAGTGACAAGTTACAAGTTTGCTAGCACTAACAGAAACTGTATTCCATGATCTAGGGATTGTGTTAATTAATGTGGCTCTCATCTGTTGGAGGTGTCGCTCTTCATTAGCCTGTATTTTACACACTGCCGTGCTTCATTTTTGGAATGAGGTGGTGAGGGGATAACCTAGCCAGCCATCCTTGTTTGATCTCTGTGATACATACGCAATGCAGAATGCCTCAGCTCTCTTGGTTCCCTGCCCTGTCCTGCTAATCCCAGCTGAGCTCATTATGGTGTAGCCTTGCTGCTACTCCTGGAGCCAGAGCTGTCCAAGCTAATTACTGGTAGCAGCAGAGCTGCCTGTTAAGGGTCTGGTGTGGATCTGCTAACATGGTCCTTGGTAGTGACCTGCAAAAAGCACGAGGGAGTTGCTCTCTTTCTTGCTGTGCACAGCCTGTCCTTTGGGTTTAGTGCTGATCCCTTCACACAGCTCTTTTAGCTGTAGTAAGTGTAAAACTTGGTGAAGGAAACTCTTACTTTAGAAAACATACAGTTTGCTGCTTTGATCTCATAATTCATAGGCTATTATACTCAGCCAGGCAAAGTAAGAAAATGTCCTTTTATACTAGACAAAAGGAAGTTAGTATGGTATAATTAGCCCTTTGCTGCTATTTAACACTTTCTGTAAGTCAAGTTGGGTTTATTTTTTTTTTAATTTAAGAATCAAGACATCATAGAAACTTTTATTCAGACTTTGTTTTTGTCAGCATTAAAGAAAATGTATTTTCCCAATGGGTCACAATGTAAACTGATTTTGTGGAAATACCATGAAGGCTGCTATCACAGAATTTCAACAGCAGCAAATTGTTTTGTAGTAGGTAAGTCCTTGTGTTGCCCATAAGCTGCTTTGGTGTGTTACATCTAATATTGCAAGTAGCTGTATTGCATGGGGTATTCTTCTATCTGCCAGTTGTAATTGTGTGCCTGTTTTTGTCACTTCATTGTCATGTCTTTGTTTTCTGTTTTGACACTATCACAATTACCAGATGTACTTCTTTCGTTTATTTTGATTTTTATGAAGGAGCTTTCTTGCCATACCCATAATTGCAGTTGCAATTCTGGTTCTATCAATAATCAACGTGTGCTATAGTAAATTTAGAGCAATGACACAAAGCCATGAAAGAGAAATTGCTTATGTATTGTTTGTGCCCTGAAAGTTGGTACAGTTGGACTTTCACTAGAGCTCCTGTGCAGTTACGTTTATGGGGAAAACTCTTATGCTTGGTACGTCGTACATCAGTGGCCTTGACTACATAGTGTTGATGAAATACTTGAGTTCTTTGAAGTACAGATTTTTTTAAGGCAAAGAGAGTTCCTAAAACTCTTCATTATAATTAGTAAGCAACCAGTGCACCGTTGTGATTATTAAGTTGATCTTCTGTTAGATTTAGGTACTTTTCACTCCTTTTGGGCAATGTACCTTATTGTTAGTTGAAGTAAGGGAGGAATGAATGCATAGCTCTTCAGTTTTTTGTATCTGTCTTCAATGTCCGTCTCTACTAATGACTGTCTAATATGTTAAAGCATTTCAGGATCTGAGGCCATTTTCTAAGAAAGCCACTACTAAATTTAGTGTATTTTTTTAGATCTGTGGATAGGGCTTTTTAATCTTCTATGTACTCTTTCTTAAGCTCTGTGGATAAAGTACATGATCTGCAGAGTTGTACCAATTACTTGTACGTGCAGTTTTACAAGCAATGAAGTAGATCAGGTTAGCCCATAGTTCATGTGGATGCATGTGATTCAATGGACCCTACTGATTGTTGGCTTAAGTTGATTTAGAATATCTAAAATCCAAAGCTGGTGCAGCACTTTTTAAGTAAGAGTATTTGTGTAGGGATTTTATTTTGGTTTAAGTCTGCTATAAATTTACATGTGTGTAATTTCTGTCTGTGATTGGGACAGAGAGTAAATGATAGGAAAACAGGCTTATTTGTTGTTGTTTGTTGGGTTTTTTTACATGTGAGGAAGATTGTCCCTCCTTCTCTCCCTTCCTTTTTCCAGGAATAAATGTAAATGATGTAAAACATCTCTAATTTACAAGTACACTGCTCTGAAAATATGTAGGGTAAATCCAAGGAAAGCCCATTGATTTATGTCCTAGGTTCCAAAGTGTGGTCATCACCAAATTAGCACACTGTAGAATGAAGTTTACTAGATATCAGTTTGTAACATGCTATATATCAGTTTGTAAGTTAGGAAATCTGTTTTTAAGTCAGGAAAAACTGAAGTTGCTTGGGTAGTCACCAGTTTTGGTGGTGCCTACTTTCAAACCCTGTGGGAAGGCTTTGTGATAGCCACTACTTACTGTCATGTCCTTTTTTAATGAAGTTTTCTTCTCATCACAGGCAGGTATTGCTTTTGCTTTCATTTAAACCATTTGACACTATGTGTCTTTCAAGCTGGACACTAACACAGAAACACATACAGGGTTTTGGGCTTAGATTTGAGCACCATGCAGAACATGTGGCATTGTAACTAACATTTTTTACTTTTTCATTAGTAAAGAGTAGTATGTGCATGCTGTTTTACTTTGCAATTAATAATAAACTGTTTCAGAGCCATGGGCTGTATCCTCGCTCGGATTTATCATAGAATCATAGAATGGCATGGGTTAGAAGGGACCCCAAGGATCATAGAGCTCCAACCCCCCTGCCACAGGCAGGGACACCAACCTCAGGCCTGGATCTACACAAGGTTGCCCAGGGCCACATCCAACCTGGCCTTGAACACTTCCAGGGATGGGGCATCCACCACCTCTCTGAGCAGCCTGTTCCAGCACCTCACCACTCTCTGTAAAAAACTTCCCCCTAATATCCAATCTAAACCTTCCCTCCTTTACCTTTAACCCATTCCCCCTTGTCCTGCCTTTGTCTGCCCTTTTAAAAAGTTGATTCCCCTCCTGTTTATAATCTCCCTTCAGGTACTGGAAGGCTGCAATGAGGTCCTTCCGCAGCCTTCTCTTCTCCAGGCTGAACAAGCCCGGCTCCCTCAGCCTCTCTTCGTAGGGCAGGTGCTCCAGCCCTCTAATCATCTTTGTGGCCCTCCTCTGAACCCTCTCCAACAGTTCCACATCTCTCTTGTATTGGGGGCCCCAGATCTGGACACAGTACTGCAGGTGGGGCCTCACGAGGGCAGAGTAGAGAGGGACAAGGGCAGAGTAGAGTGGGACGTATGATGTATATATTTCAGGGTTTTGTGTATACGAAAGAATGTATCTCTGTATTGTTACAATCCCATACCAGATTAGTAAGATGTAATCAATAAACTGTGGTTATTTCTTTAAAATTTATCTTCATGCTAATTGCATTACAGAATAATTGTTCTGTGGCTTTACAGAAACTGGTTTTATTAAGCTTTACCTGACTTAGTTATTAAGCCTCCTGCCCCACTACTTACTCTGTCACAAAGAACATGTGATTATGTTCTACCATGAATATAATGTGGATTGAAAGCTTCCTTTTTAATTTTATGAGCTATAAAATCTCATTTTATAAAATTATTTATTATTAAAACAAAACAAAAGCCAAAAGGCCAAAGTTTAAGTTCACTTAGAGATCTGCACCAGTAGCTAAGAAAATAGGCTGACTTTTAAGCCCTCACAATCCAGTGTCTTAAGAAATCCTGCAGCAGCTACCAGCTAAGCTTATGCCAAAATTGAAGGTACAAAGAGACACAAAGTGAGATCGTTGAAATAAATTTCCTAAGTATTCCTTGAAGTGTTTATTAATGTTGGTTGCCAAATGAAAACAATTCCACAGCTCTTCTAGGAAGTCCCATTTTGGTCTAAAGTATGCAGTACTTCGACACTGTGTTAATGCTGCAGTGTAATTTCCTGTTAAATACCATGTTACTGCAGGCTAAAAAGCCAGTGTTGTATTGATGTTCATGTTCTGTGTTAAGAAAAACATGGGATTTGATCTCGTTTTCTTTCCCTTAAGGAAACAGAAAAACATAGTAGTGTTCAAACAATAGTTAACACTTAGCCAAGGAAGAAAGTGGCCCATGCTTGTGTAAATACAGTATTTTTATTGAAGCTACACAAAACTCCTGAAAACTTGCAAGAGGAAGATCTAGTAACGTATCTTCATAAATCTAGTATATTTTTCGTGGGTTTATATGTATTATATTTAGATATATTATTTTTAGTCTTGGCCATTAAGTCCTAAATGCTTTCTTTCTGTTGAATTGCATTTACACATATGTCCTTAGAAATTTTCTTCCCACATTAGTTAGATTCATCTTTGTATCTATATTATTAAGATTTTTGCAAAATTCAGGGTAAATGAATGTGTCACACATTCAATTGGATTTCTAATTGATTGCAAGTTAGCTAATTTAAGTTACTTTGGCATTTCTGAATTAAATTCTTGTTTACTGGAATATAGGAATAACCAGTCCCTTTGGAAGGGTATAGACTTTGGAAGGGTATAGCAGGTATATAGGTATATAAACTATTGTGGAACTATTTGTATCTTTTGTTTTGGATTACTTTGTAGGAGGTCTTGTAATTGATATGAGCAACACTTGACTATTTTGACATACTACATTCTTTGTATACAAGACACTATGATAAAAGCCATTATCTTTAGAGTTAACTGGAAATTGGTTGTCTGTATGGGATGGTCAGATGGAGCCAGCTACAAGGAGAAAATGTTTATTAAGTGAAAATGATAGCCACCTCATTCACACATCATTCATTTTTATCAGTGACTTTGGTAGTCACTCTTTCCTCTGAGTGTCTGGATAGCTGTGCGTGTCCTCCACTTAGGAATTGTTCTCTGGATCTTTGAAGCATGTGGAATCACCGCATGCTTGGTAGCATTCTTACTTTGCTATTACAGCTATTTAGTAGAGGTTTCTTATTACCTTTACTTTTTTAGCAAAACACAAGACCTCATGATTCTGGCTTGCTTTATTCTTTGTAGAGTCAAAGCAACTGTTCTATACTCTGTGTAGCATCTCATCAGCCAGCTGTCCAGACCCTGACTTGGGACCAGCAACAGCATGTGATGCTTCTTGCCTTTTCTAGCAATCAGAATGGGCCCAGTGGAGGAAAGATAAATTTACTTTTCTGGAAAGGTGGCAGTAAGAAACACAAACCTAGGCTTTATTAATTCCTCTGCTTCTTCAAAGTGGGTTGTTGGGCAGTTTTTTCTTTTTTTTTTTTCTAGACAGCCTGATGAAGAAAAGGGAATTTTGATTACCATGACAGTCTCTTTGGCTAAGCAGGAAATACCAGGTCATCAGAGACTTTTATCTATTGTTCTCTGCAATGTCCAAATACCACAGTATTTTTATTTCTTTGTTCCACTCAATAGGTATGGTGCATACCAAATCAGTTTGGGACAAGGTGCATTCACACTACAACAGTGTTGAACAATTTCACCTACAGAGTATAGCCCTTCTGACATACATACTATCTCTGTAATCTACCTCTTCTGCAGTTTTAGGAGCGCTGGGAGTTTTCAGGCTTCTCACTGGAAAATATTAAAATCTCAGGGCTCTTGTGTACTTTTTACTGTAATTAGTAATTTTATACTGCAAAGCATAGTTAAAATAATGATGTATGTGTATTTCTTTAGGTTTCAGATGGATAATTGCTAAATCTAAAATACCACCTTTTAGTCTGCTGAAGACTGTTAGAGCCTAGATTCTGCTGGTGGTTATAAGGATTTCTGACAAAGGTGCTTGCTCACTGACTTGACTGAATGTTGCTCAGTGAAAAAGTTGGTCAGGCTCAATTGTGAGAACTTGAAATGATGCAGTTGGACCCACTACAAATAATTTAAAATCTAAGAAAACAGCAGCACCGACTGTACTACAGGGTGCAGTTTGTAAAAGACATTTTTTAAGCACCAAAGTCAGAATGGTAAATGCCACATTGAGCAGTTTAGGGGCTTTTATGTAATTAACTTACATTGTGAAGCAAATTATTTTCTAGTTTCTAGCAAGCTTCCAGTTGCATTTTCACAAGGCACTGTGTCAGCTAACTGAAACAAATACATTGGTGTTTTCCAATGAGAGTGATCTGTCAGGAATGATGAGATAAATATCTTTAGTTGTTAAGCTTTTGTGTAGAACTTTTCTTACCAAATCTTCTAATTTCCAGCATCCTAAATAAAAAGCATATTTAGCTTACAGATAAATACTTATATGTAATAATAAGTACTAAATGTGTCTTGTTAAACTGTACTGAATGTTCATGGTAAGAAGCCTGTGAAGCTACAATCTGTAATACTGAAGCACACCACAGCTGGTAATGTCAGTTGTCAGGGTGCTGTATTACGAGGGAATGAGGGAGTAATATATATATATAGTTTTTTCTCCAACGCTTTCTTGTTCCTGGGAATTTCGGTAAGGTCAGCACTGCTTTCTGGCAACAGCTGAATTTAGTAATTCAAAACAATGCTAGTTTCACAGAATCACAGAATCACAGAATCTTAGGGGTTGGAAGGGACCTCAAGAGATCTTCGGGTCCAACCCCCCTGCCAAAGCAGGCTCCCTATCTCATATTACATAGATAGGCGTCCAGACGAGACTTGAATATCTCCAGAGAAGGAGACTCCACCACCTCCCTGGGCAGCCTATTCCACTGCTCTGTCACCCTCACTGTGAAAAAGTTCTTCCGCATGTTGGTGCGGAACTTCCTGTGCTCCAGCTTACAGCCATTGCCCCTAGTCCTGTCCCCACTGACCACTGAAAAGGGGCTGGCCAATTCCCCCTGCCACCCATGTCTAAGATACTTGTAAACACTAATTAGGTCCCCCCTAAGTCTTCTTTTTTCCAGGCTGAACAGACCCAGCTCACTCAACCTTTCCTCATAGGGGAGATGTTCCAGACCCCTAATCATCTTTGTCGCCCTTCTCTGGACTCTCTCCAGAAGGTCCCTGTCTTTTCTATACCAGGGAGCCCAGAACTGGACACAGTATTCCAGGTGGGGCCTGACCAATGCAGAGTAGAGGGGGAGGATCACCTCCTTCGACCTGCTGGACACACTCTTCCTGATGCATCCCAGGATCCCATTGGCTCTCTTGGCCACCAGGGCACACTGCTGGCTCATAGCCAACCTGTCATCAACCAGGACCCCTAGGTCCTTCTCCATAGAGCTCTTCTCCAACAGGTCATCCCCCAGCCTGTACTGATACAGTCGGTTATTCCTCCCCAGGTGCAAGACTTTACACTTGCTTTTGTTGAATTTCATTAGATTTCTCCCTGCCCAGCTCTCCAGTCTGTCCAGGTCTCTCTGGATGGCAGCGCAGTGTTCCTGCGTGTCAGCCACTCCTCCCAGTTTTGTATCATCGGCATACTTGCTGAGGGTGGATGCTATTCCCTCATCAAGGTCGTCAATGAAGATATTAAACAGGACTGGACCCAACACTGAGCCCTGGGGAACACCGCTAGTCACAGGCCTCCATTCAGATTCTACTCCACTGATCACGACCCTCTGAGCCCGGTCTGACAGCCAGTTCTCAACCCACCTCACTGTCCACTCGTCTATCCCTTGTTTCCTCAGCTTCTCTATCAGGATGTTGTGGGAGACAGTATCGAAAGCCTTGCTAAAGTCGAGGTAGATGACATCCACTGCTCTCCCTCCATCCACCCAGTTGGTAATAACATCATAGAAGGCTATGAGATTGGTCGAGCACGATCTCCCCTTGGTGAATCCATGCTGACTATTCCTCATGACCTTCTTCTCTTCCAGTTGTTTGGAGATGGCATCCAAAACAAGCTGTTCCATCACCTTTCCAGGGACAGAGGTGAGGCTGACTGGCCTATAGTTACTGGGATCCTCCTTCTTGCCTTTTTTAAAGACTGGAGTGACATTGGCTATCCTCCAATCTTCAGGCACTTCTCCTGTAGTCCAGGATCTGTCAAAGATGATAGAGAGCGGCTCCGCAATCACCTCCGCCAGGTGTTCTTGCATGGTTTTTGGAGGGAAAATATAAAACTTTTAAGTTTAGATATATCTCAGCTTTGCTAGGCCTTGTGGAACTTGAGGAACTGAATTTTATTCAAAGAGAAACATTAAGTTTCTTCAAAGGCTGAAAATAATATTTTATAATTAAAGTTATTAAGCGATACTTATCTATTCAAGCTGTATCTTTTATATAATCAGAGAATCATTTAGGTTGGAAAAGACTCTTGAACCCTTTCCTGAAATGTTTCACGCCACATCTGAGTTTCTAGAATTCCAGAAACTCAGATGTGGAGTGAAACAGACCCTTGTTGTAGTCCAGAATGATCTTTGTCATGAGCTACTCTCTTGCTGCATGAGACAGAATATATGTTTAGCCTGTCTTAGTGTTTTTGGATCTTTTTCTAATTTGTAAAGAATTCAGAACCTATTTTCTATGAAGCATTGTTGTATTTGCTTTTTTCAAACACAATCACATGAAAATAAACATGGAATCTGACAGATTTCCCTAAAAATCAAATATTTCATCTGAAGAAAGCTTTGGATCCTTAATTTGCATTATTGGAAGACAGGAAGAAAAAAGCTGTAGATTATAGAGGCTTTAGTGGTTGGTCATCCAAGATTTATATGAAGGTTAAAAGCACTGATGCAACAATAGAACTTTCGCAAGAAAATGAATGCCATGGAGTCCTCACTCTATGTGTTTCTCTGAGTTGTGTTGATTACACCGGCACCCCAGTCCTCCATGTTGCCTCTTTTCTGAACAAACTACAGATGAACACTGTTTATGAGGCTGTTCCAGTGGCCTTGTTATAAAGGAATGAAAAATTTCAAATGAAAATAATAAGCGTAATTCACACAATGTGACATTCTGGTTTTTTAAACACCTTTTGATTAATCAGCTGGGGATTGTGCTACAGTAAGGCAACTGAAAGATTACTACCTGGTAGATAACATTTTAGACACAGGTTTCTACCATCCTTTTGTAAGCTAAAGGTTATGCTACATGTTGAAACTGTTTTAGTTGCAAGTCACTAGTGCATCTTTGGTTTTTGAGAGACTATTAATTTGAAATATATCTCAAGACTCATTCTTTACAGCTATGACAGTGTTCACCTTTTTGTTAGGTGAACAGACATAGTTGTCTGTGGTGATGGGAGGGAGTTGCTTTTATCCATTTTCACTCCAGAATGTGGGTTGTAAATCAGAGAGACTTTACTTAGCACCAGCAGGCACTGCTTCCTGCAATTTTCATCCATCCTATAAGTGACTGAATTGGGGAAACAAGAATGATAAAGACATATTTCTGGAAAATGAATGGACAAAGTAAGATAGATAACTCTGTATAGTCAAATATTCCATTTCCTTGGTTAATTAAGACTACAAGTTTCTTTGTGTAAACAGTAAGTTTCCAGTTTTCTTCCCTGAAAGGAGTTCCAGTAAATCATTCTGAATAGTATGAATGTTCACAAAATGTAAGTAATGCTAGTACTTTTTGCTTTACTCTTCTTTTGGCAGCATTATCCCCAGACATATGTAATGGTTTTTGCTCTCTCACACAGTCTAGATCAAACACCTGCTCCCAGGTTTACTCTCACCTCCCAAGGCTGTCAGTTGACACATAAATATACAGACCCATGAAAAGAGCGTATTTTGCCCTTACTGCAGGCAAATGTTCTTGAATCATAATGCTGTAGGAATAAAGTGAAGAATTTCTGTCAGAGTAGTATTTCACATGTGAAAGTTGCATAAAGTTTCTACCTATTGTGGTTCTCAAGATTCTAATTATTTTTGAGTAGTAGAAAATTAAAATCAGTGTTTGCATTATGATGTATATGAATCTCTGTCCTAGTTTACAACAGCCTCTTGCTATATTTTCTATATGGGCTTTTTAAAAAAGTATGGATAATGTGCATGTGCATTCTAATCTGGTTTTACAGAGTAGAATTTTTACCCTTTTGAAGGGTCATGAACAGAAAGCACAATTCAGTTTTTCTTACTTAGAAGACCTTTCTATTTTGATCCACTGTCTTTTCTTCTCAAGCACCTTTCTTTTCTGAGAGGAAGAAAACCGAGCTACTTCTGCTATCCCATTTTCCTTGAAAGGATTATTAAGCTATTTGGCTTAAGCTTTGGATAAGAAAAAAATTCCCTGGCCCTGCTTTGACCTCATGTCTTTAAAATGTACTTATTTTGGTTATTGTAAGAGGCAACACTACTGTCCCTTTTAAAGGACCCTGATAAAGTCGCTGCAAAGCTTGCTTAGCAGTCTTATTCAGTCAGATTTCCTTCTTAATTTGGTTTTCCAGTGTTTAACAATCTTCCATGACTCTGGAGGAAAACATTTGAAAAGGCAATAGTTAACCTCTTGGACTCAGAGGAAGGCTTCCCTGACTGCAGCAGCTCCTGGACTAGCCCCCTGGTATCTGTCCGCACCAGCAACAGTGTGCATTAGGAGATTGTGGTTGGTTCTGCTTATTTCTCCAAAGAGTCATCCTCCTGCAGTCTTACAACATGTAATCCATGGGAAGGAGTTGGTTTCCTCAGTGGGTTATTCCTTCTTATGCATTCAGCACTATTAGAAATGAGATTCTCTGCTTGGTTTTATTTTCCAGATAAAATTCCCTAGGACAACTGGGGGGGGGCAAAAAAAATCTTGCTGTTTGTTTGGATGTTTATTTTACACAGCCATGAGCCTGGTCTCTTAATTCCTTTTATCTGTATGCAGAGGAGTCTCATGTTGGCCCTACCTGTGAATGCTGAAAGCTGCTGATGAGCAATGGCTGACTTACGGGTTGTGTATTACACAAGGGGCAGTGGTTTGCTAGAGGACTAACTGGAGTCCTCTGGCAATGGGTTAACCTAGGGTCGGCAACTCTTGAGGGAAGGAGCCCTTTAAACTGTCAAGTGTGGAGAGAAAGTTTATGCTATAGTTCAGGCTATCCTAAATTACCTTTTCTTCAACGTATTGAGACTCAAGTGCGCATGTGTATACGTACCTTAGACTTGGAGCTGTGTGAGGGCTCCTGATGGTATCTTTAGAACTGCTGACAATTAAAAATGATGAGTACTAGGAAATTTTGTTCTAGCAAGAAGGTATATTTTGCAGAAGCCCTGCTTATATGCAGATGGTACGAGCATTTAGCCTATTCTAGTAACTTGATAAGTAAGCAACTGTTACAGAGAATTTCTTGCTGATGCTTAGCTATAATCTAAAAGAAATCAGAAGTAATTCCTTTGGCAAAACTGATTCTGTAGCACAGTGTTTTATTATGCTATCTCTTCCTGTATCCCAAATAGGTGGGTATTTAAAAAAATAACTGAATAATGGAGGAGTGATCAGAAGTATTATATTGCCATTAAAATAGAATTCAGAATATTGTATGATACTGGAAAAAGCAGGTAGTAAAATTGTGGGCCATCAGTACATTTGAAAATGTATGCAATACCAGCATAAACTATTAAGATTTGATCTCTCCAGATTTCTTACTATTCTTGTTTTAATATTGCCAAGTGAGATGTGGCAATGATAGTTGGAGGATAGAACCGAATTGTTGGTTCCTAAAACAGGCTGCTCTGTGCTTTCCTGCTCTTCTTGGTGCCTTTTGCATATATATGTTACAAACAAGAATAATTACATTCATTAAGTTATTCATAGAAAACAAAATGTTTTGAGATTGCTCTTGGGATGTGAAAAGGAAGAAAAGATTCTACTTCTGAGCTGCTGTAGAAAATACTGACAGTCATCTTGGAAGTGCGGGTGGATTCCAATTAATTCAAGACTAGGTGGCTTCTCCTTTGCTAGGAAGGAGTTGGACATTGTTCTCTGATGATGTACTCTAGAGCATCTAAGATTTAATGAAAGATTTACTGAAGACATCAAATCAAATACTACCAGATGTACTTAAAAGCAGCTTAAGCTGTCTATGCAGAAGGCTCAAGGACATGAGGCAATTTCAGGATCCCATAATGGTGGAAAGGAGTATGCTAGTTTCTAGGCCTTGTATAGCTTTTTCCTGTCTGATGGGCTATCATTTCAGCTTAGCAAAGTAGAAAAAAAAAACCCACAACATTTGATTATTAATAACAGCCATACAGTTTTTTTCTGGAAGGAGTAATAAATTCTGGACCTGTTGTTTGTTTTTTTTTCCCAGTCCACTAGTTTTATTATTCTTTCAAGCACATTGCAGTAACAGTCTTCTTTGTCCCACCTGTTTAAGAAACAATCGTGACCAAAGTGTGTGCGGGAGCTGAATACATATTTTAAATAAGATTTTAAATTCATCTAATAGATACAGGATTAGTGTGTTGTTCTTAAAATTAGAAATAGTGGTCATGTAAAGTCACTCATAGTTATGAAACTTTCAATTGTTGGCAAATTTGGTAGGGTATTACCATAAATTTTAAGTGTAATTTTTTTCAGTTATTCAACCTTCTGTTTAACTCTAGTCTAGAAACCCTGACTATAAACTGAAAAGACTTTCCTAGTGACATCAGAAAAGACTTGTTTGTCATACTATGAAAACATTTTATTGATCTTTAAAAATTTTCAAAGATAATTCTAAGCAGCTTTTTTATAGCCTTTAAAACAGATTGAAATTTAGCTAGGGGGATTTTTATTTGTTTGTTGGTTTTTTCCAATCAATTAATGATTAAGAACTTGTTTACAGAATTCTGGAGTTTCAACACCGTGCAAGGTTTCACCTACTCCACATATCAATATAAAAGATCATGTAAATTGTTAGAATACCTCACATTTACACAAAGTTCACGTCTGGTACCTTTCTATTGTTTTAAATTATATCCTAGGACTTTACCTTTTTAAAAGTTGAATTAACTAGTAGAAGGAATGCACAGCATGAATGTGACAGAGACTGTAGAATGCAGTAGTACCCTTTGACTTTGTCAAGAGAAAGGGTGCGAAGATGTGAATTTATCATGTGATCAATTCATACTTAAGCTCAGGTAGGTTTGTCTTTCCTCTTGACCTCCACATTTCCACTGTATTCAAATCCCATCGTTGGTTCTGGAATTGTAGTTCAAAGGTCTATCTTCTCTGAGTCTACAGAGCAAACCCTTTTTTCAAAAGAAAAGCTTTTTTGTTTTCCTGTGATGATTACCATAGACTTTGTTTCAAGTTCTGTATGGCTGTATATATTCAATTTAGAACCATAATCACTTCTGTTGGCTAAATTAGAGTTTTTTTCCACAGGCCTCTTTTTCTCCCACTTAATCTTAAATGAAGGACTGCATAGTTTCTCCTTGTTCATTTCTGAATTGTTTTTTACTTTTGTTGATGTTGTGTATGGTTTGCTTGACAGCATTTTGGTACTTATATGTATCTTATTCCCCCTTTTGTACAGGGGTATCATCTCCAAGTGAACTTCAGTTTCTAGCTCTTCCCGGTAAAAAAATGAGATTAAGGTTTGTTTCTTGTAAAATTCTTAGAATGTTGAAGGATTTTTTTTAATTGTGTAGTAGACATAATAGTGAGATTATGTTTATGAGATGCTGACTGAAATAGCACACAAATGCAACCATAGAAATTTAAAAACATCAATTCTCAAACGCAGAAAATCAGTTTTCCTTGAAAATTACTGATTTCTAAACTTCAAATGCTATATTATTTTATTTGCTTACCCAATCAAAAACATGCATAGTATGAAAAAGATAACTAGAAATCACAGTGCTTAGCAGCTGATATGTTGTCATTAGGACACTTGTGAAAGGGTAAACCATCCTCCATGTTCTGTGTTACTGCTTTACAAACCAGAGAGTTAAATCTTTTAAAAGTTTTGTAGATTTGTTCATCTGCAGTTCCTAAATAAACTAATTGCTGAATTTTTCTACTGGTAAAGGAGTTGTACTTTTACCACTCAATATTATAATCTGAAATAGTAAGATGATTAACCTAATCCACAATGTAAATTTGTAATTTCTTTCACTTTGTTTAGTAACTACTGGTTACATCACAACAAAAAATATTTGATACTAGATACAAACAGTTTAATGTATGCTGTTATTTTTATTTCTTTTTAACTCAAATTTGCTGTTATATGTAATTGTAAAATGTGAAATTCATGGAGCAGTCTTAAAAAAAATTTCTAGAAGGACAGGTAAATGGAGACTAACATAAGGCATCTAAAATATACATCGTCCTCAAAATTGGCCACTCTTGAAACATCTTAACTGCTGCTGTTTCTGCCGTCAAAAGATGGAGGAGTCAAGTTCTAAAGTTCAAAGATTTCTTTTCAGCATCCGTGCCTTGAGATTACAATAGCTAGAAACTCTTTACACAGAAACTACATTTCCACTGTTGAAATACCTTCAAAGATTCTGTCTCTCAACTTCAGTTTGTGTCTTGGATCTTTTCAGATGACATAAACACGATGCCCTTTGCTCAGCTCTTGCAAAATCAAACACAAGTTTTTCAAGGCACAGAGAAATCCCCTTTCAGTTAGGATCAAAACCTGGCACATTTCTTCCTCCTGTTGCTTGATGTGTTAATTGAAACTGAGCAATGCAGAAACTGGTATAGGAAATACAGCAAGCATATGCTTAAGCTAATTAGAGCAAATATTAGCTTCATCTGCTAAAATAATGTTGGAAGCGCCTGCTCACAGTATCTGAACTTTGACATGGCTGTTCTGACTCTGTAGTTCCAGGAAGTTAGTATGCTGCATTACCACACACAGAGCTTATTTCTGATCCGTTGAGCTGAAGGGTTGCAGAGGCAATCCTTCTTTCACCCTCGGTAAGTGAGGGAAGCATGTCATGCCACTAGAATCTGTACAACTAAATCACAGATCTCTTCAGGTACCTAATCTGCTTCATAAAAGTGTTGAACATGGATCATTTAAAAGACTGGGGGTGAGGGCAGACATGGTGTATTAAAAGGAATCCCACATTTGGGGAAGAAACACACAGAAATGTTTATCTTCAGACCCAAGTGAAGTTGTTTTTTTTTTGAGAGAGGGAGAATTTCATAAAGTTCTTAACTACTAGGTTGGCACATCTGTGTAATGGGACATGGAGGGAGATAAGGGAAAGCTGGAAAGCAGATATCTCCACCCACTCCTGCTTTTTGCCACCGTGTATTTTCATGTTGAATAATTTTTTTCAGTGTTGCATTATACCTCAGCAATATTCTGTGACGTCTTCAGTTACCTTGAGTTCCTCAGAGTCTCTTCTTCATCTTTAGAAACTTCTTATTTGACCCTTCTTTCATTGTTGTCCCAGCTGATCATGTTTGCTTGTTCTTGGGGAAAGTCGCAACCATATAGTCTCTGAAAAGAGTCGTGCTCTTCAAGAATACCCTTTTCTCCTTTATACTGAGCTGCACATTTGTAACAAAAGATGCAGGCTACAGTACTTTCATGGTGAATTTCAGAGAAATTTACTTGATGAGTATTTTTTGCTGTTATGTATATACAGGTGTTTTCTTTGGTTGTTTTTTTTACGAGTTCTAGCTAGAGTAGCACCTCAGAAATATTCAAATTTGTCAGAGCATATCTTTTCTACTGAGTTGGGAACAAACAAGAAAGAAGAAAGAGCTGTGTGCTTCTATATGTGTTTATTCACATTGCAATTTCTTCTGGGTTTTTTTCCCTGAATGTAAAAAGAATTATGAGTGATAGTAAAAAAACCCACTTGATTACACATGGTCATGATAAAGTTGTTGGGGGAAAGGAATTTCAATCCATCCCACTCCTACCAGTTTGATGCCACTGCCAGCAACAGGTGCCCAGAGGCAGGAAAAGGTTCATAAGTGCAGGAGGCATGTGTAGTGCAGCACGAAGGAATTCCAGCCAGCCAGTCAGTTGGCTTCATCAGGGGCTCAACTGAAATGTCTGTATGCAAATGCATGTAGCACAAAAAAATAAATGAGAGGAGGTTGAGACATGCACATGTCTGCAGGTGTAGTGGCTTTTATGACTGGAAGGTTGGGGTGAAAAGATACAGGCTCTTTAGGAAGGACAGGCATGGGGGGAAAGGCAGGGGTGTTGTCCTTTATGTCAGTGACTGGTTGGGGTGCATGGAGTTCCATCTGGGGATGGATAAAGAGCTGACTGAGAGTTTATTAGTCAAGATTAAAGGGTAAACAGGAACAGTTGATCTTATAGTGTGGGTCTGTTACAGGCCAGGAGAGACCAGGAGGATTGAACAGATGAGGCCCTCTTGTAGACATATAGGAGCAGCCTCATGTTCAGAAGCCTCTCTTGCACTACCCTGCACTTTTCAGGAGACCAGACCCTGGCCTCTTCAGGGAGCTGCTTGGTAGAATACCATGGAACAAAGCCCTGGACAGAAGAGTGATTCAAGAATGATGATTAGCATTCAAGGATCACCTCCTCCAATCACAGCAGTGATGCATCCCAACAAAGAGGAAGTCAGGCAAAAATACCTGGAGACCTGCACAGATGAACAAGGAGCTCCTGGGCAAACTCAAACACAAAAAGGAAGCCTACAGAGGGTGGAAGCAAGGGCAGGTAGCCTGGGAGGAATACAGAGAACCTGACTCAGCAGCCAGGGATCAGGGTGGCAAAGCTAAAGCCCTGATAGAATTAAACTTGGCCAGGGACAAGAAAGGTTTCTAGAGGTACGTCAGTGATAAAAGGAAGATGAGGGAAAATGTGGGCCCCATCTGGAATGAAACAGGAGATGTGGTTACCCAACAGGCTGAGGTACTGAAAAAATGTTTGCCTCAGTCTTCACCAGCAAGGACTCTAGTCACATGGTCAGCAACACAGAAAGCAAAGGCAGGGTCTGAGAGAATGAAGAACTGGCCATTGTAGGTGAAGATTGCTTTTGAGGCCATCTAAGGAACCTGGAGGTGCACAGCTCCATGGGACCTGATAAGATTGATCCACAGGTGCTGAGGGAACTGGTGGATGAAGTGACTAAGCCATTTTCCATCATATTTGAGAAGTAGTGGCCAGTCTGGTGAAGTTCCCACTGACTAGCAAAGGAGAAGCAGAACCCCCATTTTTTAAAAGGGTAAAAAGGAAGGCCCAGGGAACTACAGGTTTGTCAGTCTCACTTCTGTGCCTGGCAGGACCATGAGCAGATCTGCCTGGAGACTATACTTAGGCACATGGAAAATAAGGTGTGATTGGTGCCAACCAACAGAGCTTCACCAAGGGCAAATTGTGCCTTAAAAATCTGGTGGCCTTCTATGATGTGGTTACAGCATTGGTGGATAAGGGAAGAGTAGCTGACATCATCTACCTGGACTTGTGCAATGCATTTGATGCTGTCCTGTAAAACAACCTTGTCTCTAATCTGGACACATGGATTTGATGAATGGATCACTCAGATAAGGAATTGGCTGGATGGTTGTACTCAAAATGTTGTGGTCAATGGCTCAGCTTCAATATGGAGATGTGACAAGTGGCATTCCTCAGAGGGCTGTATTGGAACTGACACTTTAATTGTCATGGATAGTGAAATTAAGTGCACCCTCAACAAGTTTGTTTACAAGGGCAGGTAGTGATAGGACATGGGGTAATGGCTTTAAACTGAAGGAGGGTGGGTTTAGATCAGCTATTAGGAAGAAATTCTTCCCTATGAGGGTGATGAGGCCCTGGTACAGGCTGCCCAGAGAAGCTGTGGCTGACCCCTCCCTGGCAGTGTTCAAGGCCAGATTGGATGGGGCTTTGGGCAGTCTGGTCTAAATGCAGGGGGTGGATCTTCACTAGCAGATAGTCAAAAAACCTCCAACCTCCTCAAGCACTAGAACAAGCAATACAGAAAGGCAATGAGCAGGTAGAAACTGTTAAGAAAGTTATAGTCAGTGAAACTCAGCTGAAATATATGCTACAGCATAAAAAATTAAAACTCCCATAACCAACCTCCACCCCAAAATAGCCTTAAAAGGTTTCTATAAAGACTCAAAGGGGAGTTGTTTGTGGCCCTCTCAGAGGAAAGGTCAGCATTTAAAACTTAAATATGAATTGGTGAGGCCAGCAAACAGTGACAGGACAAATGCAAACAGAAAGTTGAGAAGGCTAAGGAAGCGCATGAAGAGTGGTTTCCAAAGATTCTTATGCAGCATTAGTAAATTTTTGCTTAAATAAAATGAAGATGAAGCCAGTTAGGAAATACGTAGATTTTGCTGAATTACAACAGCATAAAAGATGCATTGGGTTTACAAGGCCATAGAAGAACAGCTCAATGAATCCTTGCATCTCAGTTCCCTGATGAAGATGCTAAGATGCCAACAGCTCATGTTTGTCGTAGCAGATAGATTAAAGATGTTTGACCTGTTTGAAGTAGTGCTACAGCAAATGTAAGGTCAAACAAATAAATTATTTGTTAATATCTTGATATTAATATCTTGATATTAATATTTCCACACCCTAAAGGGTGTGAAGAAACTCATGTATGAAATTACTTAACTGTAACCTCATTGCAAACAGCCAGCGTGCTCATGGACTGGCAACTTGCAACTGCAACTCCCATCTGGAAAACAGGCCATTGCAGACCAGTGAGCCTGGCTGTTTACATACTTGGGAAGATAGCAGTCTGTCTTTAGGAAACAGAGGAGGAAAACAAACCAAACCAAAAAGAGAGGGAGAGAGATGACTGAGCAGAGATTGACACAGTTTTGCTGTGGAACTTTCAGTGTGGCTCCTACTTCATTAACCTGCTGGAATTACAGAAGGGTGACAGTAACTGTGTGAATACAATCTGATCTCTATTTTCCAATTGCCTTTGACAAGGCTCCGTATCAAAGTCTATAGAAAAATTCCATTCCTGTGGGATTAGAGGTTTCCTTTTAGCAACAGGGAAGCCGTTATAGCAGGGGAAGCAGAGTAGTGCTTAAGTGCCACTTTCAGGATGGAAAATTTGATTCAGATTACAGAGACTTGTGCTCTCTCCTGAGTAGCATCTGCTTTTCCCTCAGCTGGAGCCTGAGCACTGGTGATGGATTGACCCAGCACTGGACTAACCCAGTTGAGCATTTCTAGTATTCATGCAGGCCAGTCATTGACTTGTATGGGTTCAGTCTTGCAATACACATTGTAATTTCTTGCCTAGGCTTGTCTGAAATTTTTCCATCTTAGATTTATTATAACTTCAGTTTGAGACTATATCACAGACAAATGAGTTTATTTGGAAGTGCTTCAGGTGTTCAGACTACCCCTACCCCTTTACTTACCACATATCTTTCATTTATTTTTTGCATGTCTTTCATCACCCTAGAAAAATTATTATGTGAAAATTAACTCTTTTTTAAAAATCTTGTGCAATTGTCACTTTATGCTTGTCGGGTGTGTTGGGAGGCAGTATGTATGTATATGTGTTCATTCAAATAAAGTTTTTAAAGTTGAACAATTCAGGCAGGAAGGATTCTAAAATACCCTTAGTTCACTTTCTCATATTTGTGTAGTGTTGAATATACTCTTTATTACATAAACAGAGAGTGGTTTTTCAAGGAGGCATTTTGCTACTCAGTGCAAAAAGTGTATGGGCTATAAGAAGCTAGGTCAATGTGGAGGTAAAGCCCACTGTAGAGTCTGTTACAGAAATTGATGATTACTCAGGCATAGAGAACAAAAGAGCAAGGAAAGTGAACCTGTGAAGGCAGCTGAGTGATCCTGAGAACAGCTGGAGCCTTACCTGTTATGCAAAGAATGTTACTTTGACTTTTCTCATTTCCATATTCTTTGTATATATGAGACTGGGATGTGACTTGCAATGTTTAGTTACAGCTGAGTCAGAGATGTATTACAGAATCATACAATGACAGGGGTTGGAAGGAACTTCTGGAGATCATCTACTGCAGCCTCTCTGCCAGAGCCCGACCACCTAGATCATGTTGCACAGGACTGCATCCAGGTGTGTTTTGAGTATCTCCAGAGATGGAGACTCCACAGGTTCTCTGGAGCAGCTGTTCCAGGGCTTTGCCACCCTCATTGTAAAGAGGTTCCTTCTCATGTTTAGGTGGAACTTCCTATATTCAGGTTTCTGCCTATTGTCTCTTGTCCTGTCACTGAGCACCACCAAAAAAAGACTGATCCCATCCTTCTGACACCTACCCCTCAAGTATTTATAAGTACTGATAAGACCCTCCCTCTGTCTTCTCTTCTCTAGGCTAAAAAGTCCCAAGTTCCTCAGCCTCTGTTCATAAGAGAGATATTCTAGTCTCCTAATCATCCTTTTAGCCCTTTTTTGTACCCTCTCCAGTTGCTCCATGTCTTCTTGAACCAGGGAGCCCAGAACTGCACACAGTATTCGAGATGAGGCCTCACCAGTGCAGAGAAGAGGTGAAGGAGAACCTCCCTTGACCCCCTGGCCACACTTTTCTTGTTACGCTCCAGGATGCCATTGGCTTTCTTGTCCGTGAGGGCACATTGCTGGCTCAAGTTTAACATGTCATCCACCTGGACTCCCAGATCTCCTTCCACATTGCAGCAGGTCATCAACTTGACACGACGGATAGATGTGGCACAGCTTGATGCAAGCGAAAGTCGATTTATTGTATAAAATCATTCCTTTAAACACACTCAGAGATGGTGTGCTTTAAACAAATTGCTTATTTTATACATAAACTGCTTGTGGGCAGTATCTGATCATGGTCACATCATGTCACATGATCATGTCACATCAGTTTATCTTGCTAGAAGACCTTCTAAAAGTCGTTAGACAGCAGGCATACCTTTTCTTTCAGGACAGGATTCTTAAGGCTTCTTCTGGGGCCTGTCGCAGCAGGCCTACAATTATGTTGTCACCTCTGTTTAGTTTTCCCCATTGTTTATGGCCCAAAGGCTCCATCGCCATCCATTAACCCAGCAGTGCTCGAGGCCCTGCTTTCCAAGTCCAATGCCACATCAACGAACCTGTACTGGTGCATGGGGTTATTCCTTGCTGGGTGCAGGACCCTACAATTGCCCTTGTTGAATTTCATAAGATTACTCTCCTCCCAACTCTCCAGCCTGTCCAGGTCTCAGTGGATGGCAGCACAGCCTTCTGGTGTGTTGGCCACCCCTCCCAGTTTTGTGTCACCCGCAAACTTTCTGAGAATATGCTCTACCCTGTCATCCAAGCTGTTAGTGAATCTGTTGGACAGGGCAGGACCCAGGACTGACCCCTGAGGAATAATGTTTGTTACAGGACTCCAAGTAAACTCTGTGCCTCTGATCACCACCCTCTGGTCTCTTTCAGCCAATTCTCAATCCACACCACTGTCCATTCATCTAACCCACATTTCCTAAGCCTGCCCATGAGGATGCTGTGGGAGGTGGTGCTGAAAACCTTGCTGAAGTCAAGGTAGACAACGTCCACTGCTCTCCGTCTACCCGTCCGGTCATGCCCCCATCGGCAGCTATCAGATTAGTCAGGCATGACTTCCCCTTGGTGAATCCATGCTGGCTACTTCTGATATCTTTTTCCTCCACATGTTTTAAGATGACCCCCAGAATGAGCTTCTCCACCATCTTTCCAGGGATGGAGGTGAGGCTGACTGGCCTGTAGTTTCCTGGCTCATCTTTCTTGTTTTTCTTGAAGACTGGAGTGACACTGGCTTTCTTCCGATCTTCAGGCACCTTGCCTGTGCTCCAGGGCCTTTCAAAGATGATGGAGAGTGGCTGAACAACAAATTCTGCCAGCTCCCTTGGCACTCACGGGTGCATCCCATCAGGACCCATGGACTTGCGGATATAGAATTTATTTTACTGGTTTCTAACTAGATTTTCCTCAACCAAAGGAACTTCTTCTTCCAGACTTTCTCTGTTACCTTCAAAGTCTGGGGCTCCTGAGGACTGGCCTGGGCAGCAGAAACTGAAGCAAAGAAGGCATTCAGTATTTTCACCTTCTGTGCATCCTCCATCACCATGATACCTTCCTCATCAAATAGCTGGTCCACATTTTCCCTGGTGTTCCTTTTGCCACCAGTATACTTAAAGAAACCCTTCCTGTTAATCTTGACAGCCCTTGCCAGGTTTAGCTCCAAGGAGGCCCTGGCTTTTCTCATTTCATCCCTTCACACCCTGACAGCATTGTTGTTATCTTCTCAAGTCCCTTCTTCCATGAAATGTAGACTTCCTTCTTCCAGCTGAGCTTTTTCTAAAGCTCTCTGCTCAACCAAGCAGGTCTTCTGACTCCCTGGCCTCATTTCTTGCTCTTAGGGATACACCCATCTTGAGCTTGGTGGAAGTAGTCCTTGTATATTAGCAAGCTCTTATGAGCCCCTCTGCCTTCCAAAGCCTTGGCCCATGGGATTTCTCCTAGCAGTTTTTAAATAGATAAAAATTATCCTTCTTAAATTTCGAGAGTGCAGTGGTACTTGTTTTGTACTTTGTATCTGTGATCCTGTACTCTTATGATCATTACAACCGAGGCTGTCCCCAACCTTGATGCTGTCCACCAGTCCACCTCTCCTTGTTGACTCACACCTTCATATAATGTGCTTTAAAATAGTGTGTATACTGAAAGGTCTTTTTTTCAAGCTCCTTGCTCAAGCTAGCAGATATTTTAGTCCAATTTTCTTTGTGCCTTATCTCAGAGGCATTGTGTAAAGCATAAATTTCCCATGAAGTACTAGGTGCTGCTGTTGCAACTACAGAAGAAATGGCTGTGATGAAATTAGCTATTCAACCCTGAGAACAGAGCTAGAATAAGGTGTATTTGTGTATAGAAAACACAAGTATAAACGAACCATTTAAATTAATGTCTTTCATTCTCGGATTTCCAATTTTACTTTAAAACTTTAACATTGATATGCTGGCATCTTTGTTTGGAATTTCAATAAAATACCAATTCAGGTATTTTGTTGTACAGACTAGTTGAGATTAGAGGAAAAAATGTAGTAGTAGATCAGGACTGGAAAAGGGGAGTAGAGATTTTGTTAATAAGTTTCTCAAATTGCTGGAAAAAGAGGAAAGGTAAGATATATCTGCTCAAGGTTGATTGGCAGTTTCACCTAAGACTGACTACTTATTCCCCTATTCACAGGATTCCACTTCCTACTGGTCTTTTCATCTCACATATTTCCTTACTTATAAGGACTTGGTGAAACCTCTTAGTGTATGCCACAACCAATATTGTGTCTGAGTTTTGTAAATCCACATTTATAAATTTTAATTAGCTGTTGTAGAAATTATTTTTATGTTTGAAGTATAATAACTGTTGTCAAATTAGAACGGTTTCCTGGCTATTGACAACTTTTTCCACAATGAATCATTGATACTGTTTTGGTTTATTTTTTTAAATGTTTTTAAGTGTGACTGTGCCAGTGTTTTGTGGTTCTTACATTTTTATTTCCTTCTTTTATAGACTGAATCTTGAGGAAGAATTAGATCAGATAAAAGTACACCAATCTGTGGGTAAGTTCAGAACACTGTAATTCAACTGTACAACAAAAAAGGGAAGCTATAGTATTTTATATGTGTATGTGTAGTCTATTAGAAAATATTAATAAACTTAATTTCTTTTTTGAATGTGTATTTTGTGAGCATAAGGCCATATTCTTATTTCAAAGTATGTTTGCCCTTATGTTCTCATTATGCCTGTTAAATCAATTAAAATTTTATATATAGATACACAGTAATATGTCTTTCCAACATAATTGTATATAGAATCATAGAATATCCTGAGTTTGAAGGATCGAAGCATGACAATAGGGGTCATCAAGTCCAACTCCTGGCTCCACACGTGGCCAGACAGGTCAGAGCATGGGACTGAGCGTGTCATCCAGATGCTTCTTGAACTCAGCCAAGCTTGGGGCTGTGACCACTTCCCTGGGGAACCTGCACCAGTGCCTAATCACCCTTTCAGTAAATAATCTCTTTCTAACATCTAACCTAAACCTTCCCCTCCTGCCATTTCCTTGGGTTCTATCATTGGTCACCAAAGAGTGTCCCCTAACTCTCCCTCATCAGGAAGCCACAGACCACTCTGAGGTCTCCCCTCAGCCTCCTCTTCTCCAGACTGAACAAACCAAAGGGCTTCAGCCTCTCCTCATAACACTTCCCCTCCAGACCCTTCCCCATCCTCGTTGCCCTCCTCTGGACACTCTCCATTAGTTTTGTGTCCCTCTTGTATTGTGGCACCCAAAACTGCACCCAGTACTTGAGGTGAGGCCACCCCAGCACAGTGCAGAGCAGGACAAGCCCCTCCTTGGATCCCTGGCCATGCCCTGCTTGATGCACCTGAGGATATAGTTGGCTCTCCTGGCTGCCTGGGCACACTGCTGGCTCATGTTTAACTTGCTGTCAACCAAGACCCCCAAATCCCTCTCAACATGGATAGTGTCCAGCATCTGTTCCCCCAGGCTGAATGTACAGACAGGGCTGTCCCTTCCCAGGTGCAGAGTAATACCTATGAAATAGTTAATTATTTTTGTCTAATATGTCTATGTATATAAATATGTGTAAAATCTAAAACATTTTTATGAAGCTTCCTTCTGACTCGGAGATGTTTTTTGCAGTATTAACATACAATGATAAAGAAATTTCATGCTCGTTCAGGTTTCTTTTTTAGTACTAGACTCTGTCCTGGTTCTGGCCAGGCCAGAGTTACCCTTCCCAATCAGCCAGCGCAGGGAAGCTGAGTTAGCCAGGGCTGTTTCCGACACCACTTGACATCATTCCCCTATAAAAGGTCATGGAGGGGCACTTCCACGTGGCTCCAGGGCAGCCTGAGTGTGGCAGTGGCATCGTTGGTCCCCTTTCATGGTACTTTTGTCAGTAAACTCTCCTTATCCCAAGTGGGAGGGAGGGGGGGAGGATCGGGGGGACATGGACATAGACGGACAGATGGACATGACTGTCTCTTTCTCCTTTCTGCCTGGGGCTGAAACACCACAGTCTCACAAATTATGTGAATTTGAAAGTAAATAAAAATGGAGGAACTATTACAAGAGATTATTGTGAATATCTTCTTTTATGTCATTACAATCTTTACAATAGTTGATGGTTCTGTGGAGATAGGTCTTTGTGAGTTGGATAGATAATATATTATACTGCCTCTCCATCACTTCACTGAATATATTAGTAGACCCTGAATAGTCTTGGAGAAGTGTTCAAGAGTGTGTAGTTAGCTGAGTGTCATGAGTGAATTCTTTATGCTCAGTATTGTGCAAAGGAAGGGCGTAGGAAACGTGGAAAAATATGCTAAATGTTTTTAGCAGTTCTTTATCCCAATTTTTTGCTCATGGCTCTCTTCATAGAATCATAGAATACTGGGTTGGAAGGGATGCCAAGGATCATCTGGTCCAACCTGTTTTGGACTAGATTTCTAGGTTTTGAGGGAATGGCCACTTGAATGAAAAAAGGAAGTTTGTTTCCCCCCTTTGTTTTAAATTTGCTTTGTAGTATCTATAAAACTAAGGGGAAGTGTCCAGCTGCTGAAGACAGAAAGTTACTGTTTTCTTTCATGTTACTTGTTATGTGTTTCTTTCATAGCCCCAGATATAGAGCTCGAGTGTACCAGTGAAGGTTTCAGATACTGACTTTAAAAATCTCTTCTTTGTTTTTGCCAATGCAGTCAGTCTTCGTACTGAGAGAAGTGGAAAGGCAACCAGCAGTGAGGAGTTGAAGGCCTGCTGAGCAATAGCCATGTTTCCAAAAAACAGTCAGATCCTAAAAACTGCTGGTTCTTGGCACGTTTAGTGCTTTAACAGTTAGTCTTTTATTCTTTCTTTTTTCACTGTGTTTTAAGATTAAAATATTTAATCTTTTAGAAGTGTGTGTGTGAATAACCACTTCCTAGTTTGGTGTGTTCACTTCTAGTGAAGTGTGTTAGGTAAATTTTATTTATGTTTTCCAGAACTTGTTGTTACAGGTATCATATAGATGGACAGGATTATTTTTTTTTTATGAGATCCAAAATTAATTCCAAAGAGATGCATTAAACAGCACTTTCTGTTAGCACATAAGACTCTATTGATTCCAGCCATTGCCTGACTTTGACCAGTTGATGTACAAAAAAATTGTTGTTCACCCAGCCTATAAAAATTAGTTTCCTTGTTGTTCTCCTTACGAATTCTAGTATAATGCAGTGCAGTAGACACTTTCATCAATTGGTTGATGTTGTCTAGAAGACTGCACCACAGTGACTGAAGCTTGATATCCATCCTTGAGCATAAGTGAATGTGAACAATTCTTGCTCGTGCGCTAAGGAAGTGCATACACCCTCTGCTCTGAAACGGATATTAAATGCCTTCCTCTTCTCAGGCAAAAATACAGCCTCAGGTCTGTTATCTGTAATTTGCTGAGAGTCCAAACTTGAAATGGTCTAAATATACTTTGTTCACAGTCTTAGTAAGTATGTTTTGTTTCCTAAAACACATTCCTGATGTGAATTTATTCAGCTTATCAATTATTTTGGAATTGACCTCTCCTTTAGCATGTTTACATTGGGTGTTAGGAAAACGTTCTTCACCAAAATGCTGTTAGGCGTTGGAATGGGCTGTCCAGGGGAAGTGGTGGACTCTCCATCCTTGGAGGTATTTAAAAGGCAGTTAGATGTGGGGCTGAGAGACATGATTTAGTGGTGGTTGGAATGTTAGGGTGATGGTTGGACTTGGTAATCTAAAGGGTCCCTCCATCCAAGACAGTTCTATGATTCTGATTCACCTCTTTCGTCTGTTTGTCAAGAGAAAGTACTGGATAGTTTTCTTACTTTTCTGGACCATTTTTCAGACCCTGATGGTAAAAGAAGAAGGTCAGGGGAAAAGGCAACTCTGTTCTTACCATTCCCAGTTTCTTTCCGTTCTGGTTCAGTTGTCCAAGATGTCCCTTTCTCTGTTGCCACTGATTTTCCAAGAGTCATCAAATCCAAATTCACTATTTGTGCCGTTATGTGAATTAATGTAAAGAATTAGTTGACAGGTAGTTGTGTCCTTTCCTCCAAAAGCAGGACAGTGGGTCCATCTAATCTAATTCAGAAAAATAATAACATCTAATCTAATTCAGAAAAATAATAACAAGTGCCTTATTAAAAGAAGGTTAACTGTTGTCCTCCTGTTTCTTCAGGGAGGCAGTTTGGAGGCTTCTTCTTTCATGAGACTTGTTCTGAATCCACCATGTCCCCAGCTCATGTGCAAAATGGCATTCCCTTCTTCTGATCTTCACCTTGTTTTTCCCACAGACTGTTTCAGACTTAGCACATCTTTGGGAGCATGAGTGGCCACCACTCGAGTTGGTAACATGGTGGCTTTCTGCACCATCACTGGCTTCTCAGGGGAATCCACCTGGTGGATTCTCTTGTGGTGGCACATGTGAATGCACACAGCTCTTGTTTTTTAAACTGGTAGTTTAAATACTGCAAAATACTAATGGTGAACTCTAATATCATAGATCAAGTACCATTTCAGCAGCAGAGTTTAACTAACTCATCATCAGATTTGGTGACAATTTGGACATAAGTGTAACATTTTAAAACTATAGTTAATATATTTTCTGGGACATAATATACTTCTGTAAGACCAGGGCAATTTGATGACTGAAGATAGTGGGGTTTGTGACTCATGGGTCTATTCCTTGAGGGAGAACCTGGTATTTTTTTATGTAGGAGTATGATGGGTAGAACCTGTATCTTGCCGTGTAGACTGATCTTTCTGCTATCATAGACGGACAGACACTTATCAGCAGTGCTGTTTCATTGCCTCCCTAACCAATTCCTGTGAACAATTACATAACAATTAGAAGGGAGGAGGGGAGAAGGGGGCTGAATAGGCCATTTATTTTCTGCTCAATAGAATAGGTTATGCATCAGTGACCTTAGTTTTCTTTATGCTCCTTGTGACTTCTGTGGTAATACATGAACATGTGTACTCTTTCCTGTTTTGCAGTAGTGTTCTTTATTCGTACATATAATATGCTTATTTATAGATAGTTCTAAATTGTATTTTAATATATCCCCATAATAAGCATTACACCTTGTGTGCTTTGATCCATTTCTTTGACTATGGGAAATCATTTTTCAGTGCAGTGCTTTTCAGTGGAGTACAGTAAATGCTGATATAAAAGCTACAGCAGACATTCAAATGAGTGAATATTTAGAAAAAGATGAAAAGCATGTTCATATTATCTTTGTGTGTTACTTAAAGAAAGTTGTAAATGTATGCAGTACCACTGTGCTGGGGGACTGTAGTCTGAAATAACATGGGAACTAACATATTAATATCAAGGTAAAGGTACATATTCCCCAGATGCATAGTTTTACCTTTTTCAGCTTTTATTATCTTTAGAATAGTGTTCCATTTATTTCATGAATACAGAAGTATTAATTGGCCATGACATATTCCAAAGACAAAAGAAAGGTCTAATTCACTCTAACAAACTTGTTAGTCACTGTTTATATCAAGAGGATTGTGAATCTACAGAGAGTAACACTGTTTTCCTCTACACTTGCTTTGTTTATAAATCAAAAGTTTTTAAGTGACCTACAGTGTCTGCTCATAGTTTGAAATGATACTTCTAAAGCAGACCTCCACCACGTAACACGGATATTTATCCCTTAAGATTAATTCCTTACATTAATTTGTGGGGAACAAGGGCAAGAAAAGAAACATGAATATTGTCATGTTTTTACAGTATTGGGAATTTTTTGTTCTTTAACATATCTCATTTTCTAAGAAATAGCCTTTCTGAAGTGTGCAGTTGCTCATTTCTATGCTGGTGGGCAATTTCTAAATGTTAATCTCTTCCTTCAAATATAAACAAAATGTATTTTACTTCTAATTTACTGTACATATTACTGCTTCTAAACTTTTTCTTACCATTCTCTATTAATAGATTAATTTTTAACTTGCTGTCTTTTTTTTTTTTGTGATTTTTAGTACCTAAAGTGCTTAGCTGTCTCTGAGATCAGTGCTGAAGAGTCATGTTCACTCTCATTAATTTTATCAATTTCTAATTTTTATGAATTCAGAGTATTACAGTGGAATGATTTGTGTGATTTATCTGGTGAAGTACATGATCTTTCACTTAACAAAAAAAAAAAGCATTTAAAGTTTTGATCCATCCTAATTCTGTTACTGTTTGCTTTGTTCACCAATCACTCTGATCCTCCTAGCAGGGGACAAGACCTAGAGAACAAAACTGGTAGTGACTGTGTAGATAAAAAGGCAATGAATTCTGCTTTTAAGGCATAGAGGGAATACTCTATAAAAGAATAAAAATCGGAATGAAAGTACAACGTCTTTAACCTGCAGATCTATTGTACCTTTGAAAAGCTTGTACTCTGAAAAAAAACATACTGTGATGCTACAAAGATTCATAATTATGTGACAGAACACTTTGAAGAGAGGTCACTGTTTAGAAACTGACCAAAAGGCTTGTCAGGAATATAGATCACGTTATAAATAATTGTGTTAGGAAAGAAAGCATTTCCTTAAAACGTCGAGGTACTGTTTTAACGAAATACTAGGTGTCACAGTGTATTTAATTTATTTTCTGATAGCAATTTATTATTTATTTTCTGCTAGATCCACTTTTTAAACTTAGTGAAGGTGATGGGGTCAAGAATAGTACTCCAAGGAGGAAAGCTAAAGAAGTTTCACATAAGACATTACAGAAGGTAAGATACCAGCCCCAGCAAACAGGTTTAAATTTTAATATAAGAATTATATATATATGAATGTATCAATACTCATTAATTTAGGCCATAATTTTTCTTTCCTGATTTAAAAATATAAATTTCAAAAATTGTGTCAGAAATGAATTCTAGAGAAATAGCTTTGAATCTATCATGAGCTAAAATGGTTAATGTCAAAGAAAAATAAAAGAATATTTAGAGCAATAATGTTAAAAGCTGAAAAATTATGTAAGGTGGAAGTAACATATGCTTAAGTTTGTTACAACTTATAAGTTCAGAAACCTTAATTTCTCTTGCTGAGTATTTAACTTTACATGATTATCAGGTGTTAATCTCCATAGAGCTCTTGCTACAGAATAAAACTGATGCATAGCAGTGATAAATCTAGATTTTCTTGTATTTAAATTTGAGCACATTACATATGCAAATATTTTTTACATATGTGGATTTATCATTCTTTTCACAAGATAGTACCATATGCGTTTAGTGTTCTTTGGTTTAGCAAATATGATGAGAATTTAATCTTTACTGCTCAACATTCTACGTGTTTTACCTCGTACACTAATAAGATGTTCTTAACTAGTTGCTATTTGTATTGATATTTGTAATATACACAAGTAGTTTAGCATGTTAACAGGTGTTCACTTAAGAGGGCTCACTTGTATTTTACCATATGTTTTGTTTGCTGCAAAGAAAAGACATCCTTCAAATAATATCATGCCTTTTGCTTGTAATTTTTCAAAACAATAGTTCTTTAATTACTTACAAATCTTTAAAAGCATGCTTAAACTGAATAAACACAAATCTGTAACTTTGAATGTCAGTTCAGGAATGTCTATTTATTTTTTATTTGTGAATTAACTTGTAGGAAGTATGGTAATTTACAGCAGATGATGTGATTGCATATACTTGTAACACTTGCCATATGGTCAGGCAATGAAGGCTGTCATCTCGTTATTACTGAATGACAAACATCATGTTAAAATAATAACACACAGAATAGAAAGTGCTCACATTCATTTATCTTAAGGTAGAGTGAGTAATTGATATAATATGAATGCTACCATCTGAAATGTCACACAGTTTATGCTTGCTTATCATCTGTATTTCAGAACTATAATTTTGTTTGCCAGGTACTACATAATTTTTATCTCTATGGATATACAGAGTTATGATGGTACCTTAGGGATAAGTGTAGAAGCTATTTATTGTTTGTTTCCTTCCAGCTGTCATACATGACTTTAAGTGCTAGTAAGTGCAAAAGGTTGCTTTAAACAACTGAGAAAATAACAGCAGAATCTCAGTTTAGGAAGGTGGTTGAAGAAAATTACTGGTCTATCATGGGGGAAGAAAGTAGAAACTGTGATTTTAATCATAAACCATAATGTTGTTGAAGCATTTGGAAAGATCCTTTTTTGTTTCTAACTTTGCCCAGTAACTTTATGTAGCCATAAGGCAGCATCTCTTCTTTGTAGCGTGCTGTGAATTTCCATAACAGAAGGCAGCAATGGATAGGTATGCATATTAAAGGTTTGTTATCGAACTCACAAAATCAATATTAAATTCATAAATTAATTTGAGAAACTTGAAGTTTGAGCAGCTCTTGCCCTGCTATACTCTGTACATTGAAACTTCTTATTTTTCTGATTCAAATCTGTAGCACCCTTTAAAGGTTGGGCACTGGCACAGGCTCCCCAGGGAAGGGGTCACAGCCCTGAGCTTGACTGAGTTCAAGAAGCATCTGGATGATGTGCTCAGTCCCATGTTCTGACCTCTCTGGCCCTGTGTGGAGCCAGGAGTTGGACTTGATGATCCTTATGGGTCCCTTCCAACTCAGGGTATTCTATGATTCTATGATACCCACTTTGTAAATCATTCCGTTAGTTCTAAAGTAATTTAAATGCATTGGCAAAGTGTCCTTGTGAGAGCATTCAGCACATATTGAGAAATACTACCAGCTTAGTATTTTCCATGCCAGAGTAAGTTTTGACATTTTGTATTGCCACAAAGTGATCAATTTAGCCAGAATTTCACAAGGTGAGTAGGTGAAGTTGGCCATGTATATTCTACTATAGCTCCTTGAAAAATAGTCTTTACTACCCATGTCCAGAGATATCTGGAGCACCTGGCACATCCCCTAGTGAGAGAGTGAGGATGGATGTTGCGCAAGACCAACCAGAAATATTCCTCAAAAATTAGTTAAAGTTTACTGAACACAAACCTTGCCCTAATGCCCTCTGCAAGCTACTATGGAGGACTATGTGTTTGTTTTAGTATCTGCTAAAATCAAAATTGCCCCTTACTTCTTGAAATTGCAGGGTTTGGGTGTAACTTTCAGCAAATATTCCAGAAGAACATTATGAATCAGTTTGTTGTTAATGGCCTTGAATGTGTGCAAATCTCAAAGGACTTTACAAAAAAAGCATATGCATCCTATATTGGTAGAATATGCTTCTTCAGACTATGTAGGAGAAGCTTGTAAAGTGGCTTCATTGGAATAGATGAATAGACATCTGTGAACAGAAAATACGTTTTAGCCTTCATATTCTTTAGGTACTGATCTCCTGATGTCTTTTGCTATGATTTGTTTGGGGTTTTTCAAAAGATCAAATTAATATTTAATTTGTGTATTTACAACACTTGAAAGAACTTGTTGATTTAGCTAGCTAGTGCAAATTTGTCTGTATTTCAAATGAGTTTTCCTTCTGAAAATGTTTTTTTAAATTCAATTAGTATGTATAACCAAATCAGTAATGAGCTCAAGATGCATCAGGAAGGTTCATTAGCATACTTAAACTTCTGTGTCACTTTGCTTGGAATTTTAACTTCTTTTACCATCTGCCCTTTGTTCAACAGCTGTATTATTGCAGCTAAAATGTTTTCATCTGCACTACGTTAGAATTATTTTTAAATTAAGGACCATGGATTGCTTTTGTCCTTGTGCTTAATGCAATATTATTGCTATATAATAAATACATTTGAAAGCAGTTGAGGTTTTTTTTCCACTGCATAGGCTGAAATATTATGAATGCTAAAAATGCTTTTTGTTAGGTACAACAACTAGAAAGAAGATTCAAAGATATTGAAGGGGAATTAAAGAAACAGAAAGAAGTAAATAAGGACTTACTGAAGGAGAAAAATGATTTGACAAAATCTTTAAAAGTGCAAAAGGAAGATGCAGACACAAGAGAAAGAGAGCTGGAAACGCTACTTAAGAGAATTTGTGAAATAAAAAAAGACAAAGCAGAACTTCGTGTAGCGATTGATGAACAGGAAAAAGAAGCTGCTTCTTTGAAGAGGCAAGTGGCAGAAGCTAACAGGTTGAGAAATGAAAATGAAGATTTGCTGAGTCAAGTGCAGGAGCTGAAGTGTTTGCTGGATGAAGCCAAAGCAGTGGCAACCTCTGGGCAATGTAATTGCAAGATAACAGGCACCAAGGTTAAATTAAAAACAGCCAAGAAAAAGAGCTCTTTGGGACATCATGGAGCTTTTCTCAAACAGTCCATCAAGGTTATGAGTAATGTATTTGAGAACTTCAGTAAGGACGGCTGGGAGGATGTGAGTGAAAGCAGGTACGGCTCTCATTAACTTAGCCCTGTAGAGGGGACACTGTGCATATGTAAAGCACTAGCAAATGGAGATTGAATTTCAACTACTGTTGATTTGGTATTCAAAAAAAATACTGTCAGATCCTTTGAAATATCTTGGGAGGTCTTGTTCTGAGCTTATTGACTGAAATTTGCATGCAAAATTAGCCACAACTGCATGAGTATTTGAATAGGTGCCAGGAAACCCAAAAGAAGGCAATGCTTGATTTCTTCCAGTGATGCTATTTTCATGCAGTCATGAGGCTTGAAATTGACAGTTTGGCAGGTTGATTTAATTTGCTGGCCCTTTGCATATTCACCACTGACAGCTAAGGATTCCCAGGCAAGCCTACTAAGTCGGTTTAGTTATCTTGTGACATGCCGACCCGGGAGGAGAAACATTTTTTCCCCTTAATTTAGTTAGATAAATTTTGAATGACCCATTTCAGCTTGCTAGCAGATGTCTACAAGCTGTTTAACATCCTTTAAATTAAGAACCATCCACACTAATTATTTCATGTATGTTTTATGCATAGTCATTGTACTAACTTTAATTGAATGATGGTTAAAATCAGTTCTTTAAAGGTAATTGTTACTGCATAGTGTCCCAGTCACGAGTCACAAGGCCCTCGGAAAATCGCACTGGCAAGGTTCGTAAGTGTTTAGAATTTTGTTTGTGCTTCTGTTTTTCTCCATACATACTTCAGGCAGCAGCAGTAAGTCACCAGGTAAACAGGTATCACACGTTTTCAATATTTTCAATATTTTGTCCTAGGAGATATGCAACGAAATTTCTCAACCTTCTCTTTATCTGAAGTGTAGAAAAGGTGACAAAAGAGTAGAGAGAACATAACTATCTTCATAGGCTTCATGTTGTCTTTATATGTCATGTGGAGCAAATCAACAATGGCAAATGAAGCCCTTCTGCTACTTCTTCCCTTGAAAAACAGGGGGCTCTTGAACACTGTATCTTGAGAGGGAAACAAATTAAGAGCCGTGTAATTTGTCAGTTGCTATCATTAATATAAAGCTTGTTTGTTTTTCTGTTTAATTTAATATTGCAGATCTGATTTTACAGAAAACACACATGTTTTTCTGTTGCAATTAGTGAGCTTTTTATTTAATTTACTTTGTTTTGCTTTTTAAGAACAAAATTGAGCAAACAAATTGTCATTGCAATTTGAGTTTGAAGTGGAAAGTAATTGTATGGCTTCAGCTGTTGTGGCTATCCATAAATACTACTTTCACTAATTGTAAAAGTATCAGGTGAGGGAATTCAAGTTGCAGAATAGTAGACATTTTTGAAGGTGATGGTTCAAAGTTTCTTTCTCAACAAGCTGGGGAAATATCTTCATTTAGTGCCCTCTTCTACTTATTACTGACTAGTGTTCTTTATCACTAGTAACTGTCTCTTGAGTTTCTAGATTCAAGCCTTTCATTTTCTAAATAGATCATTCCCAAAAGCATTTAGGTTTCCATAGTCAGAAATATATCTGTGCTACTGCTGCATCTTCAAACTGTTCTTATCAGTCAATAGCACATACCATATAGGTTTTGGAAAGTATAAAAATGTTTCTGTACCAACTCTTCAATTTCAGACCTTTTATGAGGTTAGGTAGCTTCCATCTCTAAACTACTGATTTTTATGGTAGTGTGTGGTGGGTTGACCCTGGCCTGAGGCCAGATGCCCACCAAAGCTGCTCTGTCACCCCCCTCCTCAGCTGGGAAGGGGAGAGAAAATACAAGAAAAGGCTCACAGGTTGACATAAGGACAGGGAGAGCTCCAAACAACACCAGCAAAACAGACTTTACTTGGGGAATATGAGTTAATTTTTTTGCCAATTGGATCAGAGTAAGGTAATGAGAGAACAAAAAGAAATCTTAAAACTCCCTCCCACACCTCTCCCTCGTTCCCAGGCTTAACTTCACTCCTGAGTTACCTTCTCCTCTGAGCAGCACTGAGGAATGGGGAAAGGGGTTCATCACATGCTGTCTTTGCTGGTTCTTCCTCCTCACAGGAAGGACTCCTCACACTTTTCCCCTGCTCCAGCGCAGAGTCCCCTTCACAGGAAACTGTCCTCCATCAACTTTTCCAATATAAGTCCTTCCAGTGGTCTACAGTTCTCCATGAACTGCTCCAGTGTGGGTTCCTTCCATGGTGTGCAGACCTTCAGGACCAGACTGCCCCAGCATGGGTCTCCCATGGTGTCACAAATTCTGTCAACAAACCTGCTCCAGCGTGGGCTCCTCTCAACATGGGTTCACAGGTCCTTCTGGAAGCTTGCACCAGTGCAGGCTTCCCATGGGATCACAGCCTCCTTCAGGTGCATCTACCTGCTCTGGTGTGGGGTCCTCCATTGGCTGCAGACAGCTTGCCTCACCATGGTCTTCTCCATGAGCTGCAGGGGAAAACTGCACCCTTTTTAAATACATTACCTCAGAGGCACCGCCACCATTGCTGATCGGCTCAGCCTTGGCCAGCTGCGAGTGCATTGGCTCTATCAGACATGGGGGAAGCTTGTAGCAGGTTCTCACAGAAGGCACCCCTGTTTCCCCACCACTCCCAAAACTTTGCAATGCAAACCCAATATACATGGTGCAAACCTAATTTGAACTCAATTGTGCCCTCCTAAATGTCTTTGTTTAAAAAGTAGGAAAACAGAATTACCTTCTGTCAAAGGATTCTTTCATAAATCTGTGTTTCATCTCCAATGGTGATGAAAAGCCACTGATGATATAGAAAGTGATACATCCAAGACCTCATATTTTAAGGGTTCACTGAATATCAGAAAACAAATTATAATCTGTGAAAAGGCAGTAAAAAACTGGAAATTGAGAGCACAGTGAGTGCAAGCTTAAGGAAATATTTGTAGTAGAATGAAACATTTAGTCCAGTTTCTCTGCATGGCAGGCAATTTCAGTAGAAGGACTACTAAGTTTACAGAATTCAGAAGCACTCCAAAGGGATGCTAGGCAGATGTTTCACTGAAGTTTATCTCAGTCAACACAACACTACTCACGTTGTGAGCCGTTCACTAACAGGAAATAATATCAAGTAGTTTTTCATGTATGTCACTTTTGTAGGCTGTAACAAAACCTGTCCTTTTAGAAGCAGTTACATTCTCAGACCTCCATTCCAACTGACAGACTAGAACTTGATGAGACAATTTCTGAGATTCCTTCTTTATGATATTTTTAAACATCTGATGAATAAGTCTACTTCGTACTGTTTGGATTTTACATTCATTTCTCTTCTTTCTTGCATGTGTTATTATCTATGTGCTCAAATATTGGCTGCTTAGAACTTTTAACGTTTAGCTTTATTTTGTTTTGTTTTCCCAAATGTGCTTTTTTAGTGACTCGGAAATACCAGCTCCTGAAAGTTTGGAAACAGTGATTATGAAGACAGTGCAAAACATTGATCCACTGCCAGACAGAAGTAAACAACAAGGAAAAAAGCAAATACCAGATAGTCAAAAGCCCTGCAACATTGTTCATTTAGAAGGCAAAACCCAGCAGTATAATAAAAAGGTATATAATAGAACGTGTTTTGTTCTGCTGTGTAGACTTTTGAAGGCTAATAGTTCGTAATATCACTGCTATTCCACTCTTAATTAATTTGACTTTTGTTGTAAGCCAAAAAGAAAATTTGCTTCCAGGTATTCAATTGATAGTTTCAGTATTGTTTAGGGTATTTTCTGAATATAGTCTGCAAAAGTGTTTGGAGGGGGTGTCAGGAGTGCAAAAGCTGATTAAAAAATGCAAAGCTGTAAGCTTGTCCTCTGTCTCACAATCCAGACAAAGAATGCTGCAGACATCCTATTGAACTCTAACAGTCAGAAACTAACAAACAGGGTAACCTGTCCTATAACAAGGAAGTAGCAGCATGCCCTTCCCCCCTCTAGCAAAATGATGTGCTGATTAATCAAGCATGAACATCTCTCAGTCTGTTTGGTGTGTGTAGGAAGAGTTGTCTCTGTCTTAGAAAGGTCGTTTTGGCTTTATCTCTGTCCAGGAGAGTGTGCTTTTCATTTCTTAGCCTATTTACATTCATTGTTCAGCATGTGAACCCCTTGTCTCATTCCTAATATCGACATGCTGCTTTCTCACAGAAGAGGTCCAGCCGGTTATTTCCCAGATCCTTAGAGGCTCCATGCAATCTGTAACAGTTAACTCGGTTTTGGACTTTTGAATGGTGTCTAGTACTTTTTCCCGTGTTTGCCCAAATAAATCACTTCATTGAATTTAAAAAAGCAGATATTGTTTCTTAATTCAAGAAGCACTGAACACGGAAACACTGATCAACTTGCTGCTGCTAGAAAACTAGTTTGAAATTCTGTTATGTGTGGTGATATAATGAGTTTGAAAACATTATATTTTCTTAGTCTCCAAGATCTTAAAGCAAACACAAACTCTCTGGTGTTGTTACATATCCTTGAGTGTGTGTTTCCATCAAAATATTATTTTTCTGACAGAAAAGTTGAAAAACAGGGAAATTCTTCTACAACCATCTGTTGGTATGGAATACACAATATGAGCTGGTGGATTGATATATGTAAAAATCTGACAGAATGTGCCACTCTTGCTACCTCCTGCTGCTCTGAAGTTGAGGATATGCAAGGCAGGGAATCCAAAAGGTTCTGGTCTCTTGCATGGCAATATAGACACAGCCAGGACCTCTCTTGTTTGCCTATATTGCATTTACTGTCTGTTCCTACTGGAAAAGACAAACAGAAGTGTTCTGATACGTGTATGTAACAGGCTGGTGGATTTGGAGCATACACAGAACTCTTAAGCGGAAGTTCCCTGTTGCAGGAAAAGCACCTGAAAACAAGGTTTGTGAGTACAGAAGGTAACATTGCAAAAAGGTTTAGTACCAACGATTGGGAACACCAGTTTTAACATAAATCGTAATGCTTCCTGGACACTGCAGCAGGGTCATGGTATTCTCACAGAAAGAGAAGCTAAAGACGTTTCCTAAGTCTTGAGCTATACCTGAGGTTGGAGATGAGATCTCAGTTTTGCCTCATTTGATATAAATACACTCCACAGTATCAGGAGAGTTATTGGCAGTCACTTATATAACGCAAACGTTTATCAGAACTGTGGCCTAGAGCTGAGATCTCCATCTTTTCAGTGCAGGCCTGGATCATTTGCTCATCATCTGCTGAGAGCTCAGCTGTGTGTATCATGTATCACACTAGCATCAATCATCCAATTACATGTCTACGGTGTTTATAGGATCCTCTTGTCATACTGATAGGGACTTAGTACTGGTTTTCATTGTCGTCTTTGAGACCTGGAATAAAATAAAGAGACTACTTGACGTAGACAGACATACAAGTGCTTCACTTCCTTTGTTTTCCTTTGCTTTAGTTGTGCTCTGAATAGTTGGCAGTTCTATTTCTTTTTTTTCCCCTAGCATTTCCTATTTCCCTGCCCCTCAAATTGTGCTATAATTTTACAAATGCAGACCTCGTGGCTAAGCTATCCTACCATGGCAGTAATTTGTTCGGTGCAGTTAATAGGTAATATGTTGCCATTTGCTCTTTTAAATTTGACAAACAGCTATTTTAGTCATGAGTATTTCCAGAAATATGTTGCATTGTATCATTTAGAAACTGTGAACTGAAGACTTTAAAAACTGGATAAATATTCCAGAATTCCATAACAAAAGTGTTTCAAAGTACACTGTGTATTTAAGAGCCAGGTAAATAGTACTTTGATTTCAGAGTAAGGCTTGCTCTGACCATCTGAATTCTGTATATTGCAAGCATCATTCCTCTTGAACATTGGATAGATTCTGGAAATAGCTGATTTTGCAAATGAGATAGTTAAAAGCCATGCAGCTGACTTTTTTTAAACCCTGTACAAACCTGGGGATTGTATTTGCATATTCATATATATATTAATGCATTTTCCAGTTACATCTTAATGCCCAATCTGATACTCCTTCTGAACTATTAAGACCACAATTCCTTTTGTTTTCTCTTAAATATCTTGGAAAATGGGATATTATATGCTGTCAGTTAATACACACCATCTTTTTTCCACCTATGAGTGATTTCATATCTAAAAAAAATTAACAGACACCATATTTTTCTCTGTAATTCTTTGGCAGTGGTTATTATTTACCTATAACAAAGAGTTTGTTATTTCTTCTACATTTGATGGGAAAGACAGAAATTTGTACTCTTTGTTAGCTGATGTTTTATGACTGATTTTCAAATTAACACTTGTAAGAGCTTTATGTACTATTTGAAGCAACTTTTGTTGTTTCTGTTCGAACTAGAAAATTTCAGAGTTTTGTGGGGTTTGTGCCATAATGAAGAGTTGCTAACTATTTGCTTATGGTTTTTGTTAAGGGCTATTCACAGAATAAAGACCAAAACAAATTACATTCCAAGGGGAGAAAGATCTGCTGTCTCATAACATCTTATCCATCATTTCTAAGCAAAGGTAGGAATATTGCTTTTTTTCGGCAAATTCATAAGACAAAGGTTTCGTGCTCGATATTCCAAAACCTCTTTTGTATTACATGAACAGACATATATGCTATTGCAGGATTTGATTGTTTAAAGTTGTTTGAGTATATTTTCAAAGATTATTTTAATGTGAAATTGTCTTATAAAAAGTGACTGTCAAACAGCATCTTTTTGCACACTTACTGTATCTTACTGTTTTACTAAGTTCCACCTACCTAATCTACTGAATAAAATACGGCTTTTCACTACCTTTTATTATTCTCAGCCCCTTGTAGTCAAGATAGTGAAGCAAAATTAACTGTATTTTGGCTTAGATCTTAAAAAAGCTTGTTAACAAGGCAGTAAAGTTTTTTTTAAGGTACTATCCATCAGAAATTAGAGCCACATTTAACTTGTTGAGTTTCCAGTATTGGCATTTCAGAAAAAAACCCCAACATAGAGCACTTACAGATTAGCCAAATTAATTTACCATTTTACTTACTGTGAAATATTATAGAGGACCAGAACAGTGTTTTCGAGGGCTAAGGAGAAATCAGGAATCATCTTATGTATGATGATCTGTCAGTATCCTAACATGCTATTTTATGTTTAGTCAGCAGATCAAAAAAGGGAAATACCATTGTCCAGAAACCGGGATACTCTGTGACTCGACTGCAGGAAAGAATTAAGGCATTGCAGCAGCAGATAGCTGTTTTACAGAATGAAAAAAAGACAACAGTGTCTTCTGTGAAGGGATTTAAAGAAACCAATGAAAAATTAACAACTCAGCTACATTTGGCTGAGCAGAGACTTCAAAATAGTAAACTGACTATAGAGGTAAAGTACTTTTCATTATGGTGTCTCACAATGTTCAACTAAATTTTTTAATTCTGTGAAATTTTTACAACATTGATTTTTGTCACTTAGTTTATTGTGATCAAAATTATTAAATGTTTTATAGTAGTGTGCTTTATATGATATCCTGAATCAGGTATGTAAAAATTATATTGAGGCCTGATTTACTATTGCATCAACCCAGTTCATTAGCCCTGCTGAAATACAACTGGTCTCCATGCTTACATTTTTACCTGCATTCAGATGACTGAGGGAGTTTAACTTCTAGCCTGCAGTCAGAGAACTTTCTGGAGAATCTGATCAGTCCACATGACGTAGAGCCCATCCCTCTGCAAAGAACAGGCACTTCTGTGCCTCCATACATCCCAATCCAAAGGGGATTCAGAGCAGTTCCACATCTATGCAATCCCATCTCCCTGTCAAGGTGGAAAACTAGAGAACAAGATTTATAGAAAGAGGCTAGTAAACTATTTGGTTGACAGCCCTAAAGATGCCAGTTTTCTTCTCCGTTTCAGTCTTCATTCCTACTTAATCCTTTCCCATACGATTACTCCTTTCTGGTTTTCCCCATTCTCATTTATATATATGTATTTTGTGTTAATCTATATGCAGCTCCTCAGCTGGAATTCTTTTCTGTTCATACTGTAGTGATTGGCCTGCCCTTTATAGCGCTGAATCAACAAACACTTTTGCAGTAATTGTCTTCTGTTGGTCACACACACATCCTGCTTCCAGAATTATAGTGCTACAACAGATGGACTTGCTGGAAGGAGGCAGACATTAAAAAAGAAATCAAATCCCCTCCCCCTCAAACTTCTCTGCATTTCTGTCTTTGCACAGAAGGCAGAAGCAGTATCAGGAGTAGCACTTTTCACTTTCTTAGGGCTGGGGAACTGCTAATTTCTAGAGGAGGGAAAACCTCATTTGTGTTACTCGTTTTGCATAACTATATATATGTAATGAATTGTTCAAAAAGAGTTTCCAAGGTCATTGGAACCAATGGAGATCTGCCTATCTCTCAAACATTATCATAATGCAAAGCTTCATGGACAGTATAAACTTTTTAGAGAGTTATATGTGTAATTTAGCTAAAATATTCTACTTGCTCAGACATGTTCATGATTTCGCCTTCCTGGAAGACTACACCTTAGGAGTCCATAGAAGAACAGTGTGAGAAATAGAATAGAAAAGGCCATTATCGGAAAACTGATAAAAAAGGGCAAAATCTGTGTCAAGATGAGTGCTGCTGTAATGTACTCTTACTAAAAGTGAAATAGCATGATCTTAAAGCCAGAACAGGTTTCTTTCACTCAGGTTTTCTAGAAAGTTAAAACAATTTTAAAATGGTCACTGGTCTATTTAAAGGGTGGTGCATTCTAAGCAAAAATAAATAAATGGTGTTGCAGGTACTCAAGGAAAAATCTTTATTAGGCATGCACATTTTTTTCCTTCTCAGCAACCAATTCAAATTCCCTTTCTTACAACTAATTACTCTTCAGGTGCCATACTAGTGCTACCAAGTGGGAAATTTAAACCTGAGGCTTGGGCTACTTGCCAAGTGAAAATTAAGGAGGTAAAGAACCTACGCAGTCACTGCAGGGAACATGCATGTTTTAGAGAGAGAACCATGATTCAGATAGATCAAATGGTTGTAAAGCACACATATGGGCAGGTAGTTTGTGTGTTTTTAATAAGAAATACTATCTACTTTTTAAAAATAAATAACTCTTTTCACTAGCAAGAACACTGTTGTCACTGTTTCTTCTCAATGCTTCTGCTACTTCAGATTTTAGAATTTTCTTAAATAGATAGGAGGTAAAAAACAAGCAAACAAGCCATGAAAATGTAGAAGACTGAGACAATCTCTAGATTTAGGGAGACTCTTGAGCACATCAGGAGTGTCAAAATGACTAATGTAAAAAAATATTTTTTACGTATCTTCCATAAGTTATCATAAAGTTCTGATTAATGTTACATTAACAGTGAAACTGTGATGCTGGGCTAAAGTAAGTATAGCATCCTAGCAACTGCAAACATTAACAGTATAGCTTGGACGACGTGCCATGTTGCCTGAACTTTGCTAAGAAAATAAATTCATTAGACAAGGGCAGATGTTTGTGCAGTCAGTCCGTCCTTAAAATCTCCGAGGACTCTACTGCTATAAGAGCGACTCTGGATTTAAGATTTGAATATTCCAGATGTTCATATTTGAGACAAATTTTACAGTTCAAACAACCTAAGGACTGCCTGGTGTCTGTTGATTTTCAGAATATCTGTACTTGTACGGTTTTGTGCATTTTTCTTGTAGATCCATGCAGACATGCATGCATACATGTATGTATGCATTTCTCTGTCTGCATGTAGGAATTGAGAATGCTGAATTCAAGTTCTTTTTTTTTTTTGGCCTTATAAACTCTTTGCTGTAATGTAGATTTCTTGCTTTGCTTTGGTTTGCTTCTGCAAATGCAATTCTTCATGTATTTCTGCTAAAATGACTGTAAAGTGGCTACAGATGTGAGAATCAAACCTTCATTCTCCAAGTATTCACATCAACATTGAGTCACAGCAGTAATTACCTTTTGCTATTGGTGTATGGAAATCACAGCTGCAACAGGTGCGTAATGTGGAAATGAAGGGATAATGCATTTTCCTAGTTTCTTAGAAAAATGTATGAAAGGAATTGTTTGAAAAAAACAAGAAATTTTTTTTCCTAAGATTTCTTCCCCCTCTACTCATTTCTATTATTGACTACTTATAAGAAAGATGTATTTATTGCATACAGCAGAGTAATCATAAGAGTTATATGCGGTAGGTATCATTCTTATTGCAGAACCTCAGATAAAGTATGTTGAATAAAAATTAAAAACCATAAACATGTTAAGTCATTACTGCTTATCATATTCCTGTCAAAGACACTCACAGGTCCACTGCTCAAAAGTGCCACAGGATCTTTGCTTCAGTTCTCCAGTGTTTCTCATGGAACGTCCATGTTTCTTAATGGAATGCTGTAGGTATTTGCAAAGTGCCTGTGTAAGCCTACTTCAGCAAGACACCTGAATCTCAAAGAATCAGAAGTCAACCAGTCAAACACTAACATATCCTTTGGAGAGGAATGGGAAGGTTTAAGTGAGGTTTTCAGATGCATTCCTGCAGATATCTAACTACGTTTTTGCTGAATTGGGAAGAAAACGAGATGGGTTGGTTTTTTTGAGGCCTCTCAGCATTCTAGCTGTAACTCGGCCTAGGAGTATTTTACTGCTGGCATTCTAAAAATCCTCCATACTTGATTTTAGCCATTCAGCTTTCTTTGAATTTTAAAGGAATTCTTTTCCCCTGAGCTCATAGTGTGCCTTTACAGTTTGGTTGCTGAAAGTTTGTCTAGTGGATTATCTCAAGCATAGAAAAGTATGAGCATGAAAAGCAGAAAAGTGAAGGGCTAGAGAAAATTTATTATTCTTTAGAGGTTGTTTGTGGCTTTCTCTCCATACTGTTTTAACTGGTTTTTACTACTGAATCTTTCAGAGAACAGCTCAGAATCTGGAGTTTTATCTGCAAATTCAGCACCACAGCTTCAGTTATCTTATGGTACCCAAATTTGAGTAAATCAGCCAGTTTAGCATTTACCCTGCAGTAAGCTAAAACTGCTTTCAATAGAGCAGTCGTGGTTAAGTTGGAGGAACTATAATCTGCGGGCACAATAATCAAAAAAAGTGGAAAGCAGTTTCTCAGAAATATTTAAAAATCAAACCAGCATATTTTGTATTCTACTTGTTATAGAGCAGAAGTGAAAAAGTAAGCCAGGAGAGATAATCTGATAAAGCAGATATACTGCCTCACCTTTCCAGAGTTTGCAAATGCAACCTGAGATAGCAGAGTTTTCTCTAATAATTGAGCTGGGCTACGTGCCAGTATGAGACTGAAATCTCAGAATTCATTGGGTGTTAATTCCACATTTTTTCTTCTGAGGTCACGCTGCTGTAATCATTCCATATGTATGCCTTGAAAAGACGTCTTTGTGGGCACAGGATATAATTCAAAACTCAAAACACACGCCCTGTCTATCTATTCTTGACAGAAAGCCATTCTTCCTGGACTCAGCACAGTTTTCCAGTCCTAAGAACGACATTATCTGTAGGTAGGAAAAAATCTCTGTGATGTATTCAAATCCTAAATTTTATGGAATTTAAGTTAAATTTCTGGGCTGTATCTGTAGTTTCTGAAGGTTTTGATTTGACAATATTGAGAGGGATAGATTCTGATATGATGTACCTTTATTAGAGCTTGTCTGAGCGTAAGAAATTGAAAAGCAGGTTATTATGTCACACTTTTAAAGGCTGGGAAAAGAGACATAAAACATTAATTCACTTTTGACAAGTCCTAGTCTAGAATTTTGCCTGAAGTGAACTATCACCAGGTGGTTAAATGTTTGTTTAAACTTTTTGGTTAGTAAAAGAGGAAATAGCTACATCATTTTTCATCTGGTAATCTGATTCAGTTTTGCTGATGATATAAAACAAATTCTCAAATTTCCATTTGCTACTCTGTCAGAGAAGTTGACTTGGAAATAAAATGAGGACTTGCCAAATGGTAAACATGAATGCAACCACCCTTTTTAAAATGCATAATCTCAAAATTTTTTTATTATTATTTTATTTATTTTTATAGTTTGCTCATGAGAACATGCAGCATCCTGAAGTCAGTTCTGTTAACAGAACTACACTGTAAAATATATTTATTGTGAAATTGTGCTTTCATTAAAAAACAAAGCAAAATACCTTTTACATTTATATTGATCTCTGAAGAAAAATTAGTGTAGACCTGTTGAATTATTGATGAACAACAGTTGAAGTACATTGTATATAGGAAATGAGTCTCATTCATAAATTAAAGAGAACAGTTGGCATGAATTAGAACTATGAGAGTTGTATTATGTTGCTGTCAAATGAAATAACTTAGGTAAATTCTAGAAATATAAAAGGAAAAAAGTGTGGAGACTATATGAAATTTGTAGTATATGGTTAGAATTGGTATGATTCATATTGCAGTATCATGTAGAAATCCTAAAAAGTATGAAAGAAAGAACTCATGTCACAAGGATTCACATTTCTTTTGTAGTGTTACAATTAGACATAGTACATCTGTAAGCATATCTTATACATTTAGATCTGATAGCATAATACAGTTCTAGAACATACGTGTATGTATATTACAGTATACACTGGATGATATTGCCTGTAATTTTTACATTATGGATTTCATGTGATATGTAGCTTCTTTTTCTTTAACTTCCCTGTGATTTGCTGAAAATTTCCATGTTCATTGAATCTTACCTTATTTTTAAACAAAAAGTACAACTCAGTTTTCAGGTTTTTTCTGAAAAGAAATTGTGAATAAGATATTCTTTGAGACCTGGAAAAGCTCAACATATGCTGTTTTAATAGGAATTTTTTTTAGTGGCATCTAGTCCAACCCCCCTCACCTAGAGCAGGTTGCACAGGATTGCATCCAGTCAGGTTTTTAGTTTCTCCAGAGGAGACTTGACAAACTTTGTTAGATGGAATTTCCTGTGTTCCAGCTTGTACCCATTGCCCCTTGTCCTGTCACTCACAGAAACATCTTGTTTCAATTCTGTGTGATCTGATCATTTAATTTAAGATATGCATAGAGCTAAACTGGGTTCTTGAACCTTCTGTCCTAAAGTTCTGTGGGCAATACATGGTTTTACCAGATAATGCTTATTCACCATCATATCTCATCCCCCAAAATCCTTTGATTTGGGAATAATTATTCATATGTAGACAAGAGATTACATTTCGGCTCTGGCAGTCTTATTTTCTCATAGGTTGACATAGAAAACCAGTCTCACTTGCAATTGGATCAATACTCTTAGACTTGTTCACTGGAGTGGCCCATGAATTATTCATTATTAGTAGCTACCAACACTAGCTATGAAAGTGGTTTACTAACCACTTTAAGCGTGTGCTTATGTCCACTGAATTCAATAAAATTTCAAGATCTTCAGTGTGTATATTGAAAATTAGTTTTATTGTCTCTGTTCTTGAATATAGAATATAGGTGAGAGGTTCTTTTGTGTTTTGAACTAACAGTGAAAGAGTTACAATATAGGGTGTAACTGTGTGGGTTTTTTAATTTTGCATGATGAGTATTCTGGTAGAGTATGCAATAAAATCTCTGTGTACCATTCTGTATACCAAAATGCAAGAATCAGATGCTGTGGGTTTTGATCAGCCATATATCCTACCTTAGGAGGTTGAATTCTCTCCCGTGGTTTGCAATCGTATGGTTTGTGATGGATGCTTCCTTCATGCTCCCTCTTTTTTCTCTTTCCTGGCCTAGCTAAAGATTTTCCTGATTACATTCTAATGAAAAGTTTTCATGAGTCATTAGAAAATGGGAAAACACTTCTGCATTCCTTTATATTGTCAACGTTAGATGAGTTTGTTCTGCACTCTCCTAATGCATCCTTTTAACTTAACTTCCCTTTGCTACTGCCCTAACCTTTTAAACCAATTTCTCTTATTGTGAGGTTAGGAAACATAAGATTGGTGGAGCAGAGTGCTCAGTATGGTTAGCAATGCATGTGATAGTGAATTGACAGGAGACTTAATTTTTTCCCTGTTTGTAGAGCTAGATTTCCTAAGAAATTGGAGGAGCAGAGTTACGGGATTGCAAAAATGACCCTATGGCCCAAATGAAAGTATCTAGAACTCTTATAAGCACATGCTCTCATTTGTGTAGTGTGTCCCTGTGCAAGTGATTGCTTGTATTATAATGTACTTAGGAGATTAAATTCCAAAAGTTACCGTCGTTGGTTTTACTAAGTGTTTGGATTGGATCTAAGCATGACACATGGAACACAGCACAGACGCTTATGTCTCAATTCATGCCTTAAGGTTAAATTGGTGCATAAAAGTACCACTTAATCACAGAATCTCACGTACCGTGAAACTTGTTTTTGAGTTGGTCCCTCATATGAACGATAACATTTTTTTCCTTAAGATAATGGTTTACACCTTACACATCTATGCTATTTGGATATACTATGGAAATATATGACAGTCTTTTTGCTGTTTGTTTTAGAGGTAAAATCTTTCAGTCTTTTTGCTTTTGTTGCTGTTTGTTTTAGAGGTAAAATCTTTCAATGATTCTTTAAAAATTAGTGGCAATGTGAAAAAAAAACCAAGCCGGTACAAGAGGATATCTTTAGTCATTGACATCTATTCTAAGCTTTCAATCGTATACCAGAGGCTGATTGAAAGTATAGATCATTATGACCTCACAGTGTTTTTAATGAGGAAATCATTACACCATAATGAAAACCAATACATTGCTCAAGTTCATGTTGAGTGAGGCTGAATGCTGGTCTCCTGGGAACCAACGACTCTGCAAAAAAATGAGAGTCCTAGTAGGTAATGAGCTGAGCATGAACTCCTCTTGCCATTGTGAAAAACACTAGCACAGTACTTGAATGTATAAACTAGGGACTGTACAATAGGAAAAGAGATAGTGTGTTTTCTTTCACTTGGCATGAATTGACTGTTCCTAGAATACTCTATGTAGCTCTAATACCCAGAATCCAAAAAAGATTAATGGAAATAAAAATCATTTGGAGAAGATTTATGAGAAGGACGTGAAAATACACCTTTCCAGAGAAAAACATAAGGTTTTCTGAGAGAAGATTAAAAGGTAATTCAGGTTTAAATATCTAAGAAAAAGAAATTAGCTAGACTCTTCATTCTAGCAAAGAAAAATTTGAAAAAAAAGATTGAAGGACACAGAACTGAAAAGAGGGAGAATCGGAGAATCATAAGAGATGTGAGGTCTGTAATTTTCATGTGACTGTAATTGACCATTGCCATTTGGAGTCGTAGAACTGCGGTGATATTGGACAATTAATTTAAAAAGGAAGAATTAGAAACCAAGTGCTTTCTGTTAGCAGTGGGCAGGGTCTTTCTGAAGGGAATTTTAAAAATCTCTTTTATAGAAAGCAGGAAAGAAATAGAAAGAGAGATTATATGTAATGTAATGAGCTGAATTAATTAAAAGTACGAACAGGAAGGTGTGTTCTCAACTCCAGTAACAGTGTTCATTTATCTGAAGAACTGGTGGGAGGAAAGTGTGTACTTCACAGAGCACAGCTGAGCAACAGTATTTTTGTGGTGAAAGACAATATGCATTTAGTAGTGCTGTGGAGAAGAGATGATGTGAATGTGGATAATAAAAAAATTAAGGAAAGTCAAAGAAATGTTTTATAAGGGTCTAACTGAAGCTAAGGAGGAGTGTTCAAACATCAGGTTATAAAGAGGAGAAATTCTGAGGCAGCAGAAGAAGCTATCACCCCTCGACATAAAAATACACAGGCATGGCACAGGGAAAACAGGTAACAAAACAAAGGGAGTAACCTAAAGGAAATGAATGTTCCACAGTGCGCAACAAGAACATTACAAGGGAATTAGTCTTTAGCAGAAGAAGTGCAAAGAAAAGGAAAAATACCTTTTGTGTTGTAATGTACACAGAATTTAGGGTTAAATTGGTCTGGTACACAGTTGGCAATTGCAGAGAGAAGACTAAAGCTCTTTTATATAGTGAATAGTTTGGGTAAGAAAATTCAGAAAATAAAAATATAATGTTAAAATATTTATGGGAGAAGGCTTTTCATTTTAATTGGGAGCACAGAGACAGATTAATGGAAATTTTTTTGAATCAAAATCTTAATAAAGTTGAAATCTTTTGTTAAAAACTTGGCTTCCAAAGAATAAAAATATTTATTTTTTTAAGTTTTGACAGAAACAAAAAAAATAAATTTACTATGAAAAACAAGTGAGGAGAAAGCATTCTGGTAGAGAGTAATTTCAATTAAAAATCTACACGTGCTGCACTTGGTTGAAGATATAAATTTTACAAGCTTTGTCACTAAAAAATAAATTTTATATAATCATGAGGAACAGTAAGCTGTAGGAGACACAAATTTCTGTGGTTTCCTTGGAAAAGTCTGTATTATGATCTGAAACTGCAGGAGGTATGTTATGATTACACTCTCTTTACTTTGAGTAGTTTACCTGAAAAATAGACATTTTCTAACATTCTGTGTTTTTAATGAACATAATTTTTACAAGAAGCCATTATGTATTTGAGTGGACTGTTATTGCAGCCCACTGTCACACATATTACTGCATACAGTTGAGAAGGTACTTGTGTTTTATAGTAAATTACCCAAAAGATTACGAATATTGGATTGTCTTGGCTGTGCTTTTATTTTTCCGTCAAGAATGCTCAAATTTTAGTCTCGTTTCCTTTATTCATCTCCTTCTTTGTGATATTTATCCTTACTTTCCATTTAAAAAAAAAAAAGCTAAAAACTTCTTTATATATAAATACGTATTTTCTTATTTACATATTCTCACGGTGTATCTCTACACTTGCCTTTCGCCAGCAGCTTTTGTAGGAGACATCCTGTGTAGGGTATTCAGTTTATATATGTCAGATCCTCAAGGGCCATGGCTTTTACCAGATGAAGCACTTTTGATTTTGAGGCTGATGAAACACAGTGCTGTTATTGATCCGTGCATGACACAGTCTGTCTCTGTGCTGGCAGAGTGTAGCAACATTTATCCAGGAATTTGTGAAATGTCACTCGGATCATGTTCATAAGGTAAACTGTGCAAAAACCAGGATCCGGGCTGAGAATCCATGAGGAATTGGACGTGACTCTCTTATTCCTTCGTCCTATCTTCTAGGTCAGCCAAGTGGTATTTGTTAAAACAATGTCTGTGTTTTATATTAGGTGTTGAGGAAAGTGTGATTATCGCTAGGAATACCCAGTACAATATAGTCACACTGTTGTTTTACTCAGTTTTTTGGTCGCTGGGGAAAACAATATTTTAAGTCAGGGAAAGTGATCTAAACATTGCAAGTTTGTAATTTCTGCTGTGTTTGTCACAAAATTACCTTTCCTGCACAGCCCCAACAAGGAAACTCTGTTTCTATTCTCTGCAGAATTTAACTTCTCTTGTTTTGCTTTGCCTTTAGAGATGTGTGGCGAAGCATGTTTGTCATTAAGGTATCAGCAAGCAACAGTGGTCAGAAGGGATGTGTGGCTGCTTCTGCACATGGAACTGCCACAACACCGATGTTAATATGTTCGGTTTCTTTATGAATTATGATGGAAAAAGTCTGCACAGTTTTGTTGGTATCAAAAGCATACATTGTAAAAAATTATCGGAACTAAGTTAAATAATAATAAATAAATGTTGCCTACACAATTTATCCATTTGCAAAGGGTCCGATGTGACTCTTCCGGATGTTTTTTATAAATCTGGTCTACGCAGGTTTAGACTTGGTGTTGCCTGCAAACAGAAGTTGAATCTTCTCATTTAAAAAAAACCCATTGCTTTAAAATGTCAAAAAGACACAAACAGCTGCAATTATTTTCATTTTCTGTTTCTAAAACATTTATAGCAATAACAATTTTAAAGTTGGTGACTGGGGGGAAATACTGTTATATTTGCTTACGTTTTTCAACTTTATGCATTAAAATCTTTAGAAAAGTCTCTAGATCATTTGACTTAAAAATCAGTTACTAGTTAAGAGAAGAAGAAACAGGTTTTATTGAAGTTGAATGTTGGAGTTTGGCTATATTGGAATTTTTTCCCTAAGTATGACAAGGATTTTCTCTTATTTCTGTGAGATAGTTTCAGTAGTTTGAATTCTACAAGACTAAATCAAGTTTTAGATATAATATCACTTGTGAACGACCACGTTCTAGTGGTCCACAAGTCTCTACTTTTAAAATGTTTTTAAAATGCTTTTCCTGTGTTTGTTCATAAAAATATAGTAAGGCTGGAGGGGGAAAAGTTGTTGTTGGTCACGAAAATATATTTGCATACATGATGCATATATTTCTACATGTTATTCCTCCTTTTACAAAATTGACATATGTGAGATGCAGACTCATGAGTTGCGGGAAAAGGCAAAATTGCAAATGATTAGTTTGGGGGAGGAAGGTTGGCCTTTGGGAATGGGTGCTTATTTTGCAAAGATCCACAGGTTGGGCAAATACTGGTGTTGCTTAGGAACATGAGGATGCAATTACATAGCACGCAGGCCACCTACTTACCAATTTACCTTTCTTCATAGCAGAACCATTGCCAACTTGTCAGGCCTTATTTGTTGGTAGAAAATTTCACAGACGACATTTATTTTGCTACTTAGCAGTGTCAAGGCATAGTGTGAGTTAAGTGTGTCTGGTTCCGGGTACCACACATAAAATACATACACTGAAAAAAAGGAAGAAGAATTCTACACAGTTTTGAATATGTTAACTATGAGAAAAGATTGAAGAAGTGATTAATTAATTATATGAACTAACAAATCAGTGGCAGAGACTGAAGCAGTGTAATAACCACTTTCCACCGCATAAAAGATTATTTAAAAAGGCTAGTGGTCAGTTTGTCCTTCCATCTTCTTTAAGAGAAATACATTTAATTTGTCAAGAAAGGTGTTTTAGATATACTGTAGATTTTCTTACCAAGGACCCTGAAAAACTGTAGAAGGCTGCCATGAGAATCTTTGTAGTTAAATAAAAATTTTCAGGAATAATCTACTTCCACTGTTTTGCACACATGCTAAACTGAATGTATTTTTTACACCAGTACCAGTCTTGCTTTTGTAGGGTTTTATTTTGGTGTTTTTTCCCCCCTCATTCTAAATTAATCCACTTTTTTTAGGTAATTAGCACGGGAAAAGTATCTTAGTACTGAAGGGTTTGAACAGTGGAACTAGCAGTTAGTCCTTGCAGACTTTTACTCCTTGGATACCAAGTTCTCCTTTCCCTCTGTGAGGCTCCTTGCTTTCTAGTAAGTTTTATCAATGATCACAGAATCATAGAATGGCATGGGTCGGAAGGGACCCCCACAGGCAGGGCCACCAACCTCAGGCCTGGATCTACACAAGGTTGTCCAGGGCCACATCCAACCTGGCCTTGAACACTTCCAGGGATGGGGCATCCACCACCTCTCTGGGCAACCTGTTCCAGCACCTCACCATTCTCTCTGTAAAAAACTTCCCCCTAATATGTAATCTAAACCTTCCTTCCTTCAGTTTTAATCCATTCCCTCTTGTCCTGCCATTGTCTACTCTTTTAAAAAGTTGAATCCCCTCCTACTTATAAGCTCCTTTCTGGTACTGGAAGACTGCAATGAGGTTCCCCCCGCAGCCTTCTCTTCTCCAGGCTGAACAAGCCCAGCTCCCTCAGCTCTCTTTGTAGAGCAGGTGCTCCAGCCCTCTAATCATCTTTCTTCATGGCCTTCTCTAAAACCTCTCCAACAGTTCCACATCTTTTTTGTATTGGGGGCCCCAGATCTGGACACAGTACTCCAGCTGGGGCCTCACGAGGGCAGAGTAGAGAGGGACAATCACCTCCCTGTCCCTGCTGACCATCCCTCTTCTAATGGAGCCCAGGATATCATTGGCCTTTACGAGCTGCAAGAGCACACTGCTGGCTCATGTTAAGTTTCTCATCTACTATGACACCCAGGTCCTTCTCAGCAGGGCTACTCTCAAGAAGCTCTTCTCCCAGTCTGTATCTATGTCTGGGATTCTTCCAACACTGCCTTACACTTGGCAGTGTTGAACCTCATTAGGTTTACCCAGGCCCATCTTTCCAGCCTGTCAAGATCCCTCTGGATGGCTTCCTTTCCTTCTGTTGTGTAGACCACACCACTCAGCTTGGTGTCATCTGCAAACTTGCTGAGGGTGCACTCAATCCCATCATCAATGTCATTGATAAAGATGTTAAAGAGAACCGGTCCCAAGACAGGCCCCTGGGGGACCCTGCTTGTCACCAGCCTCCATCTGGACATAGACCCATTGACCACCCCTCTTTGGTTACGGTCTGTTAACCAGTTTCTTATCCACTGGATGGTCCACCCATGAAATCCACATCTCTCCAGTTTAGAGATAAGGATGTGGTGGGGGACTGTGTCAAAGGCCTTGCACAAGTCCAGGTAGATGACATTGGTCGCCTTCCCTTTATCTACTGATGCTGTCACTCCATCATAGAAAGTCACCAGATTGTTGAGACACGACCTTCCCTTGGTGAAGCTGTGCTGGCTGTCCCGGATCACATGCTTTTCCCTCATGTGCTCCAACATGTCATCCAGGAGGATCTGTTCCATGATCTCCCCAGGCACAGAGGTGAGGCTCACCGGCCTTTAATTCCCTGGGTCTTCCTTGCTCCCTTTCTTATAAATGGGAGTGATGTGACCTTTTTCCCTAGAGATTCCTCCCAATTTCAGAAGAGAAATCTTTTCTTTCATCAGTTCAATACAGTTAGGTGTTCTGCAAAACACCTGTTTCCTGTGGTTCACCCTAATTTCTTACCCATCTGTGATGCTTTCACCCTGGCTAGAGGCTAGATACCCACCAAAGTCAACTCTTATCACTCCCCTTTTCAGCTGGACAGGGAAGAAAATATATATTGAGAGGTTTAGGAGGGGAGATAAGGGCAGGGAGAGATCATTCTGCAATTAAGTGTCATGGGCAATACAGGCTCAACACAGAATAAAGGAAAGAAAATCTAATTTATTACTATGATACACAACCAGTGAAACCAGAGTTGGATAATGAGAAGTGCAACCAGCTCTTAAAGCACCTCCCCCCCCACCCCTCCCTTCTTAGCAGCCTTCACTTCAGTCATGATTTTGCTCCCTTTTTCCCCCCAGCTGTGGCACGGGGAGGGGCAGGGACTGGTGAAATGGGGTTTCGGTCACTTCCTGATGAGTTGTTTTCCTTCTTAGCCAGGGGGCCATTACTCACACCGTTCCCCTGCTGCACTGTGGGGTCCCTTTCCCACGGGGCTTCAGCTCTTCACCAGCTGCCCCAGCGTGGGTCACTGCTATAGGGTGCAGTCGTAAATCATAGAATGTCTCTCAGTCTCTCGGGCCGAGACTGCTCCAGCCTGGTCCCCCATGGGGTCACAAGCCTCTGTGCTCCGAATCAAGCCCACTCTGGCGTGTGTGTCTCTCTCACTCATCTCTGTGTCTCTGTCTCCCTGGGCTGCAAGTGCTGGCAGAGGCTTGCTCCAACGTGGGTCACAGCATCTCCTGTATGTCTTCACCTGCTCCAGCGTGAGGCCTCTCCATGGGCTACAGGTGGGGTCTGTTCTTTTCCATGGGCTGCGGGGGGGACGCCTGCTCCACCATGGGTTTCTCCATGGGCTGCAGGGGCATCATTCTCTCCAGCACCTGGGACAGCTCCTTACCCCCTTCCCTGACCTTGGTGCCTGCACAGTTTCTTGTATCTTCTCACTCCCTTCTCTGGGGGCAAAAAGCAGCTGCTTGCATTTTTTTCTCCTAAACGTGATTCCCAGAGGTGCTGTGACCATTGCTGATGGGCTCGGCCTTGGTCAGCAACGACTCCAGCCTTGAGCCGGCTGGTGTTTGCTCTGTCGGATGCGGAGAGTTTCTTGCAGAAGCCACCCCTGCAGCACCCTCTCCTCCACCAGAACCCAGCCACACAAAACTACAACACCATCCCACACCTGAGATTTCTATATTGAGGTTATTGCGCAACTTGGCATTTTTGTTAGAGTTTGCATCGTATTCCAGCTTCCTCATTCCCACAATCCCTTGTTTAAGCTTGTATGTTCAAAGTTAATGCTGATGCTCTGTTGTCCTAGCTACTCCCCGTCACTGAAAGAAGCTTCAAAAGACACACCCACAGCTAGGGGTACAAACCAGAAGAGTACAACTGTTCTCATCACTTTACCAAGGAAGATTTAATGAGCCTTCAGACTGCATCAGATTTCTTGGGTTTGGTCTTTCTAGGCATAAAGAAATAGGAGTCAAGAGCTAAGGCAACTTCAACAACAGTGGAAGAGCTACACCTAAGACTACTTTTCAAACAGAAAAAGAAAGGCATCTAGGAACCAAATCTGAGATTCCTTTTAAAAATTGTTATCTATGACATTCCATTCTTGGGATTGTCCTCATTTCTGTCTGCTTTGTACCCCAGCTATTCCAAACAATGACTGGACTCTTTGTCACCCCTACAAAAGTCGGTGACTAATACTCTTCTTGTAATCCAAAGGGAAGAATATCTGTGGTTTTGAAGCCATGTTCCTTTGCCTGAAGTAACTGGACCTCATAGATTCAGGTACCACTAGAGCATGTAGAAGAATGTTTTTACTTCCTTACTAATGCTTTACACCATCTGATTCGCTCTCCTAAAGTTTCGGTCACAATAATGAGGTAATCATGGACTGTTGCGATAGTTTTTTTCATGTTCAGATTTATTTTGCATCACTCCAGGCTACCTTTGGTGTTTAATGCGGTAAGAGCTTCAGTTTCTTTCTCTGTAGTAGAGACTGTGTGACTCAGGATAGCATGTCTCACAAGATTCACAGGCACTGGAAAAGGGTTCACTCTTTAGCATCTGAACTGATCTGCCTGTGCCGAGTTTTCTGCTTATATTTAGGGTTCCTGTGGTCTTCAGGACATTATGTACACCAAAGAGAAGTGTGTGACTTTGTCTAGACTCTTGGGGTATACTAAGAGACAGGTCTGATTCAAGCTGGGACACTGAATTGCACAATTACAGTGTTGTCATCAAACTGTTCATGTATGTGGAAATAATTAATTGCCTAAATGAGTCATAATATTGATGATAATTATGATAAAGGGAAAATATATTTCATTTTATACATTAGGCTGAAAACATACTTTTTCTTGCGATGGTCTCCTCAGCTATTTAGTATGTAATGTAAGGAATACTTTATCCTAAACTATTCATTTATGCCTGTAATTTGAGCACGGGTTCCAATGATAACATAAATTACAAATTAAAGATAAGACTGTGGGGGTTCATTTACAAGAATCCAGGGATGAATTATCACTGTAATTTATATGCAATACATTGTAGCGGTAATTTTTAAATTCAATTCATGATTTTGAAAAATATTGGTGTCTTCACATCTTCCCCACAAGGTCCATCATCAGCTTCCTCATACCTCTCAGAAGTGGCTAGTAATATGCCTTTATTGCCTTATATAGAAATTAAAATAATATGTTAATATTTGTACATTATCACCTTTATGTTACTAGAAAAATTCCAGGGTTTTTTTCTGGGTTTTTCTCTTTTTTTCTCCCCTAGAGCTTTATTGTGTATTTTTGTTCTGCTCTATGGGAACATTGACTTTTTCTAGCAATTAAATTTGTTAATACGTTGTTCACTTAAAGTGTTTTGCTTTTACACAACTATCTAAATGAAAAAATCAAAAAAAAGCTGAGGACATTTTTTTTTCAACCTTTATAGATACCTGAAGTAGTTACAAATGAAATGTTTAAATAATTGTATAAAATTAAGTACAGAGCTATCTTTATAAATTCCTTCAATATTTCAACCCATTTCTGAGGATACTTTTGATGTATACATTTTTTTAGTATTTTTTTCCAAAAAACATCACTTCCTCAAACCTTTGACTCTTTCAGACATGTTTTCTTTAAGTTGACAGAAACTAGTCTTTAACACTTGTAAAGTTGAGATTTAAGCAAATAAAAACACCATATAAAGAGGATACCAGAATATGGGAGATGGAACAGCTCTCCCTATAAGCACAGAATTCCTGCCCGCTTATACTTGAGATGCAGAAGTATTTCGGTAGAAAATGGTTCACTCTCTAAAACAGATGGAAATGAGGAGAAGTTAAATTAATATTTCACCACCATTCTTTCAGCTGTTTTGTTTCTTTCTGACTTATATATACTTTTTAAAATAATTTTCATTTTTGAGGATCTAAAGCTGTATGCTTTGTGAATAAGCGGGCAAATCGAAAGAAAGTTTAAAAACAGTCTTTGAAATAGCATTTTCATTTTGGTTTCTCTCTATTTTATGTGAGCTATATGGAAAACAGATGGAAGCATTATTAATTTTTTCCCCCAATGAGTTTTAGTGCAGCATATTTGTATGTGTTATCTGAAACATATGAATACTTAGTATTGCTGCTGTTAAATTTGTAATGAGTTGTAGGGATTGTGAAATTCCCTGACTGGCCCTCATGCAAGTAGTTCATTTGCAGTGCTTAGATGTGTTAAGATTAAGCAGGGGGAATATGGCAAGCACTATCCCTGACCCTAGATGAAAAATTCAGGTTTCTAGCTTTATGAGTTTGCCCCAACTCTCGTGTTTGGTGAAAATCAGATAAATAGTGTGCAACCCTGCAAAGAATACTGCAGTAAAACCTGGTCCTAACTATAAAAGATTGCACAGATTCCAAGTCATATATAGACATTTTTGTAGTAAGTACAAAGGCGTGGAAATCTTGGGGCAAATTTTTATGCATCAAATGGAAGGTTTTGCTTGCATGTAGCAACATTTAGTGTGCACAGGCATGTTAGGTGTTGGAATACCCAATTCAACTTATATTTGTTTAAATAGCAGTGGTGGGTACATAGAAACATTGGTTTTGGACTTCAGCCACATCTTCATAACTGTCTTGCTGTAACATTGAGATGTTTTCAAGTGGGAGCAAATGTTGTGAAATGTCTCTGGTCATATTTTCATTTTCAACTTAATTTTACTAGAACTTACTTTAACGTGGATAGCAATACTTAAAATAAGCATGTAAGATACAATACAATATACTGTAGTCTTCACTATTTTTAAGAAATCTGGAAAATATTTTTATTTTTGCAGTTTTTATCTGGAAATGCTAAGGCCTCATAGGCAAGATCCTGCACATCTGTTTATACCCGAAGTTCTGTATCTCTGCACTGGGAACTCAGTCCCTACAAAAATCACAGCACGTAGTTGTGAGCTTATAATTGATTATAATGAAACTGCTTATATATGTAATATTACATACATAGTTAATAGTCCTCCTATCCCTTTGAAATTCGCAAGGACAGATGGGGTGCTACATCTGCTTTAGTATGAAAACAGGACGGTGTTCTTAATATATAAAGAAGTCGTGCACAAGTACAGCGATATTTACTCACATGGAGACATGAAATGAAAGTGATAGAAAATTCAAGCTAAAATAGAAGTGCTGCAGGTCAAAACCCTTGTCTTTGAATTGGTGGTATCATTAGACAGATGACATGTTTCAGGAGTGTTCTCATCATATTAAAAAAAAAAAAAAAAAAAAAAGCTACCTGTAAGGTTTTTCTTATTTTCCATAGTTTATTTGAAAAATCATTGGTTGCACACTGTGCAGTTCTGTACTCAGGCTGGTCTGTTGTTTATAACAGTAGATGATTTCTTGGAGAATTGGGCCCAGAATATATGACTGCAGTTCATTTGTACATGAGTGCCTGTGTGTTTCTCTAGAATAGATATATGTGTTCTGGTTTTGATCTATGTGGTATTATGTTTTTACGAAAAGAAAAAGACATCAAAAAAAATTAAAATTGACCTATCTGCTCTGATTTTATTGATTTTATTTTTTTATTATTTCATACAATGACATAGCTGGATCAAATGCTGCAGGCTTTCATAAAATATAGAATAAAATTAAGCTATAAATTAGCAATAAAATAGCTGGATTAAAATTATAAGGAAAACATTTGTTTGTGAAGTTGTATACAGTAAATAGCTCTTTATAAATGATGATTCCTCTGATCAATAGTAGCACATGCTTAAGAAGACATTCAAAGAGTTTGGTCAGAGTCTTTGTTAGTGACTATAACTATATTCCAAATAATAGCTGAATTTATAATTTGTGTGAGTGAAAGGGACATTCTGTAGATAGGAGTTTAAACGTTGCTTTTACAAAGCTGATGAATTGCAATTGTTTTACAACGACATTATCAATGGGATAACCATGTTTTTTCTTTAGTAAAATACTTGGAATGAGAAATACACCTCTTATCTGCATGCTGATATCTGTATTTCTCTGCTGGGAACTAATTTAAACACTTCACAAGAGATTGACATTTTCAGTGCCTTAAACATCCTTAAAAGCTGCTTTGTTCATTGCAAACCATATTTAGTATGACCTCATAATAATGTAGCACACCTCAAGTGTCATGCCTGTCTTTACTATGCACATTGGAGCTATGTTCATCTATACTAGACAACTGCACTTCAAGGAAAGATTTTTTTTTTCTTGATAGGCAATTAGCAGTAATTAGGAAGATTCACTTCAGTAAGATGTCAACATGAGATTGTTTTAAAAAGTTGAATGTCAGTGGCTTTAAAAGAGGGGGTTTTTTCCCTGACACATAGGTATGGCATGTGAAACATGAAATGTTAATTTAACTTTTCTGCTTATTATTCATGCACAATATTATTTTGTCATTCAGATACTACACTGACAGAGTGCAAAGGGTGTTAAAATAGTGCTGCTAGAATAAAAAGAGGATTAATCTACCATTGGCCAATTAGCCAAAGGGTACTTAATGGTCTCTAAAGGCTACTGAAGTCTAACAACTAGCTAAAGCAATGGCAAAAAGTCCTCTATATTACCTTCATTTACTTGACATTTTGTGAAACAGAGTCAGCTGCTGATAACTGCATTTGACTGGGAAAAAATATAGCTGAGTGATACAGTAGATTTTACTAAAATTTCAGAAGAATAGAAGACAGGTAACTTTTACATTTTAGAACTTTTCCTTGCTTTTGGACATATTTAATTTGATTTAGTGATTGGATATTTAGTCACGAAAGACTTCTGTTTCATATTTTGTCTCCATGTGAGGAATACTAAGCAGTCAACCACTTACAGCACTTGCATAAATAAACTTTCACTGAGGATTTGGAATTATCTGCCTTTTTTCTATATGATCACATTTAGTATGCTGCACAGTTGGCTTTTTAGTTTGGTGTATTTATTTTTTTTCATATTTTTGAATAACTACATACCATCTTTCTTATTTTGAAGTATTTTTGTCTGTGACCTGTCAGGAAGAGGTAGGTTGTAAACCAGCAGAACAAAACAGGGTCAAGATTAGTGAGATTGACTCACTACATTTTGCCTTGGGTATTGTAAATAGGTTTATCACGATGTTATAAGGACATGTGTAAGAGTGTGTAAAGTCATAAATAGCCATACTCTCTGTGTGTAAATACATTTTGAAAAGTTCTTTCATGGTTTATGGGTGCAACATGTACTGCTTATCTTGTGTATTTTTCATGATCAAGCTAATGCTGTGAGAAAATAGTACTCTATTTTAAAACCTTCAAATAAGCAGTTTTAGATTTTCAAATAGAACTTGGTACAGTAACTATGCTTACAGCAAATGTATTTTTATTCCTACTGTTGCAAGGTTTCTTAGAGAAAAGAAGAAGGAATATAGTGGCTAGATTCCATACAGACATCTCTTTGCACATTGCATTGTTTTCATCTGCCAGGATTTTAGGATGGGGAAGCTTCACAGCAAATATGCCCCTCTAGAGATTGTTATATTGGTTACAGTTGGACTACAAAATACAGTTATTTCATTGCTTAAAAAGAATTTCAAGAATACCTGATTTATATACTACTTTATAATTTTGCCTAGCAGTACACTGTGTGATGTATTCTGCACTTATAAATGTATGGGATAGTGTACAGCAGTGGCAGTGCAGTAACAGGCACCACCTACAGAAACATCATTTTCATACATGACAGTTGCAGTAGGAGGGTGACTGCTGCAAACAAAGCTGGAAGCTCCTCACAGGATTGTTGTGATGCTGAGGAGCAATATGCCATTCCAGGAGCTTCCTACATTAATCCATTGGGCCTTCCACATAGCTGTCTCTCTGAGCAGAGGGTTTACAGTAAAAAGCCTTGCTGAGTCACTGGAAGTTTTACACTGACTACATAGAAACTGAGATTTCATCACTTATCCCTTTGTGTAGAGCAGAACAGAGTGTCATGGGTATACCGGGAGCAAGGACATTAAGATAGATGGATGTTAAAATACTGAATCTATAAACATCTGTTAAGCCAAACCACTCTGGAGGAGGTGCAGCAGACAAAGGCCGCTACATCATGGAGGAACAGCAGTAGCCTGCCTTTACCAACATCTGGTCTAGCTGGTGTTTAAGATTCTACCTTTCATCCTGGTGACCTCTTCCCCTGGAGTAAATCCTTTTTACTCTGTCACTCAGGATTTGCGTGCATGGAAGCACACACACACACACACACACAAATGGTCTAGGGAAAAAAAAAAAAAAAAGAAAAGTGGTGAGGGACAGCCATGTAATGAACTTGCTTCTCAAGTAAGTAAATGCAAGGAATATCTTTTAGGCATAAATATCTTGCAGGGGCAAGGGGGTTGTTTTTCACATCCTATGTAGATTTATATAGAATTTTCACAAACATTTGCAGTATATTACCAATAGAAGAATAAAGCAGTAGAATTGCCTAACACCATTTACATTGTCTCCAGACCTGTTAAGAGAAAACCTTCTTCACATCTCTGATCACAGTCGAGCATCTGTCTCTGTCCACTACTGCAAGTTGGGGGGTGTTTGTCTTTTGCGTCATACACTGCTTTCATTTCACCCCTGTAATTCTGAATTGATGTTTCTAATTTTATGTACATTCATATTTTGAATAACATTTCTCTTGCTCCTCACTTAATAAATTGTATAACCGGTGTATCACAGTCCCTTTTGGCGCCTGTTCTTGAAAAGCCCTTTCTTTTCCAATATGTTTGCTGTCATTTTTGGTAATGTGGCCACCATGATCATGGTATTTTACACCGGGTTCATTTTGGTGGCAGCACTAGCCTTAGAAACTTCTGAGAGCCACAACATATCTTGAGCAGATATGGGGGCATTTCTTAATTTAATAAGAGATATTGATCTCGTTATGATTTTTTAAAATCTTTTTATGAATAATTTATGATAGAGACACTGAATCATGACATTCTGCATGTAGAAATATTGGCTCTATTGGAAAAATTAACCTAATTCTTGTATCTTTCTCTACTACATCTCCCTGTATTACTACTAGCTTTGTTTATCAAAGTAGCATAAATTTTGTCCTTTACTCGGACTGTATTAATTGTGAGAATAATATATCAGATTAAGGAATAGCAAATCAGAAAACACATTAATGCTATTTATCTCTTGTTCAGTAATGACAGCAGATGCAGAACAGAATGGAAAGATTAACCCCTTTACCTAAGAGTGGTGCTCACCTCAGACACATACGTAAATTGCCCATTGGCTTTAATAAATGCACTTAAGTGTGAATTGCTGTTAGAGTTTCAAATACAAGATGCACTCTCTTCTATCCATATTTTTTTAAGCTAATGCATTCTCATGTCATTTGTAACAGGAATAAACATGACCATAAGTAGTTTTATTTGGATATATATGTGATCTTCAGATGATCAGTATGGAAGTGTTATGTGTATATAGACACATGTATAAAAAAAGTGTTATTTCTAATAACATCAAACAATATAAAATACATTTTTGCATTAAATAATAAAATGCTTAGAAATAGAACACTATCTTTAACCTTTTTTCACCCTTTTTTTTAAATATATACCGGTGTATAATCAAGCACACATTTAGTCATTTCAAGCTGTTGTATCATCTGCATTCCTTATCGGGGTTGTTCAGAAAGGATGGGGTTTTTTTGCCCTTTGAGAGATTTCCATGCCCTTTTGTATAATTGTTCTTTATGTTAAAACACTGTATTTAAATCTTCTTTGGAATAATAGGATAGTACTGTAGTTAGCCTGCTAAGAAGCACAGAGTTGTTTAGGCTATTGGTGGCCTTCGTCCGAATACAGATTTATGAAATTTAACCACTTGCATGAAGATTATTTCAGTTCCCCTATTTGCAGAACAGCATTCAATGATATTTAAATTAAATATTTTATTTAAAAGATTACCTCTATAAGGAGTACTGTGAAATATATTGTTACAAAGATTGAATAAGTCTTGTCAGTTGTCAATCAAGTGCAACAAGACTGAGAGTTTGTTTGCATGTTATTTATTTGAACTAAATCCCTAACAAGCCTCGCCTGCTAATTGGACTTAGCATTTATGTTGCTAAATGAGAAGCGTTTTGGCTGCAATATAGGGTGGTAAGACCTACCCAGTGGAATAAACAACTAACATCTGTTATCCTGTCCTGCTCCAGCTTGGCTTTTACCACTTAAGTACCTCAGCCCTAGAGTCAAGGTTATGGAATATGTGGTTCTCTGGCTATGGTGCATATATGTGAAAGAGAGGAAATAACACAACATGAGTAAAGACCAGCCAACCAGAAGATATTTAGTGCAGCTGGTCCACTTTGCTTTAACCTCTACAAGCCCTACAAATATCAAAACAAAAGCCAAGAGAAGGGTGTATGTTTTATAGCAGTTGTCAACACAGCAATTCAAGTGAGCTTACAGTGGTCACCATTAAAACAGATTTGACATTTAACCACCTTTAATACACATTGGTGTCTGAGGGACCTTGGTATTTCTTCATGCTCTGTGTAGAAATAATTGCTGAATCCCAGAGAGACTCTAGGTAAACAGGTTTCAACAGTAACTACTGTAACAGTTTTGTAGGATAATTTTTGCCTGTCACTGTAAAAATAGCAATGTGTATAGTCAAAATTTAATTAGCTTGCCTTTTTATAAAATTGCTTGTTTTTAGTGTTAGTTGACTTCTCTTTCCTGATGGATTTGATCTTTGCTTGGACTGGAGGATTCAACCAACAACTATGCAATATAATTACAGATAAAATAGAGTTTCATGCCATTTGAATTCTGAACCACAGAAGCATCTCATATGATCAGGCAGAAATATTCTTAGGAAGCAATTGTGGGGTTTTTTTTCTTCTGTTTTTAAAACAGGTGTTGACCTCCAACCTGGCCAAGTGGCAACAGGAGAAGGAAGATTTACAAGGAAAATTGAGGTTGAGTGAACATCTGTCTCAAACTGCTGGCAAGTGTGAAGCCACACCAGCTCCTTCAAAGAACATTGATTTAGAGATGAAACAGCTGCAGTGCAAACTAAAGGTGACAGAACAGATTATCTAATGCTGAGGATAATTGGTATGAACAGTATTTCATAACTGGGTCAAGCAGATATACTCACAAATGCATATCATTTATGTATCTTAACCAATGATTAGCAGCTTAGGTGTTAGATAACCTTTGATGTTAGATAGAAACATGAGTCATAAGCAGGACAATTGGAAGTTACAATTAAAACAGTTGTTGCAGATCAAGTAGGCCAGGCAAGGAGGCTTGCTGGGTTCTTACACCATGATTAAATTCATCTTGTTAGAAAGTACTGTAGAATTACTTCAATGAGACTTGTGTTGATTCTTTGCTTCCACTAAGAAGGAGGTAAGCAATAGCCATCTGTGAAAGGGGAGAACAGGATTTGGGGCTGTATTTTTTTAGAATAGCTAGTAGGAAAATGCTAACTTCTTGATGATGTATTTCGACAGTCTCCAATCATTATGTTATGTGTGGGTGACAACGATGCTGGACTGTTCTGATCTGAGAGCTTTCTGAGCAGGTGGCCTGGTTCAAACATAGTAATTCTTCCTCCTTTCTCACTGTAGGAAATATGCGTGCAACAGAATGTCTTAAAGTTTATTTTGTGTTTAATATTTGAGGAAAGAGAAAAGGTCAAAATGGTACAACTTCTCGCTGCTAGCACAATCAACAGGCTAGCCAGCCAGCTGCCAAAGGATCAACTAGAAGAAAAGAACATGTTACTTGGGCGATGTAATGGGCTCTGGTTCTGAGTACTGCATTAGCTGTACTAGCACACAGGATATGGATAGTGTTCAGATCTCTTAGCTGTTCATGGTAATTATGGTATTACAGGTCTTGGCCATAATGCACTGGATCTGTAACATCTAAACTCAGGGATTAGTAAAGGTAGGTCACATTGATAAAGAGATGAGTGCAGCATGGACTAGCCAGGAAAAGGCACATAATTTTATCTTCTTTAATTATGGAAAAGAGATCTTGAAACATACATACCGCCTTCTTCAGTGTAGATTTTAGATTTGGGTTTGACTAATCTGTTTTCTGTTGCTGGTGAGTAGTAATTTCTGGTAATTAGGGTTGTTCTTTTAGATGAGTGTCCTCATTATCCATAAACCTAATAGTCAATTGGTCTATGAAAGTAAGAAAATTAAAAAAGAGAGGATTTTTTTTTAACACTCATACTAGAGGCCTGCTTAATTTGCCTGCTACAAAATATATTGCTGAAAAATCAGTGTTGTTTATTTTTCTGTGAGAGAGGAAACATTAAGAAAGCACATGTAAATCTGATGTAAAAAGACTTACTTTTAATTCCTTCTTAAAGATGTATTACATTTTTAATATGGAAAATAAACCATGTGTGCAAAATGACATTTAGAACAATCATAGTCTGTGACTCCAAATCCAGATGAGTAGAGTAAGTTTACTGTTAGATGTACTGGATGAGAGTTTTGACTATAAGGGCCTCAAAAGCTACTTAAATCAATTTTCTGAAATTCTTAGCCTTATTTTTGCTAATAAATTTTTCAAAAATTTAAGTCTTGCAACTCATTTTAGAAGAAGAAATTTGCAAAAGTTGTCAACTATTGTTGCAGGCGGCCTAGCATACTTAAAAAACAGGTACTTTCCTTATAGCTCAAAATCTCGAATCACCTGGGTTTTTTTTCAGTTTGGGTTATTTTTTCCTCAGAACCATCTTTGCAGTGTTTGTTTGTGTTGCACATAATGACTCCTTGTATCTTTGCCAGTAGGAAGAAACATGTTAGGTGTGGGTGGTGAATTCGGAAGCGGAATACCATAAGCATATATCTTTGTCTCTGAGCGTGTGCGGAGGACCACCTAAATATTTGAGTTTGTATCTGGTAGTGCAAGCTGTGTAACTGGGTGCTGCACTTTATGCTAATGAAGCTCAAGCTCAGCAAACAGTTCTCAGGAAACTCAGGAATATCCTGCTAGCATATATCATTTTAACAATTTTCGGGTTATACCTCACATTATAATAATAGTAAATAGACCAGACAAGTTATTAAGAACAATATTTTACATCTAACTATGCACACAAGAATATACACTCCCCTTGAGGGACACAGAGTTATGTACAGTACTCCTTTTAATGTTAATAGGCGTTATAAGTCTGCACCAAGCAGAGGAATTTTCCTGAAGTATCTTTTGTTTACGGCATGTCTGATCCGTTAGGTTACTGTTTATACATAATGAGCAAAAAGCTTCATTGCAGTGGCTGAACCTGCATGCATATATCCACACATATATGTTGTGGGGACACTTAACACGTACATATCATTTGGCAACACCTTTTGGTGTTCTGAAGTCTCAGTGCGTGGTATTTTTGAGCTGCCATTTTCAGCAGCGGGATTCAATGCATATGCTCAGATTGCTGAGATGGCTACTTAGTTAAATTTCTTATTTTTATTTCTATAGAGTGATTCAGTTGCTCTGAATCGAAATCTTGGGTAGTTTTCCTGTGTGTTTGCCTGGAGGAACTGATACTTTTTTTTTACTTCCTGCAACATACAATGAGGAAAGGCCAACAAGTGCATAATTCTCTTTCACCAGAGTTACACATGCCTGAGAGTTAGCATACCCTTTTGTAAGTGAAATGTAAGGATTTGTGTTAGTATGGCTGAATAGGAATGTCTTTGTCTCGCACTTTGAGTTTCAAAGGTCGCAAAAACAGCTGCTCTTGTAGATTGTCTGGTAGATTTATCAGTGCAGAAGGTGAAAGGGGTTATTGGAAATTGTTGCCCCATAGATGTAGCCCCTTGTGCTGTAGAACTGTACCATTCTAATGAAGATCAAGTTTTATTTTTCTTAATTTCTGTTACCTCTTCAGCTCGCCATGCTACGCAAGAGAAAACGTGGTCCTGACAGGTGCACTGGCCTTGTAGGTGTCTTGGAAAAAATCACACACTCTTAGAGCAATGGAAAAGTACTGATTTTGGTCGTGTTTTCCAAGGAACATACATTTGCTTAAGTGTTGCTAGAAAGTAAGAATGCTCCTTTTGTACCGGTTTCTAAGAACATTCATAAACTATGCAAAAACTTACACGGCCCATTACTGCAAGCAAATTTACCACTGACTGCAATAATATTCAGTCTGCTTTATTTTTTTCTTAATATTTTTCTATATAGAATTCGAATAACGAAATTACTAAGCAATCAGCCACCGTTAAGTCCTTAAAAAATGAAGTCCAGGAAAAAGAAGAACGGATTCGCGTACTAGAAACCAAGTATGTCCACAGTTCTCCTATCCATTGTGTTTGGTGCCACCCAGTGGCACATGTGCCGTTGTTACAACATTAACCCTTAAATAGATTTTTAAGGGAATGCTTTATTCTTTTTTCTTGCAGTCTTACAGGCTGTAACAGGGTGGGGGATTTTTTTAGCAACTGGAGCACTACATGCTAAAATTGATTTTTTTTTAAACTGATGAGTGATTATTTAGCTACAGAGTCTGTCCTGTAATAAGAATACCTTTCCAGAACTCAGACGGTCTTGCAGACTACTTTAACCTTGATGTAAGTCCAAATGAATTCCTCAGCACTGTTAAACACAGTCTTTCAAATACAGTAATTCTTTGCCTAGAGGCAAAGAGACATGTCAAGGTTCAGATGCTTAAACAAGATTAAATATCCAGTCTTATATTCATAAAAAGTTCAAAAGGACAGTTGTATTTGTTTCTATTTGAATTGATTAAGGTTTACTACTCACTTTGAAATGCACATGTACTGTTGTGATGTATGCAGTGGAGATTTTTATTCTAACTACTTTAACTGATACAATACTGGTCTTCAATTGTATTACTATATAAGATTAATCAATTAGTTCTTGCCTGCCACAGTGTTAACACCTCTAACCACTCTGTTTTTTTATTTGTAGAAAAAATGCTGTTTAGTTAACTGAAAGTAGTTCATTTCAAAAATAGAAATCATGTACATTTGGGGTTTTATGTTTCAAAATGAAACAGATTTTTTCCACTATAAGACTTCAGTTTAAAATAGTTACTGGTTATCATAATTCCTTCATCAAACAGATGAAACAGTTTTTTCAAAGTCTGTGAGATAAAATCACCAAAATCATATCAATAGTGTGAGTGTGAAATATATGGAAGAATTTTTAAGATCCACTGTTTTCCTGGATTTTTAAAAATATATTATTGACATGGCATCAACAAGGGTTTATTCCTGAACATATTACTATGATCCATTTTGCTTTGATAACATATTTAGGTATTGCTTATGTGTATGTTTAAAATATTAATTTTATCATAATGGTTGAGTTATTGTATAAGGCATAATTTTTTCATTGAACAGCAACTGCATTGTAGTGCACGAGTTCCTTTTTGTGCAAGTTTCTGGGAAATGTTGATATTTCTAGATTCTGCAGTTTTCAAGAATAATCTCATCTGACATAGAGACAGGGATTTTTCATGTTTATCCATATTAGTTCGATGAAAGGATACTTTCCCTTTCACTTTCTTTCAAAAAATATTTTTTAAATAGTGTTTAAATGATACTTGCTTCAGACATCTGAGAATTTAATTAATTATTTTTTTGTGATGAACAGAGGTTTTGCCTTTTTTGATAATAGCTTAAGAAGAATATTATTATTATTTCATATCAGACAAATTGGAGTACAAACCACAGAAAAAGGCAAATCACAGATAAACTGCATATTTAGATGCAGGACCCAACTGTTTTTAATGGTTGATAATAGGATAAATTGCAAGAATTACATCAGCTTTTATTTAAAAAAATATTCTAGATTTACAGGAATCCTAGTTTGCCTGCTGCATTTATACTTTTAGATGTTTAACACAACTGTTTAAAACAATTAACAGTATTTTCTACCAGTGACATGAAAAGTAACCTGTTCCCTTCTAGGATTTCTCGACTGAAGAGGGACCTTGTTATGAAAAGACATTTGATAGAAGACTTAAGGTCTCGTCTAAAAGCAAATCAAGAAAATGAGAAAACCTCTAATGAAACATTAGAAAGTCTAGAGAGAAAGGTACTTCTTTCTGGCTATTGATAGTTTTAGGAAAAGCAAAAGCTGATGGATTTACAGAAGTTATTTCAACACACTGTACATACTAAATCAATACATTGCTTTAAGCAAGCAACATACAGTTAACTTCAGAGTGTAGCTCCCTCCACTATAATTTGTATGAAATCAGCATATGGGGATAGCTTGGATGGATTCAGCATAATTTAATGTATGTTCATAAGAGGTGTAATTAAGTATTAAAGCATTCAGAACATCGAGTTGCTAGGATATGTTGTAAGTAGTGAGATTTAGCTTTATGCACTGTAAGTTCGTAAAATACAGTAGACCTGAAACAAGGGTGATTTTGCATGACTTATGCTAATGAAGTCCATGCACCTCTCCTGGCTATAGTAGTTAAATGCTTTAATATGTTAATCTATTTTGTACAGCAATGTTACGAATGATTCACAGTTCTTAGCTTAATGTAATTCTGTCTGTGTAGGTAGAGCATAATTTCTATAGCAAATTATTTTCTGCTGTGAAGTTCTAGGATGATTTCACTGAACCTGGGAGAACTTGCGTATGTTTTGGCATATTTTGAGATTATCCAACCAAGGTGCTCCCCTTTGGCCTTTAATACCAGAAAAAGATTATGACATTTGGTTGTGTGTGAGGTTATGCAGTGTATGACCCCAAAACACAAATCAACAATGTACCAATTTGCTCGTTTTTTCCTAGAATGCCTGTGCTTGCTGAATATCACAAGCAGCCTCTCTGCTTGTGGTCATACAGCACTTTCAGCTCTGGAGAGATCTACTGTCTTACCCTCCATGCCAAAGATAAGGTCTTGTTAAGAAACACACAGCCACAGAGTGAGAGCATGTGTGAACAAGGGAACTAAAGTATAAAACGATATAAGTACCTGGTTTGGGGTTTAGAAGAAGAGTTTAGAACGATATACTCCATTGCTGTTCTTTGATTACTTTGAGTGCTGCATTTCTCAGATTCCAGAGAACTGAATTCCATACATTAATTTTATTATTCCATGTGGAAAATCAACTTGATAAATTTTACATTATCTTCAGCAGAAGATCAAAGAAAGTCCCTGTTACTTGATATTGTCAGGAAAACTTTGTGTTTAATACTGTCAGGAGAGCTGAATTTCTAGCTGAATTTTTTTTTTTACCCAAAACCAGTGTTTTCATTGTATGGCAAAATGATAATAATTATCTAAGAGGCTTTACAGAGTAAAACTTGTAGACAGTTATCATTTTCTCAGCAGAGTTTTAATTAATGGGTTTTTACCTCTGATAAAAGAAATTAGTAAAACTTGTGGTTTGCTCCCTTTTGCATGCACTGTAACAGTAAAATATATATACAAACATACAGCTCTGCAAATGAAGAGCTTTTCCTTACAATACAAGACATTATGTAACAAGGTTGCAAGCAAACAGATCTTTACTGGGTCAGAAGAAGATATTTATTAAATGCCGTAATTTCATAAAGAGGTACTTTAATTGGGTTATTTATGTAATACAGGTATGTTTATTCAACTTAGGTAAGCTTAGTCCTGTTTTGATTTTCATTTTTAAGTATTATCTTAATAGTCATTTGCTCTTGCCCTGTCATTATTTCAGGTAAAGGCACTGACTGAAGAGTGTTCAAACAAAAAAGCTTCCATTGACTCACTGAAACAAAGACTTCATGTAGCTACAAAAGAGAAGTCTCAGTATGAGGAAATGTATCACAAAGCTAAAGATGAATTGGAGAAAAAGGTATATTAGAATTGTGCTGGCACTACTGTGGAACTATTTCATACCTCACTTTCTCATGAAAACTTGCAAGGTGATCAGCTTAGGCTTTCTAAATACCAAAAGGGTAAAAAGGGATAAACTGAATGGATTCACATCATTGAAATTTAGGTGCTGAAACATGGATGTAATGACTGGAATTACATTTCATTATTTTTTCCCATGAAATTAACTTTTATGTGTTGCATGTAGAATGTTCTGTGATGTTAACTATTCTGTGGGAGGTTGGTTTGTCTGCTCATTTGTTTGTGGTCTACTATACCTGCTTATCAGCTTTCATCGTATCATTGCTGTTCCTTGGCGAGTGTATTTCAGGACCTCAAGCTTACCAATCTAGAGAGCAAAATGATTGAGACTGAGTGTGCCATGACTGAACTTGAGACTACTGCATCTCAACAGCTACATGGCTTGGCTAAACAGAGTGCACAGGCTTTGGAAACTGTGCAGAAGAAACTGCTGCTCAGCAATGACAAAGTTGAAGAGTTCATTACTTTTGTGAAGGTTTGAGTTTTGATATTCTTTTGAGTGTTCATCTAATTAAAAGTATTCTGGAGTGACAACAAAACTAATGTCATTATATAAATCACAAAGATGACATGACGTTAATCCTTGGTGCGTTCCTTGTTCTGTAAAATCTTTGAAGTTCCTGCACTAGCCAGGTGTTCATTCTGAACTGGTCTAAACAGGGAGGAAGAGTCGGTGGTTCCAGGTGTCTCTCCTAGATTTACACATTTTTTGTTAGTCATCTTTTTGTATATTGCTGCCAGTGTACTTGGTCCAAAGAAAAAGTGCTCAGTTGTACAGCAAACTGCTCTGCAGAAAAAAACCTTCCCAACACATTTAAGAAAATAATTCATATCTGTCTATTAGCATGAATTACCTCATTGTCCACATCTATATGTTTTTTATTGCCAACAGATAGAATCAGGACATATTCTTTCATTATTTTCATTAAAAACTTAACAATCTGCTACAGTGGGTCATGCAGTGATCCTCTGTCCGTGGTGGTGTGCGGACAGCGTCATCATACTGCTCCAGCAAGAAGTTCTACATCACGGGCTAAGTTACATGTTTTGTAACTTAGTATTTGAAATATAAACACTATTTCTTTTTCTGGAATCATCACTAGCTCCTAAGAGTTATAATGCCTGTTCAGTATATATATCTATCTTGGATTAAGCTTTTGCTGTTTACCTAATTTCAGACAAGGTTATATCTTACCCATTAAACAGGTCTGCTTCTCTCCTGTTCTTTGATTCCCCTAGAGGGGAGGTGCTTCCATATATGTTTGAGCAAGTGTGATGGCATCCGAAGCACAGAGCAGCGGTATTTTAGTGAACTGTAAAAAGAAGGCATAAATAGTTATCTCTTCATAAAGAAATTTCCACTGTGGAGTGAAATTCAGTAACTTTATTACATGTACATTTTACCTTCTTTCTGTCATCATCAGATAACAAGTCACTCTGCATGGCAGTTTTCAGACATCTGGCCTTGATCTGTAACCATCCCATTTCAGTTCAGTTGCAAAATTCACAGCAACTTCATTGGGAATAAAGACTGAACAGTGCTGAGTGCACTTTAAAATCTTAAATTCAAAGAATTTATAAGCGAAAATGAGGATTGAGTTTTGTGGGGAAAAAAAAAGCTTTTTTAAAATTTTGTGACTAAAATAAAGGCTATCTTCAGTTTGCCTTGTTTTTGTAACAACGGAGCAATTGTCACAAAACACTTAGGAAAGTGATACAACATTCATTGTAAGTGTTGTATACACTTAAAATACATAAGTGCATAATGCATATATATAAATATATAAGCCCTGAAATTCAGAAGTATCTTGCCTATTCTTCAACAAACTGGTTTTTTTTATGAGGGAAAATATGCTTTCTTCCAATACAGATCACTTCCTCTAAGAGGAAGAAATCAGTGTTATTTTTGGCCAAGTGTGAGAAAGTCTGAATTAATGTACTATCTATTTTTTTAAAATCCAATACTCCTGTGTCATTGATCACAGAGAGCCACAGTTCAGGCTGTTGTGAATTTTGGAATTACTTCATTGAATACACTCCAGCAACAATTAAAGACAAAGGAGATAAACAAATGTTCTCACTATCATCACTTTACACACTTTCATAGTGAAAAGTTTGGTAAAAATTAGAAAATGAGAAAGCAGAAGATCCTCTGTTCTCAAAACTAGCTGTAATGAGGAAAATCACCTATTAGCAGCTATTATACTTCATTTGTCGTGGAATAAGATGACTGCTTCTCTGTTATTTGCCATGAGTATGAATTAACATTTACGTGATTGTACCACATGTGAAAAGAATGTTAATCTGTAGTTTCTCCATAAATAATATGAATATTTAGCTAATAAAGCTAAATTTGTCATTTCACCCTTGGATAAATGAATACGCATGCATAGTTCAAGTATCATTTTTGCTGACTACTGCTCCTCTGCAGAAATAATTTTTTTTTTTTTTTAAATAAAGATGCTGTCTGTAAGTCAAATATTGATGAACAGCAAGTTCCTCAGTAGACTGCTCTGTTTAGTTAGGTACTAAATATTTATGGAGAAAAAGGTTCTCTAAAATCAGTTTTTATTCACAGAATACCACTGTGGAAAAATAAAATAGTCCTTGGCATTTCAGTGGAATTTTTTGCATATCAAGTAAATCATAATAAAATACCTCTTATGTATCTGATGCTATATCCTAAATAGGAAGATGGAGGTGGCACAGTAAGAAGTAGCAGTACTCATTCCTGCACCAGCCTTCTGGTCTATCTCATTCCTACTGTCTCCTTCCAGGAAGCTGTCAATTTTCCCCTGACCTTGGTTCTCACTCAAGTTTCAGTAACTCAAAAAAGTTTTTTGTGTAGAGATCAAATATAATCAGGTTTGAACTGTCTCATGCTTAACCTGTTTATCATATCTGTATAACCCTCTTATCTTGGTGTGCTGCCCCAATCACTTCACAAGCCCTACTTTTCAAAGTGCAAGTGTAATCTCCTCATTAATCAACTGAATGGAGTTACTTTTTGTAGCCATTCCGTGTCTCTCAGGGCAACATATAATTCTTTTTTTAATATGCAATAATTAAATTATTTCAGCTAATTAATAGCTACAGCTAGTAATAGGACAACAGAGAAGATAAGTGTGTCTCAGTATTACAGTATTACTTGTCTTTAGAGTTATTGGTAACTCCAACCACAGGATCTTGAATCCATTTGTATCAATATACTAAGTTACAAAACCTGGGAGAGAAGTTTCTGGTAGAAGTCTGATACACACAACTGGATCAAATTAGAGGATATGATGAGTTACTCTATAAGGACATATTTTTAATCTACAATAAAGCATTGCATTCCTATGGGGAACCCAGCTGGGGACACTTGCACAACTAAATAAAATAGCTGGATTGTAAAATCCAGTAACTGTTTCTAAAAGTTGTGGAAGAAGTAATTACAATCCAAAGTTGCAGAATCCGATATGTCCTAAGTCCTTATTGGATTTATATTTGTTGGAGTGTAGTATAGAGATCAGGTGTGAGTCTTAAATTACATTTGGTAGGAACCGACAGGGCACCTAAACTAGGTTGATTGAGAGCAGGTCATTTCTCCAGAGCTCGTAGAAGGAAGACAAAGGCTAGTAGCAAATATTAATAGAAACTGCACTCTAACGGTTTATTAAGTAACCAGAAATACCCCACAGCTCCATAATTGGAGGGTAGCTCCTGATAAATATCTGTTTTGGTTTCATAGGAGAGAGAACACAGTATTTAGAAATAAAAAGGCAATATAAAAAAAAGTGGAAAACAGATTATAGGTAATAACATGAAAATATGAGTGCCAGTAGAGTACAGAGGTTGGAGAAAAGGCTAAAGACATGAACATGAAATCTGTGGGTAGCAAGGCCAAAAACAACAGTAAAGGGGCAGGATTTTAATATGTAGTAGTAATAAGATAGTTGTTACAGTGTGGATACAACCATACTGTGGGTATGATTAGATAAAACTCTGCGACTGTGAAAAGACACTTCCTGAATTATGCCTGGAAGGAAGTAGGCTGGTGTTACATGAAAATGCTGGAACATCCCCAGTCTGTTAATAGCCAGTGGAAGATTTTAAACAATTTCTAGGAAGACACATTTTTCAATTGAGAATTTTCGTAACTTGCCTCTTTGTAGCACTACTTGAGCATCTTTATCTTGCTGATCCTCATTTGAAATAAGTATTCAAAGTAAGTGTATATATATGACAACTCTGCCATGAAGCTAAATGAATGATAACGTGAGTTGATACTCAGAAAAGGCAGTCAGGATAGGTATTTTTTAGGTCAGTCTGATCTATTTTCTGGCTGCAATAATGAAAAATCTGGTATGAAATTAAATTATTAAAGTATTAAAGCATGAGAGTATAGTTATACTTGGAATGACTTTATGTAAATTGCATAAATCTAATTTTTTTTCTGGAAGGCAGTACAAGTCAGTTGACAAAGGTTACTATTCATTTTAATGTACTGGTTTTTTACAATGTTTGACCTAACACTGGGACATTCAGATAAAAAAATGTAGGCTGTGCAATATCAATAATACGTTAAAGGAGTTAAAAATGGTCTGTGTGGTTGATCTGAAAAGCAATTACTGAAATTTAGGCATTTCTATAAAGTTCTGTAAAGATCAGAGCTAAAGTTGATTATTAAACATTTTCAAAGAATTAGATATAAAATCTGGATTAAATTTTTCAACGGCATTTATGAAGACTGATAAATAATAAAAGTAATTGTATGTATAATGTGTGGTAGGCCAAACTGAAAATTTTTATTACAGAAGAACTCAATCTTACCTGTAAGAGGGACTAGGTGGCTCTGAGAGTATTTTAGATGCCTTTTACAAGGCTGCATGTTTTTATTCCAGCTTCATTCAGCAGTATAAATCCTTTTTGAACCACAGGTCCAGTTTCTATAGTGTACCGTTGTTCTGTATTTTCTACAGCAGGAATTGCATTGCTGGATCCTCAGGCAGATCTGGCCAGTTGCCTGCAGCACAGCAACCAGAGCTAGATGTCCTTTGTTGTGTTTGTAACACTTGTGGCAGCTCATGGAGAAAAGGGCTATTGGATGAAGTTTAAAAATGGCTGTTAGACTGCTTTACTGGATGTCTACTGAAATTAGGGTACAGCATACTAGCTTGCTGTGAAAGTGTCCAAAATCCAGAACAGGATTTTGGAAACAGGAATTCTGTTTTCCTGATTTTTGGGGGGTTTTTTGTAAGCTCACATAGACTTGTAAAACATATTGCTTTTACAGACCCTTGAAAGCTCAAGAAGGAGTAGTGTTGTCTGTCCCATTCAACTTGTATATCAGCAAAGCTCATTTTTATAAATGCATTTGCAGTAGTGACATCTGCCTGAGCATGAAAATATCAGAATTTTTCTGACCTTGAGGAAGGTGTTTTGAAGTTTTGATATGGCACCTACATTCAGCTGCTGTTGCTGTAAATAGGTGGTGGCAGCCGAATGCTTCAAAGTCAGCCGAGTGCATTTCTCACTTCCGTAATGCCTCTGTGATTTGGGACTTGTGTGCTCTCTGCAGAGGATACCCACAGAAGCACAGTTCACATCTGGTCTGTTCTGGCGTTGTTCTTGATAGGTCTCCAGTATAACCATCTGATAGAATTGACTGCCAAATCAAGACCCATGGCAGTTTACTTGGCGAGCTTAGTGGATCTACTTGGGGATCTAACACTCACTCTCTTAAGACATCTGCCCTCATTTCTGCTACTCAGAGCAGGGCTTAAAGTTAGGTGCATTTCCCCCTTGCTCTGTTGTTTGACATACAGTTACATGCAGACACACATGTCAGAGGCCTTATTCTACTCCATCTCCGCTTGGTCAAGTGATGTTCTGCCAGTCATATGCCATTCAGTCAGCTTGCGGTATGTCCCAGTGTATGTCAGTCTCTCTTACCTTTTTGCAGTTTACCTTGAATCCTGGCATCAGTTTGCTGTGGCATATTTTCTAACTGCTAATTTGGGCTGTAGTTTAATATGCAGTTTAAGAGAAGTAACAGTGGCAGCGCTAATTGAAAATGTCACATGAAACTTATTCTTAGAAAGATTTAGTCTAATTAATGACTATAAGTCATTTGGCAAATTCCTGTTATTTACCATTGTCTTTTTTTTCTCTTGAACTGTTCTGTATTGGGGAAAATAGAGTATTGCCAGGTAACATTCTTTTCAGAATAGCCATATGCAGATGATGTCTTCTTTATCTCCAAATAAAAATAATAAGAATTTTTTAAAAGTAGGCATAAAAAGTAGTTGTGAAGAGAGGCTCAGATATTTGGGAAATAATTCTGCTGGGCTTTAACATCTCCTTTCCAACAAGAGAGCAATACAAGTACGCTGCTACTGCCTGTACCTGCAGCTACTAAGTCAGTTCTTTGGAGAGAAGTAAATCCTTGCAGGGGACTCACAGTATTCTCCAGTTATGGGGAGACAGTATGTCTCCAGTGGCAAATTTATTCTCAGACCCTGTGGATTCAGTTTTATTGGCAGTACGATGACTCCAGCTTCTTCCACACCCATGATGTGCAGAACATGCTTTCTATATGGGTACCCAGATCAGATTGAGGTTGCCATTTGAATGATCATTTTTTTGGTTATCTAAAAATACTACGTGTAATAGATAACCATAAAATTTTATAATTGGTAAAAGTGTACTTGTTCTTGAATCAGAACTATAGTTTGCTGTATAGATAAAAACTGATTTATTTTGAAAAGTTTACACAATTGTATATGAACCAAGCCAACTTGGACATGTTGTTTGACCAAATGAAGGTTTCATCAGCAGGTTACTGGGACATTTTGCAGACAACAGCACATAGTATCACTACGTAAATCAGCACTGTCAGTTTTGATTTGAAAGTGGACACCTTTAATATGACTTTGAGTTGCTAGAAAATGTTCCCCACTGGGAACACTTAAAGGCCAAAGGATAAGTATATTTCATTTATTACACTCCAAACTGTCAACACTTTACCTAGAAAAGTATACCCAGAGTGATTATTTTGTATTGTACGGAGTAGATGATGAGTCTGCCAATCTGTGTTCAGTCAGAATCAGCATAATATTTGGTTACAGGGGTGTTTTCCGGTCTGACGAGGATCTGTATTCTTACCTGCAGAATACACAGTTTTAAGAGAAGGTGTCCTACATGCAACCCAAAATTTGTTTGACTGGAAAAAAAAAATCTCAACATTAAAAGAATCAGGCATTTTTTGCTGCTTTTTCTCTATGCATGCTGCTTTAAGAAAAAGAGGACAAACACAGCTTTTATTCTGAAATACCAACCTTTCTTGGTTCTGAGAAGAAATTGGTGATAAATTAAGCTAATCTCCATCAGGATTACTCTGCATCTGGGATTTAGGCAAATTGAATCAGAGGCCTGAATAGTGACAGTGAATATCTATTAGACTGTAAACAGAATATTAGGTCCTGTGAATTTTAATGAATGAAGTGAATGGCTGAACTCTTATCGTTTACAGAAGGCATATGGTTAGTGATGCATACAGTATAGTAGGAACAGCATATAATGTAGATGTCTTAATAGTTAAAATGTTTATTACTGTAAATGAAGAATAAAGAGAAAGGTTTATGAAAGATTTTCCTTACTCTTTTTTTTTTCTTTGCTTTTTATGCTTAGAAGGATAGTGCTGGTTTTTGGCTATGATAGATAAAGATGATAACATATGTAGCTTAAAATGTGTTGTGGTTTTGGGGGTTTTTTTTTATATCCACCTCTGTAGTAAGAGCTTAGAGGAATTCTCTGGGAATTTGTTTAAATGATTCAACCTAGGTAACTGAATTGCAGGACATCTCAGGTTTCTGTAACTCTGCATATTATGTCTCATCCAAAGCTCAGATGTGTGTCTGACTTAGATACATGATTTTGTTGATATTAGTGCTACTTGCATTTTTTGATGAATCTCTAATAGGTGGATACCATGTGAACAGATCCAACAAAGCTGAGCTGAACAGGAAAATATTTTCACCAACTTGCAAATAGCTTCTTTTTCTGCCTCTGAAAGTAAAAATCTTTAAAGGTTTGGTTTTAGGTTTGGTTTTTTTTTTTTAGAGAATGAGAATGCAACAGGCTCAGCTGGGAGCTACTTAGAGACTCTGCAGTGTACTCCTCAGATGGGTGCAGAGTCATCTGTGATTCCTTTAAATGGCTTGGAGAGACTCCTTTTTAAAGATGATACTTGGCATTGTGCATGATCTAGAGATAATTAGAAAGATGACCAATTTAAAGACAATGGCCAGTTAGGGGTCTAAAAGATAGAAAGGATGTTGACTGGATAAAGGGGTAACTGGAGGACTTGGGGGATAAACGCATGAGTACAAACTATGTAGCAGGCTCTGAGCTTGAAGTGGCTGGAAAAGTTTTTGTTCAAAATGAGAGGAAAAGAGGCAAAACTTGGAAAGGAGGAGAAAGCACTCCAGCAATTATTTATGTATGTTGATCGGTTTACTAAGAAAACAGGCTGAAGCAGAGAGAACGGTGAGCGCTCATATACAGAGCCCTCTGAAGTCTCTTCAGTAATTTAGAAACAAGGGAGCTGGGGCAAGGGAGGAGGATTTCCCAGTGGACATGCTGAAAGAGAGGTGGGAAGAGGTCTAGGAGGGTAGGATCATAAAAAATGACAACTTACAGTATTTTAAGAAAACACAATTGATATGATGTATGGAATTTTTTTAAAGAGCATTAAGGAATGCCAGAGCTGACCTTTTAAATTAGGTTTTATATGTGTTTGTTTCAGCAATACTATGATCTTACACAGGGCATCTGGTTTATAGCTTTTATGCTTTGCATGTGTTTCTGCAGAAGAATAGCATAAGCTCGGACACTGAACTGAGTAGCAGGAAATCTTGGTGGTCAGCGGCCTGCTGTGTGACCTTTGGAATGTTGCTTCACCTCAGTGTTTCTTGGTTTGCTCTGAATAGTCTTTGTTTGCTGTGTCCAGTATAGCTGTGCTGACTTTGCCTGCCCTATCTGTTCAGATAATAAAGTCTCTGAGATCCTAGGCATCTCTTCCTACATGCATGTGTAGCTCTAATCTCTGTGTCTTTTTTTTTTCCTCTCTCTCTCTGTAAATAACTGTAATACATATTTTAAAGGAATGATGCTAGTTTTGCCAGCACCTGTGTAAATCAGAGGTAATTCTGTTGAAACCAAAGAATTTACAGCAGGGAAAAAATTAATGTAAATGAGGTAGGACTTAAATGCTGAAGTAAATAGGACTTTATTATTATTGCCCATTTCACATAAATATCATTTTAGAAACCAATATATTTTGACAGAAATATTCTGCCTGTCATCCTGCACTGATTATACATATTTCAATTCATTCACTGCTATAAAAAACTATTATTTTTTCCTTGTTAGAGGTCACAAAACATGGTAATTGTCTTGAAAATTTAGCAACAGCACAGTGAAAACTATGGCATGTTTGCTGATATTTAACAAAAAAAGCATCAGGCTGAAAACATTTGGATCTGCAACATGAGTTTTTGACAGTCTTAAAGCTTCATGTACAGAAGAGATTAGGTACCTGTAAAGCAGTGATACTGTGTCAGACCAAATGTCCCTCATTTCAGTAAGAATCTGCTGTATGTTCTGTAAGTCAAGTGCCCAGGTGATTGAAAAAGAGGGGCTTCCTTCTACCTCAAGCTGTATATACAAAGAATAGTATGAAAAGAAACAGATTTCTGAGATAAGATTTCAGGCACAAATGCAAGGGCAATACCTAAACAGTTACCAGAAGAGGGTTAGAAAAGAGAAAGAGGAAAGGCTGATCAGTAATACAAAACCCTGAATTTTGAATCACAACGGGAATTTTGAAACCTAAGTGTACTCTTAAGTATACATTGCGTACTTCTCCATAGAAATATGAACTAAATTGTATTGGCCAGAATAAGTCTACTGCTGCATCTTTGTTTAAATAGGGTTTATTTTGAAAAGAATCTAAAATTTAAAAATTAGTCATTTTTTCTATTAATTTGTAAACAGAGTACTTAATTTCATTTTCTTATAAATACCAAATATAGGTTGAAATATTTTTAATATTCTTCCCCATGGTTTTCCGCACCTGAAACTGTTGAAAGAACGCTTCCAGTTTTGTACTTAAAATTAGATTATAATAAAAAAATTGTTTTCAATAGCTTTGAATCAAGAAGGAATAGTAATTTAGTAGAGGATGTAGGATGAGATTGGTAGCAAAGGTATTTTGGAGAAATGTGGACAAAACCGGTACTTAAAGATCTGCCAGCCAAGTAAGACTTTCTCTCCTCTGATAGCCTAAGTGCAAGCAGGAACAGCACAACAAGCCAGCATAGTTGTACAAATTCAAATCTTACCTGTGATAGGAATCAGATTATCTAATTTTATGCAACATAGTTTCTCATTTCTGTCATTGTACCTTAATATTCTTCTTCCTTATTGCATTTGAACTGGTTTTTGGATCTGTAGTTCTAAATGCCTGGAAGCTGAGTTTTGTGTTTAAATACTGAAACCTCGAGGCTCCTTTTATACTGTGTGACTCAAGGGCTTTGTCAGGAAAGCTATGGTGGGTTTAGTGTAAGTTGTTGAAAAACAATACTGTGCAAATCTGTCTACTCTTTTCCAGATGTTCTCACTCTGATTTGGTTTGGGATATTACTGAATTCACCTTTTCTACTTCACAGTCTGTTATCCATAACTCAGAGCCACGAGGTTGCACTAGGACAGCGGAGACATGTTGGACATATTGTTAACTAGAGGTAGCTTTTGCCACAAGGGTAGAAGAGGCTGGTAATATTTTAAATCAGTTAATTCTTCAGATCTTGTCCGTTAGATCCTTAGTTGTGCTCATGTGTGTTTAATGGGTGTGGAAAATCAGGTAGTAGATGCAACTGCAGTATCACACGATTCTGTGTGCACATACTGCAGTTTCCCAGTCTTTATTTAAAATGCAGTTCTTATAGGTAATCAGGTGAAGCATTTCTTCCTGGTGACATGTACTTTCATCTTCCACTGACCTCTGTGAAGTTGTGAGCCCTATTCTTGGTGCCAATCAACATAACACTATTAATTTTATTGCATACATATCAATCTGATACCTTGCTTTACTGGACGTATTTCCCCCTTTCATCTCTTTATTGACTTAGCCTTTACAACTTTGCAGCTCTGCTAGCTTTTAGATAAAATTGTCACTCTTACAGTCCCGTGAGCATATCTTTTTGGCTTGTTTGGGTTCTAATGCTTTCTACAACTTGTTTACTTTATTCTTAATATAAAAATAATAAAAGCCTATCTTAATAACTCCAGATATGTACAAATAAAGAGACAATCCACATAGCTTGAACATACATGTTCATAAATTCTAGAACTAAAGCAGAAGCTCTGACTGAAAATAAGTAAATCAAACCGTGTTTATAATGTTACAATGTGACCTGAGTGACATTGGTAAAACAACGTTACTACCACTTTAATATCTGGCAATAGCATTCTCTGTCATAACCAATACTGAAATTGGTGGCAGAAGGTAAGAGTGTTCTATGTCTCCTCTACACCTTTACACTGTTTTTCAGGCATCAGCTGGAGCCTGAAATCACATGTGAAATCAGAGGATGATAAGAATTAAGTTAACCTCCTCAGGCTGACTCATTCCCATGGGTCAGAATGCTACATGTTATAGCCCTTGACCAGGCAAATCTATTGCAGTGGTCTCTCTTGTCTTTATTTCTTGTCTATGCCCTTGTCCCTTTTCTGATCAAACAAAAGTTATGCCTAGGAGGTAAATTTCCTCAAGTGAGGGAGCTATATATGTATATATATAAAATGAAGGTACTGCAGAAGTTTTTGTTTGACGTACAGCAATCATGCTGTGAGATCACTTTAAACTTTGTTACTGGAAGTATTTGAGAGTAATTTTTAGAGAGAAAATAAGGGCCAAAGAACTATCCTTGAAGAAACTTGAATGCTTGTTTCAACTGCTGAAACAGTGTATGACATGATCTTTTTGGGTCTGTCACTTCATTTTGTTTTGTCTTGTTGATCATGAGGTATTTGGGTTGGTAATGCTTTCTCAACCTCTTACAGCACTAGGATCTGCCCTAACTTTACCCAGCGATAATTGTTGTGCTATACAAGGAGAAGTTCTTTACTCTCAAGTGCTCTAAGATTTAGATCTTGTTTTTCACAGACAGCTGCATCATCTTCAGAGTAGTTTTGTTTCTTTAGGAAACTAACTTTGTGACAGAAAGATTTTCCATTTAATCTTTGGTGCAATGCCATATACCATCCTTATACCATCACAATTTGCAAATTAAGTGGGTTTCTGAGGGCACATCATTACTTGTATCTGAAGACATTTTTCTATTGAATTACACACAAAATACTACATATAGAGTTGCTCTATAGGTTATACTGCTCCATAAATTTGTCACTGGTGAACCCTGGCCAGCAACTAAACACCATGTAGTTGCTTGCACACTCCCTGCCCCCAGCAAGACTGGAAAGACCGCAGGCCCAGGCAGCCAGGAAAGCCAACTGTATCCTGGGGTGCATCAAGCAGGGCATGGCCAGGGGCCCAGGGAGGGGATTGTCCCTCTCTACACTGTGCCGGGGTGGCTCCACCTCGAGTACTGGGTGCAGTTTTGGGTGCCACAGTACAAGAGGGACACAAAACTATTGGAGAGTGTCCAGAGGAGGGCAACAAGGATGGGGAAGGGTCTGGAGGGGAAGTGTTATGAGGAGAGACTGAAGCCCCTTGGTTTGTTCAGCCTGGAGAAAAGGAGGCTCAGGGGAGACCTCATCACGGTCTGTGGCTTCCTGACGAGGTTCCCAGTCATAGAACCAAAGGGAACAGCACAGAGCTGCAACAGGGGAGGTTTAGGTTGGGTGTTAGAAGAGGTTCTTTACTGAGAGGGTGGTCGGGCACAGGCTCCCCAGGGAAAGTGGTCACAGCCCTGAGCTTGACTGAAGTGGTAACAGCTGCGAGCCCTGAGAAGCATCACTCAGTCACATGCTGTGACTTGGCTGGCCCTGTGTGGAGCCAGGAGTTGAACCATTCTCCCCAGAACTCTGAACTAAGAGACAAAGACAGTGGAGCTGCAGTTTCTAGGTTCCACTGTTGCTATTGCTACCAGCTTGTTCATTCATTCATCATGACCTCTTAAAGTTTGGATACGCCAATAAAATTTATGAAATAATAAGACTGATACATCGTCTGGCAATGTTTGTATGTTCTCTGAGATGTGCAAGTGAATGGTTAATTTGTTTATTGTCATGCTTTTTGTTTGTCTGTGCTTGGCTATTCATCATTGTCTGTAGTCTTCCCTGTGGCTTTGCAGTTAATTTCCTTGATATTTTACTCTGGTTTACATTTCCTCTTTGCACCAGTATATGAATGAGCATCTTCTAGCCTTGCCACCTTTATCTGAGAGAGATCTCCTTACTTTTAAAATCTGGGAGGCTGATTCCATTTGATTGAATAAGTACAGCTGAGCTTACTTCTGTGTTGTCAAATACATCTCCTACATGGTGCAACGTACTGTTGGACCATTTCAAAAGCTACAAAACCACATTGCCTTTTTTTTTTTTCTTAGAGTGTGCTTTCCTAGTTGAGGCTCATCCTCTCTCAGTCTGTTTCCTTCTATGAGCATGGTCCACGTTGCCCTAGCTCTCTGCCTGTAACAGCTGAGAACAGAATGAACAGCCCTGGAGAAACAAATTGAAGAGCTTCAGGCAAAGTATGTTAATCTAGAAAGGGAGAAATATGATGCTGTTGAAAAAGTCAAAGATTGCATACAGTTCTTAGAAGAAGCTAACTTACAAAAAAGTCATGTGCTCTTTGGGGAGAAACAAAAGGAAGAGGAAGTCCAAAAAATGAAAGAAGAAATGGCTCAATGTGCAGAAAATACTGTTGCAGCAATTAGAAATTTTGGAGCAGAGGAAGTTCTGCACCAACATGTGGAGGAACTTTTTCCCAGTGAGGGTGACAGAGCCCTGGAACAGGCTGCCCAGAGAGGTGGTGGAGTCTCCTTCTCTGGAGATATTCAAGACCCGTCTGGACGCCTATCTGTGCAGTGTGAGCTAGGGAGCTGCTTTGGCAGGGGGGTTGGACCCGATGATCTCTCGAGGTCCCTTCCAACCCCTACGATTCGGTGATTCTGTGTGATTCTGTGATTCTGTGAAAGGCAGTAGACGCCACAAAGAAGCAATATAATGTGCATATATGAATAATTTTGAGATACTTTGTTCCTTTCAGCTCTGTACTTGCTGAAAAGTCTATGTGCAGGATATTTTATTGTAAATGCTGTGAATAGAGGGACCCAAACTTGAATAACAAAATGGGACAAATTTCATTGAAACTCCTCTCCCTGAATTTGTGGTAGGGTAATTTTGGTTTTAATAATTAAACTTTAGTTAAATACAGAAAAATGTTGTTGGGAATAGGTAGAAAAATTCCCATCAGCGAGAATCTGACAGGACCAGATGGGAACAAATCCTGTATTTGGATGGATCTGCTGTCCTTTCTTTGAAATGCATGAACAAATGCCCTCTAATGACTGTACTTGGAATACACTGGAGTCTGTAGAGTACTTTATCCCAAATGCCAATAAACAGGCTTCATGATTCTGCAGCCACTTCCTACGAGTTGAAGGCATTTTGCAGAAAAAGAGTTTTGAGGATTTTATAGTTTAATATGATGAGGCCCATATATGATGATTGAAAGAAAGTGTTTTTCTCCCATTTTCAACTCAGCCAAGGTGTCTGTGTTGACAGTCACAGTTCTGCTTGAGTCATGGAAGTTGAATATGCGAGGACAGTCTTCTGACAATGAATTACTGCTCTTGTCTCTCAGACAACAATTCTGAAATAAAATTCTCTTGCTCTGCTTTTTTGTAAAATGGTTTTTTTCATAGTTGCATAAATATTGAAACAAAATAACTTGAGTTGTACAGTTGATGATCTATAATAACACTTAGTTTTATTTCATTAAACCAGAGAACTTAGGAATTGGAAAGGTAGGAGCATGAACCATCAATTCTCTGTTGTGCAGTCTGGCTCACGTTCAGCTGTGGAAGGTAGTATTTGAGCTTAGTGCTTGTGTGGTGTTGGGGATCAAAAACAAAAATCAGGTTTGGATTCTGTTCAGCTTTCGTTCAGGTCAACAAAGTCTTTTCAGCAGGATATTTCATACTGCTTTTTATTCTCATTTTAAATAAACAAAGGAGAGTGGCCTCACCCATGCAGGATTCCTCCTTCCCTGTTAACTCTTAATACAATTTTTTGTCTAGTCATCTCACTATTTACTTTTCATAGGTTTTTACATAAGCTTTACTAAATCCCTGTGATCCCATTTTTTCTACTCCATTTAATGGTTCTCCTTTCCTATAATTTAAACCTTGCAAGCAATTTTCTTTGAATAGTATTCTTCAAGTTTCTTTTAAGCTGCAAGCATGTTTCTGGCTTAGTAGCGTATACCATGTTTCAGAAATTATCATAGAGAAATTGCCCTTTATAATTGCTTTCTTTATTATTCTCTAGTAATAGTAGTAATGATAGTAAAGCCATTTTAATTATGCAGCATTAGCAGCATCAGACATCCTGTTGGGCTCTATTTCTTGCTTAAAACTCACCAAATGTCTTCAACAGCAGAAGTGGGATCTAAAACCAACACTTCTCTTGGCCCCCATGCTTTGGACCTTGTCAAAGCCAGGGTTCAAGAACCATTCCAGTAATTCTGGTGTGGCACCATATCTTTCTCCCACTGCCTGAGCTGGTATCTGTTTAAAACACCTACTACCTGCTAAGAGCACCCTTGCAGATAGACTGCCAGGCCTGGGCCAGCTGCACAGACAGTACAACCCTTCCTGTGCACACCTGGGATAACAATACAGCGAGCTCATGCACTCCGAGGGCATGTTGCTGATCAGCAATGGACAATATTTAAACTGTAGAACATCGACTGTGGAGAACTGGTAGCCAGGACAGTTTTGAATTACCATGTCTTCTTGGGAACCAAAAATTCAGGTTTTGAATAAAGAGGTATACTGGTGCTTCTTTATGCAGAGAGGTATGAAAAAGCTTTAAAAACGTCTCTGTTTGACCACTCTAAAGTCTGATACTTCTGTTGTTATTTCATGAACACTTCTGGTAGACTGTATCAGGGAAGGATTTTTAATTGATTCTGCAGAAACTGCTTTTTCTTACTATCGTAAATATAGTTACTTTGCTATGAACATAGACAAAAAAATGTATATTTAAGAATATTTTCTGGTTTAATGCATTAATTCATATTTTGCATTCTAAATACCGTGTTTTAAATGTAACAGCACATATCCTATTGAACCAGTAAATCAGAATGAAGATAATTCTCATCTAATGGAACTTAGTCTAAATGACGCTGGGTTTTTTTCATAGCATTTGCATTCTAAGAAAAATTACAGTCAAGTATTTTTTGCTTGCATCTTCCAGGCTCTAACCAGAGAGTTGCAGCACAGGGTACAAGAGCTGAGAACAAAAATCAAACAGGCAAAAAAAATGGGAGAAGTGAGAGTGTGCCAAAAGGGTCTTTCCCAAGAGTCCTTTCAGTTGGCAGCATCTATTCTTAATGTTTCAACAACTGATCTGGAGGAAATATTAGAAGTAGAAGATGATGAGGTAAGTTATTTTAAGAACTCTTGAACATAAAAAGGGGCTAAATCAGAAGATGCTGTATATTTCCGGTCTTGAGGAAAAGAATTTCCAGGTAAAGACTGGAACTACATTATGCAGCATCCAGCACAAAAAGAACAGAACAGTTTGATTTAAATAAAAAGGTCAGGTTAAAGACTTGTAAGGTGGCAAGACTTTGGGCATGCATAAATAGAAATATACTGTTCTGAGCATGGAGATGTAAAAACTTTATTTTAAAATCCTTAGTAGTTTTCTTTATCATGACTATTTGACAGGGGTGTATATTTTAAATAACACTGCTGCATTAATGAAAACAAAATTAGAATGTGTCTTGCTGTGCCAGATTGATTCTGTTGATGCTACCTTTCTTGAATTCTGATACCTGTTAAAGGTAGTTCTAGTAAACAGATGGTTTCTGGGGGAATCCATTGCCATTTCTTTCTCCTTCCCCATTTCTATCATATATTTTACTGCGAAATGCTTGATAGCATTTCATCAAATCACCTTCTATCAAATAGATACAACAATAGGATTTCTTAACCAGATTTATTTAGCCCAAATCAAATAATACACGAGAAAGCCTGTACAATCACTTTAGTTGTCTAGGAATTGAGCATTATTGGGCTGTAGCAATACTTTGGTGATGACTTATTTAAGGTTTATTTAATGTACATCCAGTTACATGTTTTCTTTATTGTTCATTATGTTCTTAGGTGGTGTCAATATATATTATCTATATTATATGTTTCCATTTTTAGGAAACAGCAAAGACAAAAATGGAATTTGAAAAAGATAAAGAATGGCTTCAGTATATACAAAAACTTCTTGAAGCACAGGTGCCAAATTTATATCTTCCCTTAATGAATTATAACTACCTACTCTGAGTAACTAAGTGGTTTTAGGTTATAATTAATCTGTTGCATTTGTAATTATGCTGCCATCAACGGTCCCAAGCTATACAGTGATGAGGCAATGTAAAATCTTTGTTTTGTAGCATTTCATTTTTATTTGTCTTACAATAAGAGTTGCTAGATAAAACCAAAGAGGTGTTAACCAAAGATTTGTGGTAGCAAACAAAACAGGTGAAACCACTGAAACAGTGCTGGAGAAAACCAGCACAGATCTTGGCAAATGTGTTAATTGAATTATTGAAACAGTGTGTAATGCTTGCTAGAGTGAAAAGGATCCATTCTCTCATACCTCTTAGGAAAAAGAGATTTTTTATTATGTGCCTTTAAAGTTAGTAGTTGATATGGACACCTGAGGAGTTCATGGGTTTCAGTGACCTTTTACTGTGGACCTGTTTCCAGTCAATTCATGTTTTCCTCATAGCCAGACAGCTGTTTATTATCGTGTCTTCCCGCATTCTCTACAATATTTTCTACTGAGACCTCGAGCAGCTTGTTAGTGGGAAGTAAATATTGATTTGGCATCCTGTCAATGCAGAAAGAATGAAAAAATTTCCACCAGAGGCCCCTCAAACATTTTCCTATCGACATTTTCTGGGCAGAGAGGAAAGCTGCATAGAGGATGACAAGGCTGAGACTAGCAGAAATCCCTGAGGGGTCCATTGAGACTGCCGCTGTGACCTGTGTGATACTTTTTCTTCTCTTTCAAGTCTTTTTTTTAATACACACAGAGTCTGCTGGGATGCTCCCCTCTTGTAAGTGATCAAGGGCAGTTTATTGGCAGGTGAGAGCCCTGCTTTTCTAGCCGTAGTCAGCTTTTGTTTGGACATCACTGACAACATACACTGACTGTTGAAACTTTTCCATTATATTTTAGTTGTCTCTGTTATTCAGATGATGGGTAGCTGATGTCTGAAAAGAAATAAGATTTGATTTATAAATCCAATGTTCCTAATGCATATTCACTAGCATAGGTCCATTAGCAGTGTAGTACGTTTCAGTTAGGAAGGCGAATGACTGAAAATATTTTGAAAGCCATTTCAAAGGAACAATCACATTTGGGTTTAGATATTTTGTCATTAACAGCTAGATTGTGTCCTGTGACCAGATTTTTAAGAAATGACAATTTTTCTCTCTCTCATTATTAAAACTTACTACCGTTAAGACTGCTTAATTGCTGCAGTGGAGGAGATGGAAATATGACTTTGCTTTTACTGGCTTTGTCAGAAATCCTGTCAGTTTAATTTAACCTCGTAGTGTTACATGGAACTCAGCAGCAAAAGCTCAACTATTTCTATTCACTAAATAGTCTTAATTTTTAGAATATTTTTTAAATCACTAAATTTCTATATTCTGCCCATATTATGGACAACAAAATAGGAATCAGATTCATGCAATACAAAGAACTGCTATTTTATTCCTGGATATCATTCTTTGGCAGATGTTTAACAAATCCTAAGCAGTTTTTTATCAATTCTCTTCATCTGATACAGACAGCAAAAAAACAGGGCATGGAGAGTGAGGGGGTTGTTGGCTATGTAACCAGCTATATAAGGATTGCAAATGTTAGTGGAGAATAGAGGAGCCCATTGCTCTTAGCCATATCAGTTTGTGTACAAGTTAATAGTGGTTTTCAGTGATTTTTGCTCCATCTTGTGGGGTTCCTCAGAAGGAGCTCTGAGGGTAAAAGTAATTCTTGGCAAGCCGACCATTTCTAAAGAGCTGCAAGGAGATTTGTGCTTTTTGGGAGCAGTCAGCTCTGCTTTTCATCTCTGTCTGTGCTAAGTCACAGGGATGGAAATTGCTAAGATTTCTTGGTCTGTTTGGGAGCAGCTCACAGAAGAGCTCAAAGCCCTTGAAAATGCTTCTCCTATCTTGTAGAGAGTTTGGTTTCCTTTAGTGGGCATTGGTAATATTTCTGGTCAGAAAACTAAAGCTCGTGGTGAAATGCAAGCTTGCTGTTGGGACTTAATGGGCTGCCCACTTAGTGTTACATGTTGGCAAACTGTGTGCCCATTTGCAGCTCGGACAAAGATGCTCTTGCCCCTTTCTGTTACTCTGAGAAAATGTTCGGTTGAAAATTGCATCAGATCACTTAATATTGCATTTTGATATAGTGTCTTTTTGTGCCATTGAGCTAGAACTTTGGAACATAATTGCCCAGCAGTATTGATTTAATTGCCTAGGTTTATTTGTGGACTCCTAATTATTGACTGGAGGTAAATTTAATGGAGAAACCTTTATGAACACTGGGAAACTGCTGCTGTTGCTGTTATACATAATGAACTGCATCATATCCCTTTAGATCATTCTTCAAGCTAATTTTATTCCGTTGTGACAGTATGATAACATTTAAAATGTCATAGACATTTTATTTTTATTACTGACATACGCCATTTTACTGCTGCATTAGAATTTTGGAGGGACTGAGGGAAGCACTAGTTGCTTTTTACTGTCATTTTAGGATTCCCTAAAGTGTAATGATAAAGGATAGTACACCTCTATTTTACACTTCATCTGTACCTTTATTTTCCATACTCTTATGACTTTGAAAAAGTCTTAATTTCTGTCAGCTTTATAAGAATTCTAATATTTCAGTTATAAATATTGTTGGATTCAAGGCTCACAGACACCAGTCAGAGTTTGTGTCCTTATTTTATCAACTAGTCTAGAAGCACATGTGGAGAAACTACACCACTGCTGAGAAGCTTACAATTTGATAAGACATCTCTGCATCAGGATGTTACTCTGTCAATAAGAATCGTATAATAAAAAATAGTCATATCCTGATTGTACACTGGTGGTAAAAATCACTTACTGTCTAAACCAATGTCTTGAATGGCCAGTGGGTTTTTTTCATTAGCCTTTTTGTATTTGTACATTAACACCTAGTGACTAGAGTGTTTTAACTAATGTATAAAAATGAAACATTTTAATAACTGTCATTAGGATAAAGGATAAACAGTTCTCTTGACTATGAAGAAACAGTGTGTGGAGAGGCTTCATGAGAGTGTATGCAGATATCTGCTCCCTGCACAAGGGAATCAGTCATGTATAGAGACATCAAACGGTGAATGCATTGGTGATTGGACATGAGAGAGAGAAGTATCACATAAGAGTAGGGTTATCTCAATAAGTATGTGTGTCTACAGCTTGCATGGCAAGTGATGAGTCTTCTACCTACCTACTCTGTCCCTCACGTGTGGGTGTGTATGCCTTATTATTTGATCCTATTATTTGATCCATAGTATAGTAGCACTCACTTTTTATAATAATTTTTTAAAAAACAAGCGACCATCAATCTTCTCTAGCTTCTTCCCATCATAGGAAATTACTGAATCAAGAGGGCGACTTCTTTGCACATAGCTTAGACAAGATTTCTTGTACCACCCAAGGCTTTCATTCATTGTGACTGACTGTAAAGAACAGTGACTTGGAACAAACTGTTAATAATTTTTTATGTGAGTACAGCATTGTTAGCACAATCCAGATTACTGCCTGAAGTCTCCAAGAGCTCTTTAAAAATAAAAATCATCTGCCTAACTCTTCCAAGCATTGGACCAAGTGATAACATTGATTTAACGCTTGCTTTTTTTTCCTCCTCATGGATGGCCTCTGATACTGTATTGCACATAAACAAAGCTGCCTAATCTCTCTCATAACTTCATTATGAATCTACAAATCATATTCCAATGGTGAAAACTTGCAGAAAAACTCCCTTCCCTCTGTTCCCTGAGTGCTCTATAGGTGTGTGTATAACCCATCTCTAGAACAGGGTTTCAAACAGTGTATTTACTCTTCATTGGTAGAGATTTTCCCTAACCCTTTTTTAGGATTTGCCCTGGCTTCTAAATGTGGACTTCCTCTGGTGTCACCTGGGGATGTGCACCTAACAGCTATGATTATTTCCTTTCAGATTTCTTTGGTTGGAACTCACCTGCTTTGCTTTCATTAGCCTCTCTCTAGCCTGCATTTGTCTTCCCCTTCTCTTCAGACAGGCCTTTGCTCCTTGCTTGCCCCCTGTTCACACACACGTGTGCGTTCACCAATGCACAAACATACCTGCACAGAGTCACCACTGCCACCATCATCAGCTGGCTCAAGTACCTGTGCCTTAACAAGCAGCACCAGCATGGTCTGAACCATATCCTGGGCATCAGAACGTAACTGATTTTCTTGCAATTATGAGAGTAAGAGCTCAGTTGACATTCCATTATGGTATGAATGTTTTTTTTTTTCTCCTGCACACAAACAAAACCACATTGCATCACTTGTCCTGGACTGAAAGCAGGGAGAGTTGGCTTGATTACTCAGGATAAGAACACAGACAGGTGCATATGTATTTATATAATCATGTATGTATAGCCATCACAAAGCAGAATAAAGAACAATAATGGAGTGAAGCGTTTCTCTAATTTTTTTGTGAACTCTGACTTTTAGTTTATAGTGAAATTAGGAGGTTTTGGTCATTATAATCTGAATTTCTTTAGGCTCACTTAATTCAATTTGGGGCAGCTCTGCAGTGTGTTTGGATAGTTTGCTTGGGAAATGTGTTATATCGATGCTCCATATGGGGAGATTTAAAATAGGTGTAACCACTAATTTGTGTATTCCAGAAGTTAAATACCTTTATATCAACACATTTCAGTCTGTGAAGCAGAGGCCAAGTAGCATTGTACTCTGTGAATGGATACGCTGTGTCATATTAGAATAACAACATTGCCTTGCATTCATTATAAGCCTTTTCACTGGCAGGTAAGTTTGTATTTATGTACTTGTGCTGAGCAAGACTCAGTGTTGTTGTGTAAGGTCAATAAATACTACTGGTTTATTTTTTTATAGAAGGGATCTCCAAAAGACGTATAGTCAAGGTCAGAATAAATATGTGAAAGAAATGAATGACTATCAGCATTCCTGAATCTTTAGTATCATATTACCTTACAGCTATCCATATATCAAGAGACGTCTGATAAGTTGTGCAAGGAATATGTCATTTCATTCATATGGTTTTCTGGTATCAAAGAAGAAATCTGTAATTCTGCAAAGATGAATAAATAAATAAACATCTTTAAATCCACTCATTTTTTTCTCAATATATACAAATCAATTAAATGCTATTTCTCCTAAAGCCTACCATAATGTCCTGATTTAGGATTACTATCACTGTTAATTCTTAGTGTTCAGATAAATTAGTTGTGGCACAGATAACTGGAAAACATTGGAAGGAAGTATCATTCTGTATTAAAATATATCATTATCAGTGGTATAAACAAGCTTTCACTCCTTAGGTGTGCACTTGGTACTCACTGAACTCCCAAAGCCTTCCCCAAGCATATGGCAGGTTTGGAAGCTGGGATGAATACTTCAGAGTAAAGACATCTTCAACAGTTGTGAAGTTCTGGGGAGAAATGTAAGGGGAAGCTTCCCAGGATAGTTACAGAGCCATCATTAAAAGTAAATCTGACAGGCTTCTATTAAAGATGAAGACTGTAGAGATCATCGAGTTCTGGTTGCCTGCATTGAAAGAAAACCAGATAAAAACATGCAGCACTTACTATGAAACCAACAAATGTTGAAAGAATGACATCAGATTCAACTCTCAAATGCTCTTCATTTAAATGAATGATTTAAATGGAAAGAGTTCTTGAAAGATCACTTTGCTATGGCATGGAAGCCACAGAGAGTAGTGAGCCACAAGTAAAATGTATCTAGAATCATACGAGCCAGAGACATCAATAAGAAACCATTCATCTCAGGCACAACATTAAGGAGGTGAAATGTATCAGAAATGAATGTAGTCAAGCTAGGCAAGAAGAATTAGAGACTTCAAGGTAATGGTAGTGTTCTCATAAAAACATATTTAGACAAGGAGGGAGAGCAATTAGCGTGAGTAGGATGCTGGGGTCAGTGTTTTTAAAGCACAGTAGCAAGAAGTGTCACAGAATTTCATATAAGATTATGTTGTATATTACTCTGAATAGATTTGTGCTCAGTGAATTGGATCCATCTATTCCCCAAAAAGTAATCACAATAGCATACAGGAGAAAGTTGACAGGTGTAGATCACTACTAGAAAATTCTTACCATAAACAGAAGTTAGTTATGACAGATGGAGACATGGTTGGGCAGACCTTCAGAACCCCCTTTCCAGTAGAAAAGGGAAATAATGCATATTCATCCTTTTTCTGGAACTACAAAGAGACTCTTGAACAACATGTAGGATTGACATTAGTGACTTTGTGATAAATGCTTGCTATTAGCAAGACTGTTCTGCTACCGTTTTAGAATACTTTTATGACTTGTTATTATAAATATCAGTATATATATTCTTATCAGGATATCATTTCAGGCATTACATCAACATTTGCATTTAATGTGCTTTGTGTCTGGGGGTTTTTTTGATTGTTTTATAAATTTTGTTTCATATCACTAGGAAATGGGCAGTACTCTATCTGGTGTAAGTACGTTACAGTTTCCTTGTTAAGAAGCAATAGAAAAGTGAAAAAATAAAATCAGAGGAGCAATACTCAAGTGCTGAAATACAGAGTGATTCTAAATCCAGAAGTTTTGCCTTGGACTGCAGCTGTGAAAAGACAGGAAGCTAGTGATTTGTCTGCTATATTTAACCTAATTTATTTCTGGCGGCCTGTGAAGTTCTGTGGTGGTTCGGCCCTGGCTCGAGGCCAGATGCCCACCAGAGTCACACAGAATCACAGAATTACAAGGTTGGAAAAGACCTTTAAGATCACGAGGTCCAACCGTTCCCTTCTTATGCTAAACCATATCCCTAAGTACCTGATCTACACTTTTTTTAAACACATCCATGGATGGTGATTCAACCCTCTCCTTGGGCAGCCTGTTCCAGGCCCTGACAACTCTTTCAGTAAAATTTTTTTTCCTAACATCTTACCTGAACCTGTCCCGGCACAGCTTTGTGCCATTCCCCTTGTCCTATCTCCTGGAGTCGCTCTGTCACTCTTCTTTTCAGCTGGACAGCGACAAAATATATATTGAGAGGGTTAGGAGTCGAGATAAGGGCAGGGAGAGATCATTCTGCAATGAGTGTCATGGGCAAAACAGACTCAGCACAGAATAAAGGAAAGAAACTCTCTCATTTATTACATGACACTGCACACAAGTGAAATCAGAGTCAGACAATGAGAAGCGCAACCAGATCTGAAAACACTTCCCCCCACCCTCCCTTCTTTGTGGACTTTATTCATGACTTCGCTCCCTTCTCCCCCATCCAGGGTGGAACAAGGCAGGGGAAATGGGGGTTTTGGTCAGCTCCTCACGAGTTGTTCTCCTTCTTGGTCCAGGGGTGCATTCCTCACACCCCTCCCCTGCTCCAGTGTGGGGTCCCACCCATGTGGGACAGTCTTCTAGGAACTTCTCCAATGCGAGTCCTTTCTCACAGGGCGTCAGCTCTTCACCAACTGCCCCGGAGTGGGTCACTTCCATGGGATGCAGTCTTAGAGTCATAGGCTGTCTCTCAGGCCCAGACTGCTCCAGCCTGGTCCCCCACAGAGTCACAAGCTTCCCCTCTTAGGAATCCTGTTCCAGCATGGATCTCCGTCTCTGCCCACAGGTTGCAGGTCCTGCCAGGAGCTTGCTCCAATGTGGGTCACAGCATCTTCCATATGTCTCCACCCACTCCAGCATGGGGCATCTCCACAGGTTATAGGTGGCGTCTCTGCCCCCATCATCTTCCATGGGCAGTGGGGGACACCCGCTGCACCATGGTCTTCTCCACAGGCTGTAGGGGAATGTTTCTCTCTGACACCTGAGGCGCCTCTTCCTTCCCCACCTTCCCTGACCTTGGTGCCTGCACAGTTTCTTACATCTTCTCACTCCCTTCTCTGGTGGCAAAAAGTAGCTGCTTGGGGATTTTTTTCCTCTTAAATGTGACTCCCAGAGGCACTGTGACCATTGCTGATGAGCTCGGCCATGGTTAGTGGCGGGTCCAGCCTTGAGCCAGCTGGTGTTTGCTCTGTTGGGCCTGCAGAGAGCTTTCTGGTTGCTTCTTGCAGAAGCCACCCCCGCAGCCCCCCTTTCTCCACCAGAACCCAGCCACAGAAAACCACAACATGGCCTTACTAAAATAAAACTACCTCTCCCGATGCAGGCATGAGCTATGACTTTTGGTGTCACTGCTGATCTCACTAGGAGTTCAAGAAAGGCGACAAGAGTTTCCAAGAGTGAATGAAAGCTGTTCTGCTTCCCACTGGCATGGCACTGACAGCTCTCTGGGTGGAGCTGCAATGACTTGTGGTTTGTCCAAAAGTGCTTCCCAGCACACAATGCACCGATGCACCAAGGCTGTGAAAGCAAACCTCTTTAAGCATTGAAGCAATGACACTGAAAAAATGGATCTAATCTTTCTTTGAAGACATCAATTGTACAAATGCATCTTTTATATTGGAGGAGATACTAGAGAGATTTTAACTTTTCTCTCTAAATATGTAAATGCAATTTTTGGTACCATGTGTCAGAGAAGGTGGTGTTTGTGTCATATCCCAGTCTGCAATTGGAGGTTTTGGGTTTCGTTTGCTTTGGGGTTTTTTTGATTCCAAGTTTTCATGTGTGAGTCCAAGTCAGGTGCCACAGCATTGAAAGCTGTACTAGTAGTTACGTCACATCCTCCTGAGAGTAGTGAACATACACTATCATTTCTGCATGCCCTAGAGATGACTGTAACCTCTTATTGATCACCTGATTGAAGATAAATGGCAGAGATGCTGGTACTGCAGTTTACATCATTAACATGGTCAGTAAAGCATGAATTGTTCAATAGGGCGTTTATCTTTTTTCATTTTACTCTGTTCTTTTTATCATTTTTATGATAGAGAGCACATTTCCAGACACTAACCAGGTAGGTGAACTTTAAAGATCAGACGTGTGCATGTGTGATAGTTCTCAGAACTAAGTGTAATCTAATGATTTAAAGATATTTAATAAAGGTTTTTCACGTGAAGAAAAATAAAGTTCAATGATCTTTTTTTTTTCCTGTGTTTCTTTTTCAGTTTCCTTTTACCTCACACTTAATGGATGCCATACTGGAAAAATTAAATGAGAAGAAAAAACTAGTAGAAGAGTACAGTTCTCTCATGAAACATGTTGTATGATACTGCTAAGAACTATCTCTGCGAATTGTGACTAAAATATGTGTGCTGTTTCCTTGTGTCATTCCTCTTCACGTAAAGAACTGTCAATATGTATGTTCAGTACATAAGTAGAAACTGTGAACTGATTAATTGTTGAACTAGAGGAATTAATTACATTCCTGTTTAGAAAGAAGTGTGGTATTTGATTACTGAAGACAAAAATTGCTGCAAATCAATACAAAGCTTAAAAATTCTTTTCCTTTAAACGTATTAGCAGTGAACCAGTGCAGACTTTGTAGAGAGAATGTTGTTGATATGACCAATATGCATCTGTTCAATTCAGAAAGTACCAAAAGCAGCTAAGTAACTCCTAGGTGTACTAGTGAGAACAGTAGAAGTAGGATTCACAAAGGAACTGGGAATATCTTTGGAATTTTGAATACCTAATTTCTTTTAGCTTCTTTGAAAATATTAGCTTTGTGATACATGCTAAATAAAATTATATGCTTTCTTTATGTTGGAAAAAATGAGAAAATGAGTGATTGTAGGAAAAAAAATATTCAGTATAGCTTAATACTCCTGGGGAAAGCTGTAGCTTCTTCTGAGTTGGAGTTTATTCTGTACAATGTATTTAATTGTATTAAAAAAAAAAATCAATACAATAACATTCTTTCCAGTGTGGGCTTTTTTTCACTAGTAGTCTCAGTTCTTGCTCAGTGGCAAGCCCTCACTTTCCTTTGCAAAATGTGCAGAGTTTTCGTCAGGGTGACTTGAGAGTAGTTTTATAGGAATTACTGAAAATCATATTGCACCTGCACTTGTAAATTAAGACTAGGAACTAGACCTTATAAAAAAATTTAAAAAACCCAAACCAACACAGCTTTAGGAATGGTTGCCCACATTTTCCAAAGCAAGAAACAAGGGACATCATATGGTATGACATGATATGTGACATATTTAAAGCAAGCAAAAGGAAGCCACTTTTATGCAAACAGAATGATTCTATGGAACTGTTTGCCTTATGATTCTGTGAAAGCTAAAAATTTACATGGGCTCCAATGCCAGTAAAATTATGGCACTAAAAATTACAGAAGTGGGAACCATGTTCATATGGTTTTTCTGTAATTCCAGAAAAACATACTTGAAAATAATTTCAACAAATGTCTGTTGCTGGTCAGTGGAAGGAACTTTATGAGGCCAAAGCCCTGTGAAGATTAGCACCTTTCTCTCCATTTCCATCCTTCACAGGACCTGCTGGTGCAAGTCTGATCTTGGTGCTGATTTTACCACTTTCTTAGTTGAAGAGCAGGGACCATTAGCTAATTCACATGGTAACCAAATAGCTTTTTGAGGCAATTTCCCAGACAAGTACCTTTTTCTGGTAACTTAAATGTCACTTTACTGGCTCTGTGAATTTCTGTATCTCCTGGGCATAGAGAAAGCTCTTTTCTTGGACTAAGAATAGACAAGAGTGGTGAATGCTGCAGATTATCTACTTCATCTGAAGAGAGAAAGAAAGCAAAACAAAATCCTTAACCCCAGGTAGAGCCAGAATTATTGCCATTTTTTCAAGGAATGGAAAATAGAGCAAGTGTTATTTATTTGCAGCTGTTACCCTTGTGCATCATGTCCCAAGAAACAATACAATGCTCTACGAAGAACATTATTTCTCTGTAAGTTTCTGTGGCCTAAGTGATAAGGGTGGGATTCTCTTTCTTTTGAGAATTATTAGAGATGATAAGCCTAAACTTAGTTGGCCAAAACATCATATTTGGAATCTATCACAAGACGTTCTGCAAGACATACCTCAGTACAGATGACTCTTCCCCTCCATCTGAGTATTCTGCAGTTGTCTGCCATTTCTCTCATGGGACTTTTAACTCCTTCAAGTAAATGTTTACTAACAAGTGAGCCCACAGCTCTGCCACCAGCACTTGTGCTCCATGGAAAAGGTAAATGACAATGCACTCTGGGAAAGTCAGCGAGGCACTGATTGCAGCAGCACAGTTTCTTGATCAAGAGAGCAAAAAGTCACCTATGTGGGGCTGCATATACCCTCCCAATGAAGGAAAAAACTTGCTCCAGCAAAAAAGCCTTTAGAAAATATCACTTAAAGTACTTCCTGTACCAGGTGAGAAAACAGCTTCACGTAGGAGAATTTCCATCAAATCAATTTATTGTCAATTGACAAGCTTGTAATTACTGATTCCAGTATTGAGAAAACACAGAATTTGACCATTGCTTTGGGTAGTCCCAGACCTGCTCCCAGACAAGTTGCCTGGAGCCACCACCACCTGCCAGCTGTGCCCACAGCACTCATAAATTGATGCTCTGGCCCTCCTGCTCATGTGTCGGCCTAGAAGACTTAGCACTAGACAAACTTTACAGAAAGGTCTCAAGTTTTTACAGGGGAAGCACCTAGTTAAGTACTTGATGTAAAGGTTGGAAACAAAATTGCAATTGCAGTTTTTGCATTATTTAAGCTACCTTAATTCTGCAGGCCATCACATCCCCAGTTGGTGCTTAGGGATTTTCAGTGGTGTGACAGTCTTTGGCTGGCTCTAGCAAGCAGTCCTCAGATGCACTGGAGACCTGGAAGCTTTCTTTGGTCATAGGTCTTAATGCTTGCTAATCCAGTAGCCAAATGAAATGAATTTTCAAAATAAATCATGGCAGCTATACTGTTGCTTTTTCAGTTTCTAAATTTGGAATTACAAAGCACAGCCCATTTCTACCATTGCTGCCGTTCTGCTCAGAGAGACTGGTCCATGCAAGTCTTGTTAGCCATAAAAACACAAAATGAACAGTTGCCAGGTCTGTTTGTGCAGTCCCACAAGCAGCCGGTTTCTGGCTGCTGCTTTCTCTCTAATGAAATGCATGGAGAGAGGCAGATGAAATCCCTTGCTGTGTTTTATTTTCTACACTGACTTGTTCATTTAGATGCAAAAAGGGTTAACTTATTTAAGAAATGTTTTTTAACCCCAGAATTAGTATCTTGTTACTTTGGCTCCTTGAAATTTAAGAAGAAAACATTTTGAAAATACAGAGACTAAGGGATGTCTCCCCTTGGGTTTTGGGCTGTTTGGTGTTTTTTCCATGGTATTTCTCGCTTTCTCAGGCCAGTGGTGTGTCCTTTTTCTTAAAAATCAACTTCCAGCTTCCAAGAGCAGCAACCTGGGGGCACAGAGTTCAGTTTATAATTTACAGTCAGTTGTGGAGTGAAAATGCTGGCTCAGCACACTTGGATCTAGACTCAGCCTAGAGCCAGGGAGCTCAGTGTATCTCCCGCTGTGCCTTAGGGATGCCTTTCCCTTGTGGGAAAGATGAGGCCTGGACATCGGTGAAATGGCTCAAGCTCTGGCCAACCGACAGACAATGCTGCAACAACCACTTCAGCAAGACTTGGAGTGCTAAAGCAAACCAATATAGGTAGCAGTCATGCACCCAGTCTTCAAAGACCAGGAGATGCCAGTCATCATCTTCTTATGAAAGTTAACAGTACATGACCTTACCTCTTTCTATATCTTACCAAACAGGGTATTTTGAGTCACCATCAAAAATGTTTCCAGATAAAGAATACATGTGGTGTCAGGTACCAGTTTATCCCTATAAAAGCCTCTTGTGTCACCGAGCCAGGGTGGGAAGGTGATTATCATTTGAGATAAAACCAATGTCTCTGCTGAATACTCACTGAAATTTATCAGGCCTATTCCAGCAAAGATTTTCTTCCTTCTTATATTTTAAATGGTACAGTTTCCTGTAATTCTATTTTAGAAAGACAGATATTTTCTAAATCTAAGACAGAGATTACTCAGTCTCAGATTACATATGCATGTTAGGAATGTAGTGAAGAACCAATTCTGTTCTGAGTAGACATGTCAGCCCAACACTTTCAAGACGATATTTCCAACAATTCACAGAATTCACAGAATTGTAGGGGTTGGAAGGGACCTCCAGCAATCATCAGTAAGATCCCTTCCAACCCTTAAAAATTCTGTGAATCTGTGAATCAAGTCCAACCCCCCTGCTAAAGCAGCTCCCTAGCTCATACTGCACAGATAGGCATCCAGATGGGTCTTGAATATCTCCAGAGAAGGAGACTCCACCACCTCCCTGGGCAGCCTGTCCCAGGGCTCTGCCACCCTCACTGTGTAAAAGTTCCTCCGCATGTTGGTGTGGAACTTCCCTGTGCTCCAATTTGCAGCCATTGCCCCTTGTCCTGTCCCCACAGACCACTGAAAAGGGGCTGGCCATTTCCCTCTGTGTCCCAGACTTCAGATATTTATACACACCGATCAGATCCCAAAACAAGCTAAACATACAAGCCATTGCAGGCAACGCTGCTCTGAGACAGCTCGACCTCCGAAAACTCCGAACGATTTTCCTTTACTTCAGTAGTCCTGTTATCTCCTGGTGCTTCCCAACAGGGCCTCTAGATGGCAAGGTTTCACAAAAAATGTGCCGGGGGCCGGGCTCCGGCGCAGGGCGGCGCGGTGAGGGGCGGCGCGGCGCAGGCCTCCCCGCGCGGCCCGGCCGCACCCCCGCTCCTGCAGACCCCGGCACGGTATTCGGGCATCTGGAGCTCAGGCCTCAACCCGGGGGGAGGAATAGCGTGGCTGGTTACAGCCAGCACGTGCAGTGTCACAAGAGGGGGCAGGTGTCCCTAAAATATAGCAACTTAAAAAAAAACAAACCCAGCAAACTAATATCTGTGTGTGTGTGTGTGTGTGTGTGTGTGTGTGTGTGTATATACACACACACATATATATACACATTCACAAATATGAAAGCTTCAGCGCTGTGCCGAGCGTCGTGGTTGTTTAAAAATTCTAACCCCCTCAAAAATGCACTCTATGTACTTTAGAATGTTGAAACTCCAGTCAGAGCATCTGTCAATCGTGACTTCTCGCACGATGTTTCTGTAGTGCCATCTGTCTAACCCACGCAAATCCTCATTTACCTTGAGAGGAAACAAAAGCATGAGTCTTCCAAAATTTAGATCTCTCCTCTCAAATGAGGCCCATCTGCTTCTCTCCTGAGGATTCTCTGCTAGAGAAGGCACCACGTGTATCTTTCCACGTGCCTCAGTGCCTCCTCATTGTCTGAATAATCCAGTTATCTTCTGAGGTGCCATTTTTAAAGCTAGGTGTTCTTTACATGAAAGAGGCTCTGACTGGTTAGTGTGATTATATAGGACCAGGCGGTCACAATATAAAGGCGTTCAGCAACAAATCGAGAACATGTTGAAGTGTTCACATAGCCATCATGGAGTCTCACTATTTGTATTCTTTGAAAACAAGAAACCTATCTACACCATTATATTTTCTCTGTAGTGCCTTGAAAGAAGATGCTTTACATTAAATAGAATAAAATATTACTCTAGGTCTACAACTCCTTGAACCCACTTCATTTACTTCCATGTTTTGTTTCATTATGCACTATTCTCATACATAAAACAAGGGTCAGTTTTTCAGATTTCCTGATTTGAGACTTCCTAGGGTATAGTTATTTGAAATTTACTGTGGTGTAATGAATGACAGAGAGAGCTGGGAACAATCCCTCACTTCTGTTGCAATCGCATATTTAGAAATCAATTTGGTCGTGTTGCTAGCTGTGCCAAGTTTTTGTAGTTATCGTCAGGAATGCAGAGAGACTGTGGAGTCAGGAAGGTCTGTGTTTTAATTCTGGCTAACATTCCTTCAGCTGGCTTAACTAGCTTTTCTGTTTCACCTCTATAATTGAATTAATATTTAGCTAAACTATGAGCTGAAGATCAGAAAAAGGGAAAAGATAATTAATTGTGTGCCATTGTGCACAGTTTATGCATCACTGTTGGATTGCTTCATCTGATAAAAGCTGGGTATGAAATTAGTATCTGAAGGGAATATGTCTCCAAACAGGTCCAGCGCCAGATAAGCTAAGAATCCAGTTTGTTGAGGATATTGACTTGATATCTTGAGTTTTGTAGGTAAAGATAACAACCTTTCTAGGTAAGTGGCTTAGTATTTGCACCTTGCTCAGCTATATAAAAGCCCAGCTTTCTGTACAGATCATTTTTCCACGTGTTTAACTGGGAAATTTAGGACTCGTGTCTTTGTGAAAGAATGAGCTTACGAGACTACCAGCTTGTTCTGGTATCTGTATCAGATGCTGCAGAGAAGAGGTTCAAGTGACTCTCACCTACCTATGGATGGATATTAGACCTATGTACTGTAAACTTGGAGAAGTAAATCATGAACTGAAGTATTAAACCAGCAGATAATACTTTTTTTAGGTAAATGACCTTATGTCTAACACTGGATGGCACTGAAGTACACACTATGAAGCCAGGTAGGCTACAGGAAGTGGCTAACTTCCATCCACGGCTTCTTTTTGCATGGAATTAACCGGGTAAGGGGTATTAACCTCCCCCTAAATAGTATCTGTATTTAAGGTGCTATTGAAAGAGGATTAATAAGTCATCTGTGAGGTCTGAATCAGAATTAATCCTGGTACTATGACAGAAACTCAGCAGGCACTCAGCATAGTGATGATTAATAAATTAGATTGAGACTTCAAGGCAGAGTACAAACTCTGTCCTGATACAATACAGACTAACTTTCTTTTCATATGATCCTGGCTTCCCTGCTGACTGACATAGGCAGTTTGTTGACAGTTGAATATATGCTCTCTGTTTAAGAGGGAGATTTCAGTGTTCAGCCATGTGAAGGGTTCTCAGTGGTGCAACCCAGATGAGGAGGGGACTGAGTGTGTGCTGAATTTTAAGTGCACTAGAAGTCCCTTGGGTATTAAACAGCCTCTTGAACCCGTCCCGAGTCTATTGTAAGAAGAATGATGATGGAATACTAGCTCTAGATGAGCAGCAATGCCTCATTCCTGCCTTCTTGTATTTGCATCTGCTGTGTATTCCCCAGAAGGAAAGTTGCAAAACTCTTGGATCTTGACATGCCTTGTGTTTAGTGGAACAATGAAGGTGCAGGATCCCTCCTATTCTGAAAATGTCTAAGACCTTGTCAAATTGCTGGTGCCTTGCTATGACACAGATGCTATTTGCAGGAGGTGGTCTGATTCCTTCATATGACTTTGCTTCCTTTTTTTTTTAAATTCTAATAGACAGGTAAAGTACCAGAGACTGCTTAGTCCTTCAAAAAATAACTTTCCTTGAACACTATACATAACCTAGTAATAATTGTAATATAATTTTTATCACAATCATTACCTGAATGCTGTCTCCCAGCTTCCTGAATATGCGAAGTTTATTCTTCAATAGCTCTCAGTGGCATCTGCAAGTACCTTCTGAGTTATGTCTTTAAACTGGAGGATGTTCTGTGTTGCAGGTATAAGCAAATAAAACCCTAATTCTGACACCCTCAGTCTAAGAAGTACCTTTGTCTCAAACAATTGAGATCAGTAAGCTTTTATCTGCAGAGTTGTGTGATGGAGACTGGTACATGGTGACAGCATCTGGAACCAGACTAGCATCAGCATCTGGCTGGTAATTAATATTTAAACTCAATGATAAAACCCAACAGACAGATAGGAGCTATCTAATACTGTTTATGTCTTACATCCAAGGAGCTGAAATCTGGGGACAAAACCACTGAACCCATCCAGATATATGGAATCACTCATAATCCAAGTCTCAGAATCACAGAATGTTAGGGGTTGGAAGGGATCTCAAAAGACCATCTAGTCCAACGCCCCTTCCAGAGTTGTGTTGCTTGTTTTGTAATATTTGGGGAATCCTTATGTGGTGGTTTGACCCCAGCTGGAGTCCAGATGCCCACCAAAGTCGCTCTGTCGCTCTCCTTTTCAACTGGACAGGGGAGAATATATATATTGAGAGGCTTAGGAGTCGAGAAAAGGACAGGGAGAGATTATTCCACAATTAGTCTCACAGGCAAAACAGGCTCAGCACAGAATAAAGGAAAGAAATTCTCTCATTTATTACACAACACTGCACACCCAGTGACACCAGAGCGGGACACTGAGAAGCACAACCAGATCTTAAAGCACCTACCCCCACCCTCCCTTATTAGCAGACTCCACTTTAGTCAATCTTCACTTTAACATGGGTCAGTCTCTCCACGGGCTGCAGGTTTTGCTGCCAGGAGCTTGCTCCAATGTGGGCTTCTCACAGGGTCACAGCATCCTTCACGTCTCCACCCACTCCAGTGTGGGGCCTCTCCACAGACTGTAGATGTTATCTCTTCTCCCTGTCATCATCCATGGGCTGCAGAGGGACAGCCTGCTCCAACATGGTCATCTCCACAGGCTGCAGGGGAATCTCTGTAGCACCTGGAGCGCCTCATCCCCCCTCCCTCCATCTTCCCTGGCCTGGGTGTTTGCACAGTTTCTTACATCCTCTCACTCCCTTCTCTGGTGGCAAAATGTAGCTGCTTGCAAGGATTTTTTTCTCCTAAATGGGATTCCCCATAGGCACTGTGACCATCGCTGATTGGCTTGGCCATGGTCAATAAGTCTGGCCTTGAGCCAGGTGGTGTTTACTCTCTCAGGCCTGCAGAAAGTTTCTGGCTGCTTCTTGCAGAAGCCACCCCTGCAGCCCCCTACTTTTCTTTACCAGAACGCAGCCATGCATAACTACAACAGGGGCCCAGAACTGGACACAATATTCCATGTGTGGTCTCACCAGGGTAGAGTAGAGGGAGACGAGAAACCACACACTTCAGGATGCTATTGGCCTTATTGGCCACGAGGGCCAATTTCTGGCCCATGGTCAACCTGCTGTCCATCAGGACCCTCATCTCCCTTTTCCCTATGCTGCTCTGCAAAAGTTCAGTCCCCAACCTACACAGGTACCTGGGGTTGTCCTTCCCTGGTTGCAAAGCTCTACCCTTGCTTTTGTTGTATTTCATTAAACTTCTCCCCGCCCAACTCTCCAGCCTGTCCAGACCTTGCTGGATGGCAGCACAGCTTTCTGGTGTGTCAAGTCAGGCATACAACACAGACCTCTGTTTCCCAGTACCGTACCACACAGAACATGGATCATAATCGGATATAATGGCCTATGGACTTGATGTTTCTTTTAGCTGAGATGGGTACCCATGATGCTTCTGCTGCGTTTTACTTTTGTCATGCTGCTTTGCTGCAGCATCCTGTGCCGGTAGGTTGCCCTTCAGATACGTAACCAAAATGGCTAGTGATTCTGTTTTAAATCTACGTTCAAAGAACTGGACAAGGACAAGAAAACTCTGCAGCAAGTAGGTAACTCAAGAAGCACTTTTTAGTAATTAGATTATGTCTCTTACAAGCAATTCCAAGAAAAAACATCTCGCTAATATAGAATATGGTTTTTAAAAATACGTCAGTTATTCATAGAGATGCAAAGCTAGCATAATTTTAACGTAACTTTTGCATTGTCCAGTAATAAATTCTGACATAGGTGACTCACTTCTTCACTCCCTATTCCCTCACAACTTTTAAGAAGATTTTGTGGCAGTGACAAATAGTGGCTGAAAAAGAGTAGTGACTCATTGTTCTTGTGTGTGATTCTTTACTGCACAATACTTGTTGATAATGTGTGAAATCATACACACATAAACCAAAATGAATATACCTTTCATTACAGTCTGTGGTCATAAATCCTAAAACACTGCTAAAAATGCAGTGACTTTCCAACAAGTGAATGAGAAGTGTCTCACCTTTTCATCAGCTTCTGATGTCTCCACAAAATCAATGACTTGGTTTAAGAGGAGATGTGGATGGATAGAAAAACAAGCCTCCCTTCTTGTGAAATATCCAATGGCACTTACTTTACAGAGGGTACATAGCAGTCTATCAAAATAGACAGAGGAAAATAAATCAATTGTAGCATGTCTATAGATGGTCCCAAAAAATAATCCTGATCAATACTCATGAAATTTTCAGTAGAGTTCAACCCTGAGTGGCAGTAAATTTATTCTGACATAGTGGTGGTTTATATATCATTTTTATTGGCTCAATGAAATATACATGTCTACATTCTCCCTTATCTGCCCTTGGCTTTCTAATGAGCTCATCTTTTTGTAGCCTTCATTTGACATAACAACTGCCTTAAAGCAAAACGAAAAATATAAACCATTTAACAACTGCTGTGAATTACACTCAGTATTAGATTTATTCTTGGTATTTGGTATGTTCTAGTCTTCATGCAGTTGCCCATTCAAGCCATCTGAACTAATTCCACTTATGAAAAAAATCAATTGTCATTCATAAAAAAATCTTCTTAGAGAAAATTATTTGGACATAATTATTCTGATCTTATTAATTACTAATGAATAATATTATATTAAAATTTTAAAACTCACCATGAAAACAAGAAGGTTGTCAGGAAGAAGTGATAGTTTTCAATAAAGGACTATGCTTTAGACATTGATTCCTAATCAAATTCAAGTCACAGAATAAATGATAGAGTTCACTCTGGGAGTGGGATAATGCTGAGATCCTGGAAATTAGGCAACAGTTTACTAAAAGGAGCAGTCTAGGATACTATGTTGGTTGGCTAACCCATGAACAAGATTGATGTAGACCATGGTTTTGATATTAGTGACATCTGAAGGGGAAAGTGCACAGAAAATAATTGATTTATTTAACTCCTGATGGTTATTCTAGATCAGGATAAGCTCATCAATCTGAATCTTACTCACCTTCTCTACCGTACTTCCTGCTTTGCTGTGACACTTTTTGCCTCCAGTGTTTGATACATAAATGTCTCCATTGTCCAGCCTTATTCCGTTGCCAGAAGAAAAATTCATCTGAGCAGGTGGTTTATGTCATTTTGTGCAATGAATATACTTTGCAGATGTTTGTAGTTCTTGGTTAGTTTTATTTGCATATTTATCTACTTATATGTGTTGATGTTACTGTATGTAACTTTTGCCCATCTAACCTTTTGTTCTGGTTTTGGCTGGAATACATTTAATTTTATTTCACAGCAGTTTGTATGGCCCTCTGCTTTTGATTTGTGACTAAAACAGTGTTGGTAGTTCACAGATGCTTTAACTATTGCTGAGGAGTATTGCACAGCATCGTGGACTTCTCTGTTTCTCAAGCTGTCCACCCCAGCACAGTGGCTGCAGCTGGGAGGAGACACAGCCAGGACAGCTGACCTCAAAGGGATAGTCCATACCATATGATGTCATGCTCAGCATATAAAGCTGGGGAAAGAGGAATAAAGAGAAGGACGTTTGGAATTACAGTGTTTGTCTTCCCAAGTAACTGTTACGCTCTGCTTTCCTGGAGATGGGTGAACACCTGCCTGCCGATGGGAAGTGGTGAATGAATTCCTTGCATTGCATTGCTTGGCATGCATGGCTCTTGCTTTCACCATTAAACTGTCTTTATCTCAGCTCATACGTTTTTTCACTTTTACCCTCTGATTCTCACCCTGATCCCTCTGAGGCAGGGAGCAAGAGAGTGGCTGTGTGGGGACCAGCTGCCCACTTGGGATAAACCCGAGCACCGGTCTTTCTCAGATGTTGTTTCCTGCAGCATTGGATGCTCAGTTACGGAGTGCTGTGAACTCTCACTTAGTTTCATTCAGACTCTGACTTCCTGTCCCTGACAAAGCCTTATTGTTCTGGCAGGAATTCATTGTGTTCCCCCCTCCCTGCCTGACCCCAGTTACGTCTCTGAGATGCTTGTCCCAGAATCTGCTCCTGATCTGCTCACTCAGTAGGTGTTCAACCCTTCAAAATCACAAGATTTTTTTTTTTAAATGAGGTTAGCCACACACTGGTTTTGTACTGTGCTTAGAATAGAACTGTTTTCTTACATTTCACTTTTCTATGGAGTGCTGTTCTCCCTGGCTTCATAGAATTCAGTGGCCATTGTCCAACTTAACTAAGAGGCATTTAATTTATCATGGGCTTCGAAACCAACTACTGACTTCTGCTTGCAAAGTGAACTTTTGTTTAAAACTTTCCAATACTCATCTCTACAGTCCCCAAGTCTGTGTTCACCCACAGAGATTTTAAACTATAGCAGGTCTTTCAACTGCTCCATCTTCCCCATCAGGGTTTCCTTCCTCTCTAAGTGATGACCAGGCACTGCATAGGTTGCAGTTTTATGGTCATTCTTAACCAATAGAAATGCTGATTGCCATTAAAAGTGATGATCTCACCATCACTTCCTTCTTTAGCTGCTCCCTTCAGGCTACAAAGGTAAATGCAAAAGGGACTTTTCTTCTCTTCTTTGATTATTTTTCATCTATGTCAGTTTCCTGACCCAGCTTGCTATAGAGATGCAGAAATCCAGCCAGTCACAGCATGGGGAGTATAGAGGGGGAGGGAAGGGGGCAGAAAAAACACACAAGTTTGGGGAGGAGGAAATAGCAGGAACTTTATCCTCAACTCTTAATCTTCCTCCATCTACTTTCTGTTTGTCTGCATCACCCTTAGTATAACAAGACACCCTGTCCAGACCCAGACACAATGCTGAGCTTCTAAACTTAGGTTCTACACGTCAAGAATGAAGATATGGGTCAGATTCTTTCAGCATCATATATAAGATCCCCCTTTGATTTAAATAGAATAAAGATTTCACTTTGGGGAACACAGAAATCAAGTAGTCCTTCTCTTTGCCATGTGCTAAATATATCTTTCAATCTGTTTAAGCATGCTTGGAGTGCTAAGGCTGGAGAAGATCCCCAAAGCAGGATTGATTAGAACCTATAGGAAACGATACAGTTAATCTATACTATGGGCAACATAGTAAAGGCAAATGGGATAGTCCCACTGTTAAAATACTAAGCTCTGTGAACACAGCCCTTAGTTTTACCTTTGGTGTACAGATGTTTTCAAATCTACTTCCAACCTTGTGGGAATGTTGACACTGCAGATACGGTAGCTCACCTCACAGCATTGTAATGGAAACAGTTTAGCAAGTGTACCATGGAACTTTGTAGGTGCCTCCTGCAAATTTACCTTCCTGTAGAAATGGCCCGTAAGGTCCTAGATACTGGCAGAAATATTCAAAGGAAAATAGAATTCAAGTTCAATACAAAAGTTTTTGGCTCCAGGAAGCTTTGTTGGCTCCTGAAGCTCAGTTTCAGTAAGTGCCAACGGCATTGTGCACACTACTGCAGGGAGTCTACAGTCTCATTTAAAACAAATAAACAAATTTGTGTTACAGCAATGTTCAAAGCTACTTTGTGACAAAACTTTTCTTCTTTCAGACCGGTTCTCAAAACACAAATAACAGTGCATCACTTTGTTTTCTGGGGAAAGGCACTAGAGTGCTAGGGTCACTGTGAACAGTCACAGCCCCATTGTAAAGACCATGACACAAGAGGTTAGCTAATGATGTTGAAATTGCTCTTAACTCAAACAAGGTACTTTAATTAAATGACTATCACTTTCACACAGATAATATTTTATTTCTTGTATTTGAGGAGTTATTTTTCAATAATCAAAATCTCTTACTAATCTTTCCCTCATTTACTAAGTGAGGCATTGTGCGGATTGTCATCAGAAGCCTCTCCATATATTTGGTTTCCTATTTCAAATTAAAAAATACTGGTAATCATTACCTGATAGAAGTAAGCACATGAAAATCTTACTCATGGGTTGAATGAGACCAGACACAGCAGTAAACAACTTGTTTAGGATACTATATTTGGAGTCACTAATTCTCCAGTTTTATCTCTGAAGGAACCCGTAAGTGCAGGCCATTATTATTAAGTAAGTTTGATGATCTGGACATTAATCTTTCTAGTTTCCTTTCCCTCCACTGTGAGAAAGAACAGTATCTTCCCACCAGATGCAAGGAGCTTCCTACCATATCCTTGAGATCAAAGGGCAGAGATGGCCTACAGATGCAGTGAAGTCTAACATGTGAACTGGAGAGCAAAAAAAATTGTCAAGAGGAATCAAGAGAAAAGTATAACATGGCACCCAAAAGAGGAACATTCAGGGAAAGAATGATTATGAAAGCAAAAAAGAAAAAGTCAGCAAAAATGTAATTTGTTTAGTGAATGAGGGTCAGAAGGAAATACTCAAGGAGAGATAGCTTTCATGGCTATGAGTTTGTCAATGACCGCTTTGAAAATTTCTGTGAAAGACTGTTCTTTGGACAATTAAAATAAATTGGGTGCCTTACCTGATATACTACACTTCTTTAGAGTTTTTCTGTAGTGTCATAACTGGAACTATCTAAACACGTGATAACAGTAATGTTAAAAAAAAATGTAATGGAGGGATCAGACTGAATAGGAATTGGGAAGAATTGGATTTGGGGTTTTTTGTAAGTACTCCTTAGAATAACAACTGTGCTTGGCCCTTTCCCACATTCTATGAATAACTCCAGATTTTGAAAGTGATCTAAAATAAGAACCTATAAAGAGCTGTAAGAACAAAGCTGCAAAAATTCTAGCCTATTATTCTTTGAGCACAGAATCACAATATAGTTGAAAGATTTAATTCCTCAGTGGCAGTTATTCTATACTTTTTTGCTTTCTAAGTAGATCCACTAATTGTGATGATGTGAGGGTTTAATGCACTAATGATTATTCACTGTTAATGTTAATCCACTGACCTTAAGCAGCTTGAGCTGAAGGTATTTATAGTTTGGCACTGCCTGAAGTCTTGGACGTTGAATGGGAAAGCGGTAAGTGCTTCCTTCAACTGTTTGTATCTGACTATCAGCATGGACTCTTGGCATGCCACCAACATCTGGGAGCAGCTGGCCTATTTTGTGCTGTTTGCACTAATGTTGGTAGACTATTTAAAATTACATTAGTAAGAATGGCCTGATGACAGTACTGCACTACGTGACCCATGATCCAAGGTCAGTTTCCAATTTTAAAGCAGTATGGCAGAGGCAAGTGCAGGGCAGGACTACTTCGAGCAGTTCTAGAGAATCTAATGGGCCCTGAAAGACAAAAAAGAGATGGAAAGGAACAGCTAAAGCATTTCTCTTCAGAGGTGGCCTAAGGCAAGTCACTGTTCTTCAGAAGAAACTAAAGTAGTTTTTGATGCCCAGAATATGCCTTTTTTTTCTTTTTTTTTTTTTTAATTTAACTTTAAGAACCCACATGCACTCTTGGGGAAAGACACTGATTCTTCACTGCTTCCATCACCTTTACAGTAGGCCTGACATTCCCTCTAGGCTTCAGTTTGCAAAGGAAATTTTGCACAAAAATAGTGATTCTTAAGATGAGTTTTTGTTTTAATGTAGATAATTAATTTAAGAAGCATTGATCAAGAAGTAATAGAAATAAGAGTTCAGTGCAGAATGTCAGTACTATGTTTCATTTAATGTGCTGAGCAAGAACTGCACGTCTGAAAGCTTAAGACCAACTTTTAGAAGGTCCTTCAAGTTTGCAGAGAGAGGTACTGCCTTTTATTAGATATCCAGAGTGGCATACTTGGAAAATTAAGTCTTCTGTATAGGGTCATTGAGGCTTCTAAAAGTACTAAAACACTGTCTGATTCTCCCAACCATATCCTTTGTTCTAGCCTACATATAAAATATATTCTGTTTGCATTTCCACAAAACATCATGTGTGCTCAATTAAACACATCTCACTTGCAGTTTACATACACAATGTATCTTAGGTAAGTCTCACTGAGACTTTAGCAAAGCATACCTATATTTAACAAGAGGGGAGACACTAATCCTTTTATAACATGTTAACCACATCTCATTTTCCTTTTATTAATTCACCTGCTCTCCAAAAGAATCATCAGTGCTGTCTTTCTTCCTCACTCTCACCTAGTATTTCTAAAAGAAAGTGAAACACTTTCCAGCAAAAATATTATTCAAAACTGTTGAATATTTGTGACAGCATAGTTTTTATTGATTTTGAGGTATTGCTTTGGCAGTACAGAACCACCTCACTGTAAACCAGTACTACATATAAAAGACAAATTTACTGATCAGTAGTGAATGTGGCATCACTGGCATAGAGCACAGAGATAGACTGCACTCATTACAAACCCACAAATGATGCTGTTTTCAATCCATGAGGAAAAGGCATGATTAGAAAGATGTTTTTGCTTCCAAGAGTATCATACATTTTTAAGTTATTGATTTATCTCAAGAACTTTTCTTCCAGCATGATGTAAGAAGCCTTCAGTTCAAGACTTGCCTTTTTGAACTTGCTGTTGGATGGAAAATATAGGTCACTAATATGTTTTAAAAAATACATTTCAATAAGTAGCTATAGTCTTCAAAGAATAAATCAGACTTCAGATTATCTGAAATAGCCGCAAACAAAAAAAAGGCAAAAGAAAAAATAGGAGGAATTTTCAAATTACAAGGTGGCGTAGTTTTGTGTGGCTGGGTGCTGGTGGAGCAAGGGACTGCAGCCAGGAGCTCTCTGCAGGCCCAACAGAGCAAACACCAGCCGGCTCAAGGCCAGAGTCATTGCTGACCATGGCCGAGCCCATCAGCAATGGTCACAGCACTTCTGGGAATCACATTCAGGAAGAAAAAAACCTGCAAGCAGCTGCTTTTTGCTCCCAGAGTAGGGAGTGAGAAGATGCAAGAAACTATGCAGACACCAAGGTCACGGAGGAGGTGCTCCAGGTACTGGAGAGAAAGATGCTCCTGGAGCCTATGGAGAAACCCAGGGTGTGGCGGGTGGAGACATACAGAAGACACAGTGACCCACACTGGAGCAAGCCTCTGCCAGCACTTGCAGCCCATGGAGAGAGACAGAGACACAGAGATGAGTGAGAGAGAGATGGATCCATGCTCGAGCAGGTTTGCTGGGTGGAGGCTTGTGACTCCATGTAGGACCAGGCTGGAGCAGTCTGGACCTGAGAGACTGTCCTGGTTCTGGCCAGGCCAGGGTTGACCTCCCCAGTCAGCCAACACAGGTGAGCTGAGTCAGCCCAGGTGAGCTGAGTTAGCCGGAGCTGTTTTCCACACCACCTGACACCACTTGCCTATAAAAGCAGGTGGTTGGGGAAGGGTGAGGGCTGGGTTTTTGCTTCTAGGACAGTTGGAGTGTGGCTGGGACATCGGGTCGGTCGGTTCTTGCCGTCGGGCTGCCCTCTGTAAGCGTCGGTTCAATAAGGCACTCTGTGTTAGCACTGGGTGTTCGTGTAGCAAGCCGTTATTGTTCTGTATTCACGTTGATATTTGGCAGTAAACTGTCCTTATCCCAAGCCATGGTAGCTCTCCCTGTTTCTCCTCTGGGAGTGAGCGAGCAGCTTGGTGGGCATTTGGCCTCCAGCCTGGGCCAAACCACCACAGAGACTGAGAGACATTCTATGATTTATGACTGCACCCCATAGCAGTGACCCACACTGGGGCAGCTGGTGAAGAGCTGAAGCCCCGTGGGAAAGGACTCACGTTGGAGAAGTCCTGGGTTCAGCCCAGCAGCAGGGTATGTTAGCCCTGAGAGTATTCCATGCCAATTGCATCATGATCTGACAGGCTGCCCCCCCCCCCCCCCCCCTTTGCAGGGGCGACTTCGGACCCAGGCACGGGAAGTCCCGGTCTGGGCAGCCGCAGTGCCAGTTCCGGGGGAGACTCCAGACCTATCAGAAACTGCTGGGCTCGGGAAGTGCTGGTCTGAGCAGGCGTGTGGGAGTTCCGGTTGCTTGCTCTCTCTTTTTCGGGATCGGCGTGGCAGGAGGTGGTGAGGGGGGTGCTCGGGGGTGCTGGGCTCGGGGAGTGCTGCGTTTGGGAATCTGAATTGGTTCGGGCATGGCTCAAATGACATAGTGTGGTGAGAGGTTTGCACTGTATATAATAATAGCACTGTAGTTAGTTGTTTTCATACTTTTCCCTGTTGTTTAGTAAACTATCCTTATCCTAACCTTGCAGGCCTTGGTTTTTTTTTCCTCTGGCTTTGCAGCTAGCTCCGTTCGCCCATCCTCCACCTCTTAAAGAGGTAGGGGGGCTTTTTGGTCTGACCTTTGTGGCCTCAGTTTTCCGCTGAGTTTAAACCACAACAACTTTTGGCGCCCAACGTGGGGCTCGACGGGGGACCCCCAAGGGGGGCAAAAAAGGTTGGGATAACGATAGATTTGACCTTAACTCGATTGCAGTTAAGAGAGTTGTTATAGGTACGGTTATTTAAGTAATTTCTATGTACAATGTTGTGGCATTTACTCTTAAGGATGCTGCCATGGTTGCCAACTCGTGGCATGCTGCATTTAATCCTGCCAGGATTCGTTGCCATCCCGTACGTGTGTTTAGTGTATGTTGTTATAACAGTCTATGATTGGATAACGTTGAAGTTCATGAACTTAAAAGAGTACTTGTATCAGCTTTTGCTGTTCGGTACAAGGAGGGATAAAACAGGCCTTGTAAGAGTGTTTAACAATTTCCAATATCCGTGGGAAATTCTAACTAGCATTTTCCTACTGTTGGTTTTGGTGCAAACGGTTCTGCTTTCGATATATATATGTATATATATTAGGCACAGGTTTATGAATACCACCCAAGAGTTTTCCCTGAGGCTGGATAAGCTTGAGTGGCAGGGCAAATGGCGAAATATGAGCAGGTATCTAGGCACTTTCTTACCCCCAGTGGTTTGGAACTTCACCCCTGAACAGCTACAGGATCCTAATAAGGTGACTGCACATTTGAAAAAGAACTGCAGTGGGCTCCCCAGAGAAATACGCCCTACTGCACTGTGCTGGGGCTTGGCTACCATCTACCAAACACTGCTTGATAGCAAGCAGCACTGTCAGCACTGTCAGCACTGCCAAGGGGAACAAGGAAATGGATTGGCAAATGCTGCAGCTACTGCAACCCCTACAGTAGATATTGCCCCTAATCCAGACCATCAGCACTGTCAGGGGGAAAGAGGAATTGGATTGGCGAATACTGCAGATGCCGCAACCTCTACAGTAGACCTTGCCCCTAATTCAGACCATCAGCACTGTCAGGGGGAAAGAGGAAATGGATTAGTGAATACTGCGGATGCTGCGACCTCTACAATAGACCTTGGTCAACCCACACCAATGTCTGTTGCTCCCATTCAAGAGAGGTGTCAGTGCTGTCAGGGAGAAAGGGGAAATAGACTAGTACATACTGCAGATGCTGCAACGTCTACAATAGACCTTGCCCATAATTCAGAGAACCAACCCACACCAAAGCCTGTTGTTCCCATTCAAGAGAGGTGTCAGCACTGTCAGTGCTGTTGGCACTGTCAGGGAGGAAAAGGAAATAGACTAGTACATACTGTAGATACTGCAACCTCTACAATAGACCTTGGCCAACCCACACCAAAGTCTGTGGCTCCCATTCAAAAGAGAAAACACACCAGGAAGTTAGCTCGCGTAGTGCCAGATGATGATGGTGAACAACCGGGGCCATCTCAAGAATGTCAGGATGAGGATGATGGTGAAAAACCATTATCTCAAGAATGGCCGGATGAGGATGATGATGAAAAGTCAGGGCCATCTCAGAAGAGTCAGAATGGGGCAGGGCCATCTCAGAAAAGTAAGAATGGGGCAAAGCCATCTCGAGCAGATCAGGATGTAAGAGAACCAGAGATTGTTACCCGATCCCTGACCCTGAGTGAATTGCGTGAGGTGCGAAAAGATTTTGGCCGCCGCCCAGGTGAGCACATCATCACTTGGTTGCTCAGATGCTGGGATAGCGGGGCCCATAGTCTGGAATTAGACGGCAGGGAGGCCAGGCAGTTGGGATCCCTGGCTAGAGAAGGAGGTATTGACAAGGCACTTGGGGAGGGGTTACAAATCCTCAGCCTTTGGAGGCGATTGCTGTCAAATGTGCGGGAAAGATACCCCATGAAAGAATATATTACCTGTCTGAAACCCAAGAGCGACAGCATAGAGACAGTTATCCAGTACCTGAGAGAATTAGCTGTACGAGAGTTGATTTATTATGAGTCGGACAACAGAAGGCTCCCTGATGATCCTGATGATGTCCGATGCACCCCAGACATGTGGCGTAAGGTCATACGAAGTGCACCACCAGGGCACATGAATTCACTGGCAGTGATGGAATACGAGGAGATGTTTCCACCAACAGTATATGAAGTGACCCGCCGACTCCGGACTTACCAAGACAACGTTGCACGCTCTGTCATTGCAGCAGTAGAGCAACTGGTTAAACTTAAACTTGATGAACACATGGCCGACTCCCAACCTCTACAGAGCGATGTTGCAGCTATCCGGAAAAGTCATCCACCGTCCCAAGAGAGAGAAAACGGCAGGGACACACCACGAGCCACACCACGAGCCACGCGGCGAGCCACACCCAGAGCCAAATTGTGGTTTTACCTGCGTGATCATGGAGAAGACATGAGAAAGTGGGATAAGAAGCCCACTTCAGCTCTTCAAGCACGAGTAAAGGAGTTGCAAGTTAGAGCAAATGCACGAGGTTCTGCCAAGAAGGATGTTGCACCAGTTTCTATCCAGGAGCAATAGAGGAGCCCTGCCTCCAGCCAGGTGGAGGAGAGGGATAATCGGACTTAATGGACTGTGTGGATCCGATGGCCTGGAACATCAGACCCACAAGAGTATGAGGCTCTAGTGGATACTGGTGCCCAGTGTACTCTAATGCCATCAAATTATGAAGGGACAGAATCTGTTTACATTTCTGGAGTCACAGGGGGCTCCCAACAGTTGACTGTGCTAGAGGCTGAGGTGAGCCTAACTGGAAAGGACTGGGAGAAACACCCCATTGTGACTGGCCCAGAAGCTCCGTGCATTTTAGGTATGGACTATCTCCGTAGAGGGTATTTTAAAGACCCAAAAGGATACCGGTGGGCTTTTGGAATAGCTGCTGTGGAGACTGAAGAAACTAAACAGTTGTGTGCCTTGCCTGGACTTTCGGAAGATCCAGCTGTTGTGGGGTTGTTGAAGGTCGACGAACAGCGAGTGCCAATCGCTACGACGACAGTGCACAGGCGGCAGTATCGTACAAACCGGGATTCTTTGATCCCCATCCATAAACTGATTCGTCAACTGGAGAGTCAGGGAGTGATCAGCCAAACCCACTCACCATTTAACAGTCCCATATGGCCAGTGCGGAAGTCCGACAGAGAGTGGAGGCTGACAGTAGATTATCGTGGCCTAAATGAAGTCACTCCAGGTATGAGTGCTGCTGTGCCGGACATGCTAGAGCTCCAGTATGAACTGGAATCAAAGGCAGCCAGGTGGTATGCCACAATTGACATTGCAAATGCTTTCTTCTCAATTCCACTGGCACCAGAGTGCAGACCACAGTTTGCTTTCACCTGGAGAGGTGTCCAATACACATGGAATCGTCTGCCCCAGGGGTGGAAACACAGTCCCACCATCTGTCATGGACTAATCCAGAGTACATTAGAAAAGGGTGGAGCCCCAGAGCACTTGCAGTATATTGATGACATCATTGTATGGGGCGATACAGCAAAGGAAGTTTATGAAAAAGGGGAAAGGATAATTCAAATCCTTTTAGAAGCTGGTTTTGCTATAAAACAAAGTAAAGTCTAGGGGATCTACCAATCGGGCTGGTCCAGCCCAGTCAGAATTTTCACATACTGTAGAAGGTGACAGAGTCCCAGTAGTGCACATGAAAAGTATTTTGGGAAAGACAGTTTGGGTCATTCCTGCTACAGGCAAAGGTAAACCCATATCTGGGATTGTTTTTGCTCAAGGACCTGGTTGTACCTGGTGGGTAATGCAGAAGGATGGAGAAACTCGATGTGTACCTCAAGGGGACTTGATTTTGGGTGAGAATAGCCAATATCATGCTAAATAATTCACTGCTGTTTTATTGTTGTTATAGATACTGTATGTTATACTAATGACATTACAGCCAGGGTCATCGGTGCCGTGATGATGGAGCGAAGATCAGCCTCCCAAGAACTCTTTCTTTTCTCTTTTGTAATAAACACCTCTGACCCACGGACTATGAGCATGGATCATGCCAGGTGCAGTGTTCGAGAGCCTGAGATACAGCATTCAACGATCCAGTGGCACGTACGGCTCTTCATACCCTGAGAGACTGTTGTGACAGAGGGACCAGTGAGCCTGAGGATTGTGGACTGAATGGAACTGACCGACTCGGAGGAAACGTCCACAGACTGAATCTATACGCACATACATGTGTGTGCATGTGTACATGCATGTGTGTGGATGTGAGAGACTCCCTGGACCCAAAAAAGGTTGCTGGTCCTGCTCATGATGTAAATGGTATGGAATAAGGGGTGGATAATGTCCTGGGTTCAGCCCAGCAGCAGGGTATGTTAGCCCTGAGAGTATTCCATGCCAATTGCATCATGATCTGACAGGCTGCCCCCCCCCCCCCCCCCTTTGCAGGGGCGACTTCGGACCCAGGCACGGGAAGTCCCGGTCTGGGCAGCCGCAGTGCCAGTTCCGGGGGAGACTCCAGACCTATCAGAAACTGCTGGGCTCGGGAAGTGCTGGTCTGAGCAGGCGTGTGGGAGTTCCGGTTGCTTGCTCTCTCTTTTTCGGGATCGGCGTGGCAGGAGGTGGTGAGGGGGGTGCTCGGGGGTGCTGGGCTCGGGGAGTGCTGCGTTTGGGAATCTGAATTGGTTCGGGCATGGCTCAAATGACATAGTGTGGTGAGAGGTTTGCACTGTATATAATAATAGCACTGTAGTTAGTTGTTTTCATACTTTTCCCTGTTGTTTAGTAAACTATCCTTATCCTGACCTTGCAGGCCTTGGTTTTTTTTTCCTCTGGCTTTGCAGCTAGCTCCGTTCGCCCATCCTCCACCTCTTAAAGAGGTAGGGGGGCTTTTTGGTCTGACCTTTGTGGCCTCAGTTTTCCGCTGAGTTTAAACCACAACAGTGGAGGACTGTCTCCCGTGAGTGGGACCCCACGGTGCTGCAGGAGAAGGGTGTGGGGAATGCCCCCCACCCCTGCCCCAGAGAAGAAGGAAAACAACTCGTGAGGAACTGACTGAAACCCCCAGTCCCCCAGTCCCTGCCCCTTCCCATGCCAAAGTAGGGGGCAAGAAGGGAGCAAAATCATGACTAAAGTGAAGTCTGCTAAGAAAGAAGGAGGGGGGGGGAAGGTGCTTTAAGATCTGGTTGCGTGTCTCATGATCTCACTGGTTTCACTGAGTGTGTAGTGTTAGAAATGAGAGTTTCCTTTGTTTTGTGTTGAGTCTATTTTGCCATGACACTCATTGCAGAATGATCTCTCCCCACCCTTATCTCAATTCCTAAGCCTCTCAATACCTATTTTCTCCCCTGTCCAGATGAAAAGGGGGGCCATAGAGTGGCTTTGGTGGGCGTCTGGCCCCCAGTCAGGGTCAAACCACCACACAAGGACTCCCTAAATATTATAAAATAAGCAATGCAATTTAAAATATTTCTCTAATTATTTCTTTACTTAGCTCTTCAGTCTCTCCTTTTCTCCTCCAACATTATGTGTTTTCAGTGTAATTTTGTAAAGAATCAAATAATGTCCCTGTAGTAGTTTCAGAGTCTCTCTAGGGAAGGAAGTGCATCCAGTGCACTTATCAGGTAATCTGTAGACCCCTGTTTGAATTCTTTACCTTGAGACCCTTATATTGTCTGAAATGTGAGGGTCAGTGACTGGTTTAATGATCAAATCTGCACTAAGTAAACAGTGGAAACTTCTCTGTTTACACCTGTGCCATTGTGAAAATCTGTCTTCTGTACTGTGCTGGCTTTGGCTGCGATAGTTAATTTTCTTCACAGTTGCTGGTGGGTGGCTGTGATTTGGCTGCATGCTGAGAACAATGTTGATAATCTAAGGATGTTTTTTCTTATTGCTGAGTAGTGCTTATGGAGAGTCTAGGCCTTTGTTACTTCTCAAACCACTAGCAAGTAGGCTAGGAGTACACAAGAATTAGGGAGGGGACACAGCAGGGACCTTTGGCTCCAAGTCACCAAAGGGATAGTCCATATCGTATGATGTCATGATCAACATATAAAGCTGGGGGAAGAAGAAGGAAGGGGTGAGACACTGGGAGTGATGGGGTTTGTCTTCCCAAGTAACTGTCATATGTGATGAAGCCCTCCTTTCCTGGAGAAGGCTGAACTCCTGCCTGCCCATGGGAAGTGGTGAAGGAATTCCTTGCCTTGCTTTGCTTGTATGCATGGCTTTTGCTTTACCTATTAAACTACGTTTATCTCAACCCACACTGTTCTGATTCTTTCCCCCATCCCACCAGAGAGGTACTGAGTTAGCTGCTGTGTGGCATTCAGATGAACCGTAATACCTCTCATTCTCAGGTATTGTTTCTTGACATCCTTAATTCATGTAAGCAAATTATATTGAAAACAACAACAACAAAACCCCAACAAAAAACCCAAACAAAACCCATTCAGGATTAGTTATATTCTCACCAGGACTTAGATACATACAAGAGAAATATAGAATCGTAAAATCATAGCATCACAGAACCCAGATTTGTGTTGGAAGGGACCTTAAAGATCACTTGCCCTAGAAGCGGTAGGGACACCCTCCACTAGACCAGGTTGCCCAAAACCCTATCCCACCTGGCCTTGAACACTGCCAGGAAGGGTCAGCCACAGCTTCTCTGGGCAGCCTGTGCCAGGGCCTCACCGCCCTCACAAAAAAGAATAATGTAATATAAAACATAGGCAAGCCAAACATCATGGCCTGTTTAGACTACTCAGCAAAGGATGGGTTGAGAAACTTGCACAGCACTCAAGATTCACTCTTTTCTCATTGACTTTCTGTTCCCAGTTCTTGTGTGCACTTACATTTATTTTTGCAAAGAACTAGTCACTTACACCACTATCTACATTGCTGCACTTCTGGAGTTAATGAAGTCTAAATACTAGAGCTTTTCTAAAAAAAAAAATAAATCCAAAACATTGTAGTCTGGCAGGCGTCATCTGCTTGCTTTTATGAGGCTCTATCTCCTGGTGGCTTGACCCTAGCTAGAGGCCACGTGTCCTCCAAAGTTACTCCATCACTGCTGCTCAGCTGGACAGAAGAGAGAAAAATATAATAAAAATTTTGTGTTTTAGGGTAAGGACAGGGAGAGAACAGTCATCAGTTACCATCATGGGCAAAACAGCCTCAACTTAGAAAAAACTAATCTCATTTATTAGCAAATAAAATCTTAAACCACCTCCCCCACCCCTCCCTTCATCCTACACTCAACTTTCTTCCTGATTTCTCTCCCTCTGCCCTTCAAGTGGCACAGGAGGACAGGGAATGGGGGTGGCAGTAAGTTCATCACATGTTTCTGCTTCTCCTTCCTCCTCACAGGGAGGACTCCTCACACTCTTCTCCTGCTCCAGTGTGGGGTCCCTCCCACAGGAGACACTCCTCCACCAACTCCTTCAATGGGAGTCCTTCCCATGGGCTACAGTTCTTCACAAACTGCTCCAGCATGGTCTCTTCCATGGAGTGCAGACCCTCCATGGATAACAGACTGCTCCAGTATGGCCCCCCACAGGGTCACCAGTCCTGCCAGCAGACCTGCTCCAGCATGGTCTTCTCTGCTGGTGCTGCCAGGATCTTGCTCCATTGTGGGCTTCCCACCAGGTCAGAGATTCCTTTGGGTCCATCTACCTGCTCTGGCATTCAGTCCTCCATGGGCTGCAGGTGGAATCTCTAGTCCCCATCATCCTCCATGGGCTGCAGCAGGACAGTCTGCTTCACCATTGTCTTCTCCATGGGCTGCAGGGTAATGTCTGCTCTGAAGCCTTGAGCACCTCCTCTCCCTTCTTAACTGACCTTAGTGTCTGCAAAGGCTCTTACATGTTCTCACTCCTCCTCTGGCTGCAAAAGCTGACACTAGTTTATGTTTTGTATTTTTTTCCCCTTTTAAAATAAATTATTCCAGAGACACTACCGCTGTTGCTGATTGGCTTGGTGGATCCATCTTGAAGCCAGTTGGTATTGGCTTTGTCAGACCTAGGGGAAGTTTTCTGGCAGCTTTTCACAGGAGACACTCCTGCAGCACCCCCCCACAGCTACCAAATGTTGCCATGCAAACCCAAAACACTGCTCTTCAATGCAGTGTAAGCTCAGAAGAGATATACAGGAACTGCCTGTAATCCCTCACTGAGGTACATAAAACATTATGAGAAAATACATTTTGATAATCCATAACATTTTTGTGAGTTGCCCTGTTGCATTTTTTGAGTCAGGGCTTGAGAAGCAAAGGAGCAGATGCCGTAAGCAAGACAGAACTAATATTAACTTCCATAGCATAAAACCTGAACTTTTGAGTTTTGTAGTCAGTGGAGGTGGGGGCCTAGTTTGTTATCTGTTCTGTTTTTGTGGAAGCAGAAAAATGTATTCCTTTTCCTTTTATTTTTCCTTCTCCTACTAGTTTAAGCCTTGAGGTTAGTCCAAACTGTGATTCCTAACCAATTATATATGCCCCTGTCATTCATAGTATCACTTTGCTGTAGCCAGCGGAGACCCACTGGCAGCCAGTTCTTCTCTTTCTGTACGAACTCTGCTACAACTCGAGTCCAATCATACAAATGGGACAAAAACCTCTGTAGAGGAATTTTGAAAGCCCCTCTCATTCATGGAAAAGATGGAATATTAATCATCTTGGTAGCTGAGAGAAATGTACTGTTTTCTTAATTAGAAAGGAATCTATGAAGTGAAAGCTGTTTGGGTGATGCCAAGCTCTGTTTTGGATGCTCTCCCTGCTTCAATTTCTCTTACCCAGTGATGCATGCTAGTTTTTTCACTAAGGGGAGGGATAACACAGGACTGAGGATGTGGGACATCCTCGATTGTATTTACAGTGCTAAAGCAAGTGCACTTAGGAACATTCCACTTAATGGGGGCATGATGGATGCTGCATCACAAAGGTCCCTTTCTGTCCAGCATGAACATCAAAGCTAAGATACTCAAGGACATGTGTTTGTGATTGAGGTCCCTGGCTCAGTACTTAGTTGGGATCTGTTACATGGTACAATTCATAGCATTCTTAGCTCATAATTACTGCAAGGTTTTTACTGGGGATGATAATCGCTAGCTAACTAGAGGAAAGAAAAATATAAACAAACAAAGAAAAAAAATCCTCAGGAACCAGGGGGAGGGATCTGAGTGTTTCATTCACACTACTAAATATCAAAAGCAGCAGGTGAAAATCAAGATCATAGAATCATAGAATACAATCACAAAATGTGTTAGATTGGAAGGTACATTATTTTCCATGTGCCTAAGCATAGTCTCCAGGCAGATCTGCTCATGGTCCTGCCAGGCACAGAAGTGAGACTGACAAACCTGTAGTTCCCTGGGCTTTCCTTTTTTCCCTTTTAAAAAATGGGGGTTCTGTTTCTCCTTTGCTAGTCAGTGGGAACTTCACCAGACTGGCCACCACTTCTCAAATATGATGGAAAATGGCTTAGTCACTTCATCCACCAGTTCCCTCAGCACCTGTGGATCAATCTCATCAGGTCCCATGGAGCTGTGCACCTCCAGGTTCCTTAGATGGCCTCAAAAGCAATCTTCACCTACAATGGCCAGTTCTTCATTCTCTTATTCTTTGCTTTCTGTGTTCCTGACCGTGTGACTAGAGTCCTTGCTGGTGAAGACTGAGGCAAATATTTTTTCAGTACCTCAGCCTGTTGGGTAACCACGTCTCCTGTTTCATTTCAGATTTCTGGATGGGGCCCACATTTTCCCTCGTCTTCCTTTTATCACTGACGTACCTCTAGAAACTTTTCTTGTTGCCCTTGATGTCCCTGGCCAAGTTTAATTCTATCAGGGCTTTACCTTTGCCACCCTGATCCCTGGCTGCTGGGACAGGTTCTCTGTATTCCTCCCAGGCTACCTGCCCTTGCTTCCACCCTCTGTAGGCTTCCTTTTTGTGTTTGAGTTTGCCCAGGAGCTCCTTGTTCACCTGTGCAGGTCTCCAGGCATTTTTGCCTGACTTCCTCTTTGTTGGGATGCATCACTGCTGTGATTGGAAGGAGGAGGTGATCCTTGAATGCCACCTACCTTTCTTAACCCCTCTTCCCTCCAGGGAGTTCTACTCAACTTTTCCCATGGTACTCTACCAAACAGGTACCTAAGAAGGCCAGAGTCAGCTCTCAGGAAGTCCATGGTAGTGAGCCTGCTGTGTACCTTCCTCACTGCCCTGAGGATCCTGAATTGCACTTTGTCCATTAATGTCTTAACACCAGTCTTAATGTTAAAGACCATTGGGAATAGGTTGTAACATCTATGAATTTCTATACTAATCTGTGTCAAGGGTGGCAGATAATTCTTCTCAGTACTTCAAATAGGTACAAATGGGATAGCTTCTGAACCTGTGGGCAACAATATGAACAATTGGACACAATATGATTTTAATGAGGTCTTATTGCAGTTATTATTGGACATTCAATAGTACAGAAGGACCAGTGAGTGCCCAAAACCTCACACAGATGCTGTCAAACACAGATAAGTTTATGGGAATTTGTGCACTTTGTTCTGGCAGAGGTTAAGAGCTAATGGCATATTACTGAACCAGAATTCAGTGCTTCGGCAATTGCCGCAGACATGGAGGAGCTGTTTGTTCTTCAAAGCTCATATTCTAATATAATTTGTGATGAAAATTGTTATTATTTCATGCCGACTGCAATAACAATTAATGAATATATTTTCACCTTAATAATGTCCCTAAGAAAGAGAACACTGGAGATCTCTCAGTTCCGGTAATTCTTTTCCACAGCACCTGTCTGGAATATTTTGTCCTCTATTAACCAACATATGCTTCCGCAAAATAAAAGACCTTTGAAAGGTGAACAGAAAATCTGAAAAACTGGCTAGTCACTGATTCTCGGGGCTTATGGTCTCAAGAGCCAGACATTTCTTTACAGGGTCCACATTAGTTTGCATTAGTGGCATGTGCATTGCAATGACATAACAAGCAAAATTTTCTGAAGGTTAAAATATTTTAAAAGCATCTGCAGTAGACTAAAAATAAAAGCAGATGTAAAATGCTAACTTAGGTACAACTGCAACTACAGCATAGATATTGAAAAATGAGTAAAAGTGTCAAAGCCCTTTATTGATATATAGCTTTCCATCCAAGAAATTGGGACGAGTTCTCACTCTACACAATCTCCATCTGAATCCATTGTTATTTATCTACATGTAATGTAAGCGGTAATGAGCCGAACAGATGCAATTCACTACGCATGCATTAGATTAGGTTATCTGAAATATAAGACTATGCTTGCGGCAGTGCTTTATTTTTGACAGCCTTGCTGATACAGCGCTGCGAGGGACTGCTCACCAGCACAGAGATCACAAGATGCACTCATTAATTTCATCAAAACCAAATTAGGCTCACCTTTTTGCTGTGCTCTGACTCATGGGAGTTGGACATGTGGCCATGCTACTATCTGCATAGCTTAGGAGCTGATAGCCTGTTGCAGAAAGGCAAGTGAAAGAATATGAGCAAATAAGCCTGACTCTGCTCATTAAATTTTCCGTTCAAAAATCTATGCTAGGTGCACACCTAAGGCATGTTTCCTATTCTTCTGTGCACACACAAATACATGGATTTATGTGCATGCCTCTTGTCTGCACAAGAAACAGCCTGGAGGTGTCCAAAATTCACACCCAGGACTTCGGGCCTGCTAAGACGCCAATGCCTAGACAGTGCAGAAAATATATAAGCAGAGCAGCTCTATAAAATTCTCCATCATCTCTGAAACTGAGCTAGGTTATTCTGTGCCGCTAACCACCCTAAGCTAAATTATGGTGCTGTTGGGCCAAGGCCTGCATCTTGTCTGCAGGCATTTTTCTGATATTCCTGAAGTGAGACGATGAAATGGCTGCTGTTGCAAAACATAAATACTGCTAGTCAACAAAACAAAGGTGGCTGAAAATTAGTTTCATTTGTGTATCTTAGAGATCTATTTACTATCCGGACTAGCCAGCATCCAGTGAATGAGGGTTCTAAGTACTTTTTTAACTACTGGCAAAGCTGAAATTGAAGACTAGAAGCTCGATGAGAACCAATCTGTGACATCTCTTCATAAGCAGTGGAGCTGAACTTAGGAGCTTACTGCTGCTGGTAACCCCCAAAGACAAGATTCATGGTTGCATTGTCCTGCATTTTTCAAATATGAAATTAATATGGACAAGGCAAGACATATGTGCAGAACAGACCTCAGTCAATAATGAAAAGAATGATGTGGCTTTGGGAACAGACAGGGCAGTGCTCAGCAATAATGTTATCCAAAATGGGCTATCAGAAAAGGCGCCCATCAGCTAAAACAAGCAAATAAGATACATGTTAGCAAGGTACTACGGAAAGAACAGAGACCTTGTTTTCTGTTGACCATGGGGACAAAAAAACTTGCTGTACTTTAAATAGACACGTGCTGTGGAAGTATGTTATCAGAGTATTGTTACACTGCCCAATTAAGCTTTCTATACCTTTATAAAGAGCTCATGGACTTTATAGGAAACCTCATCTGTCAATCATCTACCAAGAAAAAAACCCTGAAGTTATAAATGTATGAGGCTGGAGATGGATGATTGGGAGGGGCAAATCGGTCAGGACTGAATTTGGATAATCCATGTTCTGCTTGAAACAAACATGAAAACTCATCTAGTTAATCTGTAAACTACTTTGGAAGAACCATAACACTTAACTGGGAGGAACTGCACTGCTAATCCCACTTTATTGGTTTGTGTGAAATGAAATGAAGTGAAATGTAATGGTTCTTGTAATTCAAACAAGGTATCGACATTTTTCTGTTCTGCTGCTTTCCTTTTTAGAAGTTTTCATCTTCCCTTGCCTGGAACTTAATGCCTATGTCTTGTGTACCTTCTTACCTAAGGATCTTCCTAATCAATGGATAATTGATTTTTTTTAAGAGGGAATGCAATAATGGATTTTTTGTTTGTTTCCTTCATGTCTCACACCTACGTGTCCATGATGTTTCACTTTTTTCTGAATTAAGCATTGCTTAAATGTTCTTATGATTATTTAATGCCTGATAATTTACATTCTTTGAATTCATCCATCTCTGCCTGCTGACCTGTAGCAGGCTAGCTCAGGTTAGATTTCACAGTAAGACTCTGATACCTAAGCTTTAGTTCCTGGCTTAATTTCTAACTGAGCTACACAGTTCCTGAGCAATTGTGGCTGATGGACTAAACCTTTCCCTGAGCTTGAATTCCCATTTGGAAGGTTGATTTATCTTTTTCTGTCTTACACCAGTATTCCAAGGATAATATCAACAGGGATTTCATGTAAGATCTTTGCCAGAGCACCAAAAGTTACTTTCTAATTCTTCCCCAGTGAAATGTGAGAAAACATATGTTTGGTAGTTCTGTGTTACTTATTTTGAAAAACTTGTATTCACAATGCCTCATGGTTGCTTTTTTTATTATTACATTGACCTTTGGTTTTTCAGAGTGCTTTTATTAACTAAGTGCTGAGAAGAGTGATTTGCTGCCACTGCACATTCCTCAAGAACTTACAATGTGCAGCCACACCGTCTTCTCCTGGAATTAGTTTTTTGAAATCACTGGATCAAGGACTTTTTCATAATGTTTTTATTGTATTTTTTAAATTTTATTTTGGTAGGCAACTTATCAAGGGATTTTGTAATGCCTTACATTCCTTTGTGCTGTTGAAATATTAGCTGAGTTTAAAAAAAAAATCTAAGGAGCTTGTATCAAAAAATCATTTGGATCTAATTCTTCAGGATCTACTGAAATTAATTTTTCCACTTATTCCACAAAATTACTTTCAATGTGAGAATAGCTGTACCACCTTGCATAGTAGCAACAGACAGCTTCTAAACGAGATAATTTAACCTGCTCAGAATTTCCATGTGAGATTTACAAAGCAAGTTCAGGAGACAATGGTGCTGTTCTTCCTTTTGACTGAGGTTTTCCAGTATGAATTAGCAAATGCTGCTGCAGATTTGATTCTCACTGGCTTTAGAGCTCTGTTTTGTGCAGCAGAGTTATGTGTTTAAATCATCTGACTTACAAAAGGAGCTACAACAGAATGGGAGCTATTCTGCCTTATGCCGCTCCTGAAAGTTTCCTAGACTTCTACCTCTGTCTCTGTTGCAAAGACCCAGGCAGATACTATATCTGTGGAGGCTGAAGTCATCCGGAGCTGTGCCATGCATCTTCATCTCCTGACAATGGAAAGTATACCCAACCATAAAATCCCTAGAAAGGATCAAGCTGTGTTGCTCCTTTACTCTCTGTATGTGAAATAGATTTAAGTCCTCATCTTGTTATTAGAATTAATGGCGTGACAATAGGAGTGACACATCACCATAAGAAAGTGAAACTAGGATTCTTAGGAAAAAATGAGCACATTTAGTTTGTCTATGCCCAAATGAAGTAACAGAAATACAAGACTGAAATCAGGGTGCAAAGTGAATGGGAACAGGGCTTAGAGTGCATGTTAAAGAAAACATTAATTGCAGCCAATATTCAAATGTTATGAAAAATTAATGGAAAACCTGTAATGCCATTAGGCTTAACACTGCAGTAAGCTGCAAATAGATACAATGACATTTATAAGCCATTTATTTACTATCTAGATAGCCATAAAAGGTCTTGACAGAATCTTTTGCTGAGTGATACAGTGTAGAGGACATACATTCAAAAAGCTTGTGAAACTTGGTATTCTGCTAGAGAAAGCCATGGCATGTTTTTCAGCAATGTTCTGTCCCAGTAATTTTGACATTACTTATTTGTTGGAGGTTTTTAAAATCAGGTATCTTGAATCAGTAGCTTAGCATATGAACTACGTCAAAGTAGTTTCTCCTCTGAAGATCAAGCATGAGATTTATTTTATGCCTGTTTTTTCTTTGCCTTCTTTAGAAACCTGAAGAGTTTGTGCCTATGGAACAGGCAACATAAAGAAAAACCTTGTTCACCACAATTACTTGGTATTATCACATACATTAATAAAAACATTCATTTTATGATCTTTGCCACACTATCAGTATTTGCAAGGTCTCACTACAGCCCTTGGGTTATAAAAATAGGCAGTTCTTTCTGTGGCAGATTGTATTGGGTTTGTGTGGTGAGGCTTTGGTAGTGAGGAGCTACAGGGGTGGCTTCTGTGAGAAGTTGCTATAAGCTGCCCTTATGTCTGTTAGATCTAATGCTAGACAGCTGCAAGACAGATCCACCACTGGTCAAGGTTGAGCCCATCAGCAATGGTGCCAGAACCCCCTGGGACATTGTAGTAAAGGGGAGGAGTTGCTCCAGGCACTGGAGCAGAGATTCCCCTGCAGCCCAGGGAGAAGAACAGCCTCCTGAAGGAGGCTGTGACCCCATGGGAAGTCCACACAGGCGCAAGCTCCTGGCAGGACCTTTGGACCTGTGGACAGAGAAGCCCTCACTGGAGCAGGTTTTCTGACAAGACTTGTGACCCCACAGTGGTTCCATATGCTGGAGCAGTCTGGACCGGAAGGCCTGGCACCCCATGGAAGGGACCCATGCTGCAAGAGTTTGTGAAAAACTGCAGCCAGTGGGAGGCCCCACACTGAGCAAGGGAAGAGCACGAGGAGGATGGAGTAGCAGAAATAATGTGTGATGAACTGACTGCAACCCTCATTCCCTGTCCTCCTGCACCGCACAGAGAAGGACATAAATCAGTAGTGAAGTTAAACCCAGGAACAAGGGAGGGGTGTGGGACAGGAGTTTTAAGAATAACTTTGTTTTCTCATTATCCTACACTGATTTGATTGATAATAAATTAAATTTATTTTCTCAAAGTCAAGACTATTTTGCTTATGAAGGTAACTACTGAGTGATCCCTACATGTCCTTATCTTGACCAAAGAGCCTTTCATAATATCTTCTCTCCCCTGCCCAGCTGAGGAGGGGAGTGACAGAATGGCTGTGGTGGGCAGCTGGCCTCCAGCCAGGGTCAACCCACCAGATAGATGGGATATTTTCTACGCTTTAGTCCCCATTACAGTTGTGTGGCAGGTTTAAGTTGGCAATCTTTTTTGCTCTTAAAAGCATCAGGTAATGCAAACAAATATAGCTAGAAGCAGCACACATTTCTAAATTTGCAGAATCAACTGTTATGTAGGAACAATAATGATTAACAACGTAAAGTCATTGCTGTGTGCATAAGAGGCAGGATTAGGGTTGCACCCACAAAAGTACTTGCTGCATTTGGTTATGGCTTGGATATGCACTACAACATTTTCCTGATTTATTTTTTTTAATTGTTAAAATTTTATTTTGTCACATAAAATAAAGAGCTTAGCCTATTAGATTTATTCATGTTAAAATAGGCTTTAGAGTTGGAATATATATAGACATATATACATGAGACTCTCATAAATACACAGGCATATTTTTAAATGTGATATGATATATTATAGGCAAACAAAATTTGCTATTGTTCACTACTGTTTATTAAAACAGAAGTCATCTCCCTGAAGCTGATTTTAAAGCATTATTCACGTAGATTGCTCCAGGAAAATAAGTCACAAATGACATGATATACTGAAAGGCAGACACTAAATTAAATTTTCTTTGGCCAACAAGTGTCATCACTTAATTTACTCGAAGTAGTTTTAAGTTCATTGACACTGACACACATAAATTGAGTTTTAATAAAGATAGTATTTCCCGCTCCCAAGAATATATATGTTCGAGAAAAAAAGAAAAAGAATCGTGAGGACAAGTGTTAGGATTCAGCTGTGAGAATACAAGTATGCACAGACAGTAATATGAGATGAGTCAGGGCTTTCAACTAGTATTTGGGTTGATTTATAGCCAGACAGCATCCTAGCAATTTCAGTCAACGTGCAATGGGAGCTGCAGGGGCGTAATACCCCTGAAAATGAGGCCTTGTATCTCCAGCTTGTCACTCAGAAATCGATTTTGGTGGACCTTTCCATGCCAATATTCTCTCTTAGTCTTTTACTCTCACAATTCTCATATAAAATTTGTAGCAGACAGGAATCTACTCCTTTGAAATAGCCAGCAAAGAAATGTAAAAATTTAATTCCCTTTTTTAGTAACATTTATCCATTTTTTTATTAGTCACATAAATTATGACATAATTTTCATAGGTCTTACTCCTCCACTGTCTTTGCAGACTACACATAGCTCTTTCCAAAGCAGTAGGTACAATGTGATTTTTCTGTGAAACTGGCTACCACAGTAAACTCCCACTCCTTGCCTGGAATCTCCATACGGTGCCATTTTTCATCCTTTAAAATAATATTAGTACTAAAGTGGATGGGAATTTGTCTGTGCAGACTTAGGACTAAACCAGGAGGTGGTGCCTCCTCTTGTGCTCAGGACCAGGCTGTTAGACTCTCCCACTCTACAGATACTCTTAGTTTGACATTCATCACAGTCAACACTTTTGGTAATGCTTCCCAAAGCACTGACATGACTCGTGTTCAAGATCCTCTCCCTCATTTGCAAGTGGCTTCCTAGAACTGTGTTAAGCCACTAAAACTTGGTGATGTGCAGGCATAGCTCTTCATTTGGATGCTCAGGAATGTGGGAAAACCCCAGACCTCATAGAGCTGAGATGGTGTGTGGGACTGAAGTGGAAAAGGGGGCTGGTTCTAATGGAGACTTACTGTCTGGAGTTTTGCAGATACCTGTAACACATTTTGCTGCAGTGGTATTGTGGAGTGTGTGTACCACAACATTGTGAGCTTTCTAGTGGGAGTACCTCTGAGAACAAGAGAACTCAAGGCTACAAGGGGCCTGAGACCAGCCCTGTGTCTCTGGTAAACAAGAAGAGGAAGATAAGAGCTACAGTTCACAGCAAAACACAGTGATGAAGATGAGTGGATGAAGTAAATGACCACCAGGGCCCTTGAAGATGACCTAAAGACAGTTATACACATGCAGGAAGGAGTGGAAACCTATGAAAATGAGTTCTTGGAAAAACAATGACTGTGTTAATAATTTCTTAAGGATGGGATGCAGGGGGAATTGGCCTGCCCCTTTTCTATGGTCTGTGGGGACAGGACAAGGGGCAATGGCTGCAAATTGGAGCACAGGAAGTTCCACACCAACATGGGGAAGAACTTTTACACAGTGACGGTGACAGAGCCCTGGGACAGGCTGCCCAGGGAGGTGGTAGAGTCTCCCTCTCTGGAGATATTCAAGACCTGTCTGGATGCCTATCTGTGCAGTGTGAGCTAGGGAGCTGCTTTGGACCTGATGATCTCTCGAGGTCCCTTCCAACCCCTATGATTCTATGATTCTCTGATTCTCAGAAAGGCCATGAATCTGTGTGTATAACCTGCACATAAGCTGTGCAACTAACTTGTTGGGGTGCACATTAGGAGGAGTGATCCCCTGTGCGCCCAGCACTGCAATAAAGAATGCCTGCTTAATAGTCAACAAGGCCTTTGAGTTTCAATTGTGGCTTTTCACTGCATCAGAAGAGTGCAGCAGCACAGCTTGGGTAGGTGCACCAAGCTTGTGTGGTGTACCTCAGTGAGTCCACAGAGTTTAGAAACAGCTTTAGGTGCTTCTCAAAATGCTGTCATGCCGTCCAACTAGCTTGTGTTGAGTGTTTGTTGTGACAGAATTACAAAGCCAACATAGCATGGCTGCTTTCAAACAGCTGGTAGGTTCTTTGTGCAAGTGTGTGTCTCGGTTGTGCTAATTTGCAGCACATATTTGCAGTGTGCTGGTCCAGCCTGCAGAGAAGGATGATTATTTTTGGATCACACTGATCACATTGTTTAGCCTTTTGCTGGCAGAGGCTAGCAATTAATTACAGTCCTGCTAGCATTGGTAACACAGAACTGCTGAAATACATGGCTTTTATCTGGGCTTTAGGCTTCTACCTTCAAGCCAAGGGCCTCATCAGCAGGTTAGGATGGGCGGGCTTTAGACTCCACACGCTGCTGACATTGTGATGGGAGAAAAACACTTGAGGGACCCCAGTAAGCCTGTTCTACTGCGAACTCCTATGAGGCCAACCAGACAAGAAGAAAGCCCGTACGGCTACAAGCGTTTCTTCACATAGCAGCACGACGTTTACCATGGCTCCGCTACCACTGCCCTCTCCCTCATTTCTGCTCAGTCAGTTTCTTCCCCTCAGGCTCCTTTCCGCGGATGACGTCCCGTGGGGACGTCCCCTCCTTGCTGGGGACGCTGATGCGGCCAGGCCGAGGTCGCCGCCGGGGGCGGGGGAGCGCCGAGGAACCCCACGCGTGTGGCCCAGACCGGCGAGAGGAAAGGGGGAACGGCCACCCCGGGGGCGAACGGGCACCCCGGGTCAAACCCCACAGCTCGAGCGCGCGCGGAGGGGGACAGGGCGACCGTTAGAACGCTTGTGTGGGGGAGCCGCTCGCGAACTGAGGGGCAGGCGCGGGCGCGGGCAGGCTCCCCCAGGCCGGCGGCCGCGGAGCGGCGGCGCTGCGGCGGACCCGGGAATGCCAGGGCGGCGCGCCTCCCCGCCTCCCACGGCCCCGCGTCGGTGACCGCCGGAGCGGCGACTCCTGAGGGGCGGCCCCGCGCGGCCGGTGGAAGGCGGCGCGTCCCGCCCTGACGTCACGGCGCCCCCGCACCACCGCCGCCGCCGTCTGACAGCCTCTGCCGGGAGCGCGGGTGCGGGCAGCGCGAGCGGCGATCGCGGCTCGGCTCGGGACCAGCTCGCCTCGCCTCGGCTTGGGACCAGCTCGGCTCGGCTCGGCTCGCTAGCCTACAGCGCGCCGCTCTCGCCATGTCGGTGGCCGGGCTCAAGAAGCAGTTCCACAAAGCCACCCAGGTACCCAGCGCCGGCCCCCGCGCGGCTGGGGGGGGCGCGGGGCGCAGGCGGGCGCAGGGGCCGTGCTCTGGGCTGCGTGCTGCAGCCGGCTGCGTGTCCCGCGCCCCTGGGCGTGCACGGGGGGGGGGGGGGGGGGAGGGGGGGGGGTGCGTGGCGCGCGAGCGCGCGTAGGTGTGCACGCGGGTGCCCGGGTGCGGGCTGTGCCCGGCGGCGCGCGGGGGCTCCGCGTGGCGCGGGGGTGTGCACGCGTGCCCGTGATGCAGGGGTGCGCGTCGCGCGCGGCAGGGTCCGAGGTTTGCCATGAGCGTGCCGGGGGTGTGCGTGCTGCGCGACTGTGCCCGGGCTTGGGTGGGACTGCGCGGGGGGCCGCGGCGTTCCCTGACGGGCTGCACGCCTGCGGAGGGCCAGGGGCTCTCTCCGCCCGACCGCATCCCCCTCCCCGCCGCACACCCCCCTCACGGCCCCCCCTTCCCCGGCGGCGGCCGCGCTGCGGCAGGCGGGCGCGGGCAGGGGCTCCGGGCGCAGCCCCCGCCGAGGGGGGGGTTCGAGGCAGCCGGAGTGGCTGCTGGGCAGGTGCCTAGCGTGGGCTTCGGACCCTCTGCCGAGGGCTGAGCGACGCGTTTCCATCGGCGCTTGCCTAGCCTCACTTTGTAGAATAAACACGACCTTGTTTTGCCTTGTTTTGTTTTGTTTTGTGGCTGCGAGTACGGATGAAATCTGAATAATGAGGCTTGGCCCTGTTGCTCTAGGCACGGTGTGATACTGCAGGAAGGTCAGGGCGGATGTTTCACCGGGCTTCGGGCTGTTTCATAATGCGAAATCTGCGTGTTATAGTCCGTAAGGGCACAATTTCTGAATCAGATTCTGACTCAGCGTGCCTTGGGTGTAAAGTCGTTTCACAGAAGCCAGGGGAATTCTCTCGGTATTTCTTCGGGCTTAGAGATTTGAGACCAAGACCAGCGTAATGTGCCCTTTTTTTGGTTTGCTTTAAAATTTTAATTTCAACTGAATACAAATCCCCCCAGGTAGATCACACTGGTGGTCATTGCAGGCATCTTCAGGTAACGGTCACGGTTACTGTAAGCAGTCTGTAGGTGCAGGCATGCAAGACAGAGCAGCTGTTAGGCTTTTCAACACCTGCATCTTCCCTTTTCTCATCCATCTCCTTTCTTTCATCTCATCTGTTTTTGTGCTGTGGGTAAGTATTCCTTCCTGCAAGAATGATCCCTACTAGAGAGTTCGTCCAAGTTCTGATTCTCAGTGCCTTGCAACTGCACCAGTACCTGTCATTACTCTGAATGCAATGAGATATGTCAAGTCCCGCACGGGCCTGTCCAAGCATCGAATGACATTGTGTCTCACCTTTCACACCACATTGTGCTGCATCATTGGTAAGAGAAGCTTCACAGGAAACCTGCCGAGCTCAGGCAGATGCGGTAAGGAGCAGTTGGAGTGCCTGAGCCCATCCTGCAGCGCTCATCTGCAGTTGCTACTTTGTTATTTCCCCCTCTGCTATCTACAGTGCTGTCAAAACCCCGGGAATCATAACTGCTGCACTGACTGCTGGTACTGAAAATAAAAATTTCAGTGTCTGTGTCATCCACATTTAAGATGCAGGCAAGCTAACTTGGCATTTAATAATAGAAGTCTCAGCTCTCCATTATTGTAAGCTAATGAGTCTGCCTCTGCAGCAGCAGAGGCAAGTAAGTATGTTTGGAGGGAGCATGGTGTGAAGGGTCTGTGAGTGCGGTTCTGTCCTTCAGATGACACTCTGATTGTCAGCAATGCGGTCATTTAGAAGGAAGGAAGAGTTTTAGCTAGCAGAAACCAAAATACTAAGTTTCTGATGCCAAATTCAGCAGCCTGACATCAGATTACCCAGAGTTTTGGGCTCAGCCTCGACTTTCACAGATTGCTTGTGTGAGGGCTACGAAGACACATTCATATATGAGAATGACTCACAAGTAGGTTGCAAGACTGATCTGTTTATTGGCTTGTTTTCAGTATGAGTGAGAAATCCAGGACTTAGTCGTGCTGACCTTAGTCTAGGGAGTAATCCTTTTGACTATGGATTAATCTCGAGGTGAAATATGGATTGACATTGCTGGTATGAATAAAGCTTCTCAGATAGGACCAAAAACCTGAGAAGTCTGTAAAATCCTGATTTATTTCTTTGCTTCTTATTCATGTAAAACTGGTGTATGATGTGCAGTCATATTAGAGTCCCAAATCATACCTGGAACAATTTGAAGTTCTTTCTCAGGTTGCTGTGTCCTGTAACGCAGTTTAGCATTATGAAGTCTTGAAGTGTCTGGCTTGCTTTCTTTCTGTCCTTAATGCTATGATTCTTGTAACATTAGTACTCCTCATGCACAGAGACTTTAAGAGCGAACAATACCGTTAATACAAAATACAGTTCCAGTTAGAAACATAAAGATTTGTGACACAGTTTGAATGTTATAAAAAAGTTTTTCTTCAGAAGTCTGCTTTCTGTAGCACAACTTAAAATTTTGTGACTTCCATGTCTGGATTGTTTCACAGAAGGTAAGCATTTTGTTTTCATTCAATTTTTTCATTGTTTGACTGCCAACCCGCACCAAGTACTGGCATTCTGGTTTTTTACTAGAAGCCATGCTAATGAACTTAATACCTGTCTTAATCCAGTGCACCAGCAGGCATTAAAAAGTGGGGAAGCTTTGCTCCTTCTAGAATGGATGGAGTGTTCCCCACTTTTGACTTTTATGAGAACATGAATCTTTTTTTACCTCTGTGCAGCATCACAGAGTTTAGAAGAAATACTCCTGAGTTTGTAAAAGGAAGGTGGGTGTGGAAGTTAGGACATGGACACAGAACTACAAGATGTTAGACTGACAAAGATGGAACAGGTTAGGTTATTCATTGACTGCTACTACCAACAGGGCACCTAACAAGGAGGAATAACCCCATCTGAATGTTGACTGTGCTGCTGCAAATCTCTAGACTCCCTGGAGCTGAGAAGATTGCCCAAAGAGTGTTTTTTTCCAGAAATGGACAGCTAAGTGCTGCTCACTAAATGTTCTTTTTTTATTTAGGTGTGCAAACTCCTCTGGCATTAGTACTGTGAGAGATTATTGCTTCCTACAGGTTTGTGTACAGTTTTAAAACCACCGACATTGTTTTGGGTAATGCAGATTTGACAGTCTGGGGCATCTGAACAGAGTTGTTTTAAAATAGCATGAGCTTTGTTTCCACATGACTGCATTCATTGCACAATATGGCTCATGTGAGGCACAGTCAAAACTAAGCTTTCAGAAAGTAATAATTTCATAGGCAAAGAAATGAACAAAAAAGCTGTGAATGATTACATCCGCGATCCCCTGGGAGCCACTGGATAAATGTGACTGACATTTAAATAGCAGTCTGAATGTAGTGATTTGTACTGAAAGACCTGTATTTTCTATTACTGTATTGTGCTTTTATGATAAATCATGATGTAAATTATCTTAAAACCAAGACAGGAGTCATCGGTTTATACATTTTTATAGAGAAACAGGTTTATTATTGAAAGAAACAGTTGAAAAACTGACTTCCACTCTACTCATAGTTGCCAGCAGCTTGTTATATGCCCTGACTTTTAGATGGAAAGTACCATGCTTTCTTCTTTAACAAAGCCGCCTGTGAAGTCTGTACTAAGAGATGGACATTAGTGTTTAATAAGAAGCAAATGAGACTCCTGCCTTGCTATGCTATTACCCATATAGCACAAAATCCTGTGGGCTTCACTCTGCGTTGATTTAAATCTGTCTACACCAGTTCATTTGGGAAAAAAGAGCATTCTGATAGTCTGTTTTGAAAGTATCCTGGAAGAAAGTCTACGTACTAGCAAGGATCCAGCAAATGTTCTCAATGTGTGTGCATCAACATAAACTTGTCAGCAGTTCCATTAGAATCAGTGGGAATACGATTATGATGGAAATCAGTCTCCCTGTCAAATGATTTTTATATTGTGGTTCATCTAGCTCAGTGTTTTTCAAGTTCTTTGGCCAGAAGTGTGTAAAATGTTTTTCACCATAATGGGTGAAGCAATCCTCCTTTATTCACGTTTTCCACGCCTGCTAAACTCAAACTGCAACTACCCAATTGCTACCGTTCCTTCCATACTGATAGAGAATGTGGTGAGTGACGTGTTGATAATTGTACTTCCCTAATCCCTATCAAGCCCCGTATTCGTAATATATTCCTGACTGCCCTGCAGTGCTGAGTGGGCCCTGTGTGTGCTTGTCTCCTAGGCTTGTCCAGTGAAAGCACCTCATCTGTCTTTTCCAGCTGACATTGATTGAAGCTGGTGTCACACTTGGTCTGCCTATCTCCTTCCATGTTTCCTCTCAGCCTTACCCACCAAATTATGGTTGGGTCCCGTGTATGTACAGGTGTGTATGTGGTCTGGCCTGTGAAGCTGGAGAGGCTGTGTTTTTCCTAGCGTGGCTGTTGCACTGTGTGTTGCTTATGTTTCACTAAAAGAGCTCCCTCCTCCTAGGTGTGGAAACTTGTGAGCAGGAGGAGGAAAAGCTGTTTGCACGGTGGTGAGTTTCTGACCGTAGTGCCCAGGCTGTCTGTTAGAAACATCTCTTCAAGAGCCATGTACTGCCATCAGTCCATCGGTTTCTGTCAGTGTAGAATGGCACATTTTGAGATCCAGTATCAAATTTTTGATCTGGGAATAAAGACTGTTTTTAGAAAAAATATTTACTTAGCTGTGGAAGAGATTATTTCCACAGCAGGTAGGGAAATTCCTTCTGTTTGTGCACTCTAGCTTGATTGCCAGATAAAGTATTCACATTTGGCATCATTCCCATGTGTCCTTTTATTGATATTACATAATTGAAAGGGTGAAAAATTGACCTTAATCTAAATTGCCCTTTGATTGGATACTGTGTAACCCTTATGAGTTGTTGATGGCTTAAACAGTCTGCTCCAGTTTCTAACCCTGTTTCTAAATCTAATTGAAAGATCTGCTGCTTTGTGTACAAAAAAAAAAAAAAAGGACTTGTTTTTTGGGAAGGATTTCTCAAGCAACTGTCATTTCAGTATCCTTCCACCTGATAGATTCAGTTTCCATTTTTACATATGGATGTATATATAAAGCTGGAACACTGACTGACACCCATCCGCAATTTTTCTCCTGGTGATCTGTGGAGGTAAAGTATCTGTGGCTCAAAACACAGCCTGCATCAGATTCTAGTTTTATATCTTGACTGTCATCTTCACTTGAAGTATTACACAGCAGTGAAGAACTGGCTGCACTTAGTCATTCATGCAAAACAGTGTCTTTAAGATTTAAATGTGCCCTCATGACTAGCATACTGATTGACATCGTGCTTCGTAAAAGTGCTGAAGCAGCACAAACAGGTTTAACCAAAGCAGAGGTTACTGTGCAAATGTTAAGTGCAAATGTGAGGGATGTGCTGGGGTGGTCTTACATACTTGTTGTGGAGGATTGAACACCACTTGTCATGATCTAGCAATGTGCCAGTGAAGTCTTTGACTTTTAAAAGCTCAACAGGTGGGAGGGAGTTAAAAATCCGCTTTGCAGGCCAGAAGGAGCTGTTGCCACTGTGTGACTGTATCTGAGAAGTCGTGAATGGACATCATTTGGTGGGAAGTGAAGGTGGGCCTGATGAAGCATGCCCATGGCTGCCTTCTCAGTGAAAGTCTGTGGTACTCCCAATGGCAGCCAGAGCATTCTTCCCACCTTTTCTCCTGGGACCAAAAAGTCTTGCTTAGTGCTACTTTCCCGCAACTTCTGTGACTCTGGTCCTTATTTGCTTCTCCTTTACTGCTCCTTGGTGGACAACAGTGGTGCTGATCCCCTCTTAAATATATGGAGGCATACAGGCAAAAGAAAACTGAGCTACAACATGGTATAACCATGATGATCTTTGACACAGCAGAATTAGATACCCTCCAGTGCTTATCTAACCCTTCACTTAATATTGGAGACAAAATAGTAGCTTTTTTTAAACCTGAAGTTATAGCACATGTCACAGAAATCCATCCAACCCGTCACAGAAGTGACAGGAATTAAAATAACTTATTTTCTCCTGACAGGGAGATAAAGGATGGAAATTCGTATCTACTCAGTTAATGTTTTTCACAAGCTTCCCTTTTATGGAGGACCTTAAACTTGCATGGGAGAAAGCAAAAAAATAAGAGGCGGCTATTTGAAGTTCAGCATAATTTCAATTTGTCTGTGGATAGGAACCACTGTGGCTGAACTGGACAAAATGATTCAAGGGTATGCAATGGTGATGATGTTTGTGTGCCCATGATGGTTATCATATCTATATAACTAAATATTTTTAAAAGATTTCCTATTATGGAGACTGAAATAGGGCTGACGTGTTTGATGCAGCCTCACATGAGTCACAACAAAGGGCCGCAGTTTGCTCTCACCTTCCTTCCTCATCACCGTTCTCCCACCAAACAAGGTAGGTTATTTGATCCCAGAAAAGGTGCTGCTGAGGCAGCAGCCGTATAACCTTGCTAGTGGCAGCCTATAGAGGTGGCTTGGTGTGCTGCCAGAGGGTCTTCTGAAAGAAGAAATCCCACCACTGGTTCGGCTGTGGGCCTGTCACCATGGGAGGTCTGGTGAAGTGAATGCATGCCTGTTTCAAAATAGATAGGTGCCACTAGCTGGGTTCATTGTAAGCAAAACAGCAGGCATCTCATACTGAAGTAATTTCCTCTGGGCTGTGTTTTGGTCATATGTTCTTGGGCTTGCAATCACTTTGTCAAATAGGGAAGCTGTGCTGAATTCCTTGTAAGCAGAAGTTCTAAAATAGAGAAAAATGTTGGCTTTCCCATGTTTTTCCCCCTACTCAGATGGCAGAAAAGCACTTCACACTGTGAAAATGTTTACATCCTCCTTTTCCATCTTTACATGGATTTCAGTTTGGTTTTAGAATAATTTCTATTATCTGTCTGCCAATGTCTGTCTGTCTATGTATGTATTATCTATCTATCTATTTGTCTTATCTATCTATCGATCATTGTTTGATCTCCTAAATTCCAGTTCTTACTCTCTGGGAAAGGTCTTTAAATGTGAAAACAATTTACCAAAACATTTTTCTATAGGGCTTTTTTATTCACCTTTGTGTTAAGGAATTCAGTTAATGTTGTGCAGTAACACAATTTCTTTTTCATTTTAAAGTATCCTTGAGCACTGGAAATCACTTCTGTTCTGCTTTTCTAGGGAACAGTGCCACCATAACAAAATATTCTGAAAGAGGGGAAAGTTTGATTTTTTTCCCTAGAAAGAAAATTCTCCTGAAAATTATTCATGTTTTCGTCTTTTATGACTTTCAGCTTTTTTAGGCAGCACTAGCCAATTAGATATTTTGCTGAGTTCTTTTCCAGTCTGTACATTCTCCAGCCTTCAAGGTATGTGCCAAAAAGATCAATCTAGATGCAGCAAACTCATAAATAATCGTAAGGTATAAATATAAAAAACAGTATTTGTCTTTCCAGCTGAGTCACTTAGAGCTTGTCTGTCTTGGAAAGTCATGGCACTATAATCCAAGGACTGAATTTGAAGCGTTGCAGTTTTACAAGTCTACAATGGATGTATTTTTTTTTCTGCCAATAGAAGAAAAGCTTTTCAACTTAATTGATTTTCTTTGGAAAGTTGTCTGAGGACAGCAGACTAAGCCCCATCCTTCCACTGCGATGAGAGTGTTTGCGTAGAACCGACCGAGGCATTAGTGATCATTAGTTAGTGTATTTTTCTCAACTAATTCACCAGCTGAAATTGTGTTCTCTGTGAATTCTACCTTTGGCATTGAAGCAGAGTTAGTTAAACTTGGGTCTTGCTCTAGTTGAAATGAAAGGAGGCTTCAGTACTTAGGAAAATGTCCTAAATGAATCTTTCTGCTGGGTGCCTCATCCCATTTCCTGTGTTGGCTAGGAACAGATGGGATTTTTATTTTATATTTTAATTTTGTTTTCTTCTGAAACAGAGCTGGGGCATAAGGAAGGTTTAGAAACCAAAACATCTGCATGTGAAACTATGCCTGGACCTACACAATAACCATGTGTGCATGGTTGACTGGTTAGACTCCATCATCCACGTAGCCTTCCACTCGCATTAGCAGGTGGAAGTTTGTCTCTCAGGAGGGATGGCTGGATCTTACGGTACCTCTAATATTTGTGGTCTAAAATATAACCATATTGCTCTGAGGCTGGGGGGAAAATCATCTCTTTGCACAAAAAGTACTTTTACCATATATAAGTCAGATCCATCACTGTCAGAAAGTGGATTATGACTGTTGCAGGCAGTATGCATAATATGCCATACATCTGGCCTATCTTAAGTATAAACAGGCAAAATGTGAGTTTTTGGAGCAGAGAAAGACTTAATTACTGAAAGCTGAAGGAAACTTAGATGAATAATATGGAGCTTTTTGTGCAGAAAAATGTACTTTTCTCTGTCAGGTTTTTTTCTGGTTTGTTTCAATTATGTAAACTGCTACAAAAAAGGGTACATGCTAGTGCCTTGTAGGAATGGGATTCTCTTAATAAAGTGAGAGCCACAAATAGCCAATACCAAAAGATACATAACTTCTTTTCCTTCTTTTACAGTGCTTTAATTCAAAATAAGTCAGTGTGATTTGGGATCTGTGATTTTCAACATCACTCCTGAAAGGTCTGGATTTGCACAATTCAGAATTGCTATATTTTGATGGCTAAAAAAGCTGTGTTGCTTGAAATAGACTGTAGGGCTTTTGGTGTTCTCTGGAGAATATACAGTTTGTTATTTAACTGTAAAGATGGATGGGAGTAGGTTACCTGAAAGGAAAATCAACAAGGGTGAAAGACCAAGGAGGTCCTCAACAAAAATCCTTGGAAACTGAGCAGAGGCAAATTTGATGCTGAGGTATGTATGGATAAGTCTTGACTAGAGGCAGAAGTGTCAGGTGTTAGAGAATGAAACCAGCACTTGGTATTTCCCGCTTCACTAGCCTACTGTATCCAGGATCCTCAGTTCCTGATCTTGGGACTGTGGTATTGTCCAGCCCAGGAGAAAAGATGACCAGCACTTCCAAAACAGATATACCAGGGGGTTGAAGAGGTCAGCGTGGATTTAATTGTGTCTCTTAGTATACATGAAATTAAATGTGACTAAGGAGTGGAAAAGCCAATGTTTCAAAGATGATAACCCCCATCTGTAGCAGATTTCCTATCTCATGAAAAGGAAACATAAGGAAAAGGAAATATTTCTCTGCTGCTCTGATTTAGGGACAGTCTTTTAAGAAAAAACCTGGTGGACAGTCACAGGAAAACAAGCTCTCCATGGCTCAGGTGCTTGTTTCCGTGCCCTAGGGAGAGTTTGCTGCCCTGAGCAGGCTGGCAAGAGTCTTCTACATTTTTGCACGTTGACAGTTTCCTGAGCATTGGCTGCCAAAGGTTCTGTTAAGGTTTTTTGATCAGCAAAGTGCCTGCTTCAAATTACTGACTCATTTAAACAGTTCAGCAGATTTCAAAACTCTCCTGGGCAAGAGGTGAGCTCTGTGTTAGCGTATTGCTGGGGCTCTTTGCAATGTTGTCACGTCTGAACTGGGTCCGATGTGCTGACAGTGACTGAAAGGACCTAGTTCAAAGGCAGAACGCAATAACAGGTTTATTAGCTGTAAAGATGCACGGCTTTTCATGATTCAGGTCAAGATTGTCTGTCTTGCTTCTCCATAAATCTGATGTAGGGAGGGTATGTCTTCTTATCTTGCTTCTTGCACATTGGAGCAAGAGAGATCTGAAAATTTAAGAAAGCTGTAGTGAAACAGGCTAATCTAGTTCCATATTTTTCTCATTTGTGTTTGCAGGTAAACTACACTTCTGTCTGGGGAAAGCTCTTCATCTACAAGAACTTAACAGATTCACTGCTGTAGCCTTTTTGTTTCCCTGATTTCTCCAAATACTTCTTTTAAACCTTTGTAAAATATTATTACAGAGAATTTTATTTCTTTTAAATGTTACATTCATTTTCTTGCAATAAAAATAAATTTGGGAAGGTAAAATAAGCAGCTAGGGTAGAAGCCATACATATCAAATGTACTTTTGATTAAAGAATGAAGACCAAAGTAGGAATATGAGTAACAACTGTATGGATGACTGAGCCAGTGGTGAAACCTTCTTGAATATTAGGACTTTTGTGAGCAAGTGGAGGAGCAGGTAGCAGAGAGGCAGCAAGAGGGAAGAGGGGACCGGGCATTGACTTCGCATACTGTGCTTTAGGAATTTTATTAGCACTAAACTGAGGACATAACAGAAAAGCATGTGAGGAAGATTATGACTCTTTTATTGGTTTTTGGGTTTATTTTCTTAACGCAATGTCATACAAGCAATCCTGGTAGGACAGTACACTGTGCCTCTTGTCACTATCAGAAGTCAGCAGTTGGTAGGGTTGTCCATTTTCTGGCTTGAAGTCTCCACTGTTGCCCCTGAGAGTGACTTGGTTTGTGGTTATAGATTTTAGATATGCAATGTTGAAACAGCAGGGTAAATAAGCATGGATGAGCTAATGCCAGCTTGTTCCCTAGTATTCCCAGGGATCGTGCTTTGAAGTGTTGTTGTCCAATTTTTGCTTGCATGGGCTTGCTTTGAAGGTTACTTTCTGTGCAGTGAAGAAGGAAGCATTGGCCATTTCTGTCTGCCTTGTGCTAAGCTATGGGGAAGTCTTGAGGGAAAGGTATAGGAACTCAATCCTATCCTGTCATTGATAAACCTGACAAAAAAAGCTTAGGGATGAATGAGAGGGGGAAAAAGAAAAGGAAAAAAAAGAAAAAAGAAATCAAAGCATAGATACAGCAAGTTTGTTTCCTATCACAGCCCTCCCTAGCCTTTACCAACACGAAAAACTCGGTGACCTCCGTATGAGGAGCTGAAAAGTCCTTGACTGCTTGGCATCAGTGTATTGTCAATATTGTTCTCATCCTAAATCCCAAACACAGCATTATACCAGCTGCTAGGAAGAAAATTAACTCTGTCCCTGCCCAAACCAAGAGACTGCTATATGCCTTTACTCAGCAGCAAGAAAACATTCTCCTGACTAAATTCTGCTGATTTTGAATATTTTACATCTTCATTTTAAGTGTTCAGAGGTCATTTTAAAGTTGAATTTTTTTAAAATTTGCAGCATATGATTCCAAAGATTACAGAAACATTACAGAATCAAAATGCTTTAAAAATTAATAATGCTGTGTCATTTTTCTTCTTTTTACGATTATCATGACCCCAGGGTTTAAATTTTCAGTTCTTCTGAGGGTAAAAGCTAATGTTTTCTTATAACCATATGATTACAAGACCTATGCATTTTGAGGGGAAAACAACACATAGTAGGAGGCAGATGACAGCCATTGTGCAGACCTGGCAGTAATTCCTGTGAGCCATTTTGTCTCCTTACAATTTAGCTCCTTGGGGAACTGCTCCAGTTTAAAATGTGTGCCAGGTCTTTGAGGAGTGCGTGACTATCTATGCCCCTCCCTTTTGCTTTTGTTCAGGTTGAGTGATGTAGAAGCTGACCTGAACTTCTGAGGCTATGCCTATGTTGCAAAGTCAGACAATGCAAAAAGCGTGGTTTGTAGAACAAAACAGGGCAGAGGATGCACTGTTCCCCAGTGGAGGTTTATGATCTATTTACAGTTTGATTTTGGACTGACTTGACTCTGGTCCGGTGGGCTGAATGCCTACTGGTGACTGAAGCATGACAGGTGAGTTCTTGGAGAGAAATTTTTGCTTCATTTTCATCCCAAAGGAGTACAGTTCGCATGCCGTGCAGCCTAAATTGTGTGTACGTGGAGAAGACCATGAGGTTTATAGTAAAATAGTTAACTCCTGCTCTGCACTGAAATGCTAATGCACGTGCAGTCTGGAAAAGGTATTTGGTAGTTGCTGAGCATTTATCTTTTCAATTTATTTGCGGTACTTAAAATGTTTTCACAAGCCAAATGCTTGTGAAAACTGCAGGAAGTATTCCAAGTCCAGGAGGGCTTTCCTATGTCATGTGAGTACTTGAAGTCTTGTTTTCACAAGCTCTCTTTCACCTGATAGATGGACTTGGGTTTTAAGTTGAGTAAGTTGCTGGCTACTACCAACTTCATTTGCAAGCAAAAAATATAGACATAAAAAACATCATCCATAGAGAAAAGAAATCATATACATTCACGAACACAGAGGGATGTATTTTTCAAAATGGTGTTCTAGAGAAAAGATGTGGCAGAGCAGGTTTCTTTGCCTCGAGTGCATTTTAAAGAACTAGATTGTGCCTTATGAAGCACAGACCCACGTGAGGACTGTTAAAGAGCCATGAAATACTAAGGCCATTGACTCCTGAACAGCATCGTGCCTCATGGTGATCTCTGGGTAGTGCTGCTGGATTGCCATTGAGGGCTATTATCTTCAGCACATCTAAGGTACTGGGTGTCACGCAGAAGCACTGGTTGTTAGCTTCTCCAAGATTTGGATTATGCCTGTCCAGGAGGATAGTGAAGAACCCCTTCTGTGTTCTGTTGTGAACTCTGATAAAAGGATCCTTAACACTCCTTTTCTGTGCACCCGAGTGGGCAATAGTTGTTCCTAGTAACTAAAGGTTCCCCGCTGGCAGTGCAAGCTTTGCTGTGAATTCCTCTCCCTGTTTTGCGTCACTTCTGTCTCACCAGTGTGGCAAAGCTGTGACACAAAAACCAGCTGCAAACTCACAAGGAAACCCTGTGAATTCCTGATCTCTTGGTATAACAAGGATGGCTATAGTAACTGTGGCCCTGAGGAAAAAATGCCTATTTATCCCGGGTTCCATTGCTTTTACATATGTCTTTGTTTATCACTGAGGGGAGCCATTGCTCTTACGCAAGCAGAGCCCAGTGAGTTGAGTATGATCTTGCCTCATGCTGATCTTGCTGCAGAAGTGTGCTGTGTAATTCCTGGTTTCTAATGGAAAGATGGGCACATCCCATACATCTGGGTTTCTTTGAAAACCTTATATTTAATTTCTTTATAGAGTTAAGGATTTAGATGAGGAGACTTTTTCTGGAGGGGTAACTTTTCTACATTAAGAATGAGTTTATCGTAATTTGTTTGGCTACATTTTCCCAAAGTTCTCACAAAAGCTTGATATATTGTAATAAACACTGATTCTTGTAAATAATACTTTCTTCCATCAAGGAATTTATAGTTTTGCTAATGCATTTGGTGAGAATAATTATTTTTTTAAAACAGATTGACGTACCTCTTATTTAACCGTAGAATTACTCAAGATGGGAAGTTAAAGGCTTTTCCTCAGGGGCACTCCCTGAATTTTTTGTGTGTATGTGAACTTTCTTAACTTGCTAGACATACAGGTGGAGCAGGTATGGTTCTGGGATACGCAGTTGTGACTTCCAGGTTTAAAAAAAGCGGGAAAAACCGCACTTTACGGTGTCTTTTATTTAATCAATACAAAAAAATTCATCAGCTAGCATGCAAAAGTGTGTTCTCAGTGAAGGAATGCAAGATGCCTCTGTGTACCCCTGGGTCAGCTGTGGGGCTTGGAGAAAACCCTACATAGTCAGGCTGTGATTTACAATATTTGCTACAGCGAAAGGGAGAAATTGTTCCTTGATAACGTAACCTTTTGTGCCCATCTTGCCTTGCACTATCAGGAGAACTATAACCACAGGTGGAAATCAAGTTGTGGGAAGACTATGGAATATAGTTTTGATGTTTCTGGTTTTGCTTGATAGTTTTGCTTCAAGGGTAGAAGTCTTAAAGCAGTGAAGCACTGCTAGTCTGTGTAATTTTAACCATTGTACCAACACACAAGTGTATTGTTCCTGATCTTTGAGTTGAAATTGTGAATTTCAAAAGGTTTGGAAGACTGCTGGTGAGGAGACAGTTGAGCAGACTAAGGTGTTTTGGCCACAGAATTTTTAGGAGTCTTGTCTTTTTTTAATCATGATTTGTGTTGCAAATTTGAAGAAGATAAAATGATTTTTAAAGTCAGAATGTCTTCTAACTATTGTGGTTTTAGCCTGGCAGTCAGCTAAAACAACCACACAGCCATTCACTCACTTGCCCCTCCCAGTGGGGTGGGGAAGAGAATTAAAAATGGAAAAGGGAAAAAAATCCCCACCTTCTAGATTGGAATAAAGACAATTTAATAGGACAAAGAAAAAAAAGTTAAAAAACAAACAAAAAAGGAAGATACTACTATTAATAACAGTAATACAGAAAGCAAGTGATGAAAAGCAGAATTTCTTACCAAGGCCCTGAGCTGACCTGCCTTCCAGCCAGCCTCCCCAGTTATATAGAGAAGATGACATTATCTGGTGTGGAATATCCCTGTGGCCAGTTTGGATCACCTGTACTGCCCAGTTCTCCCAGTTTCTTGTGTGCTCCTCACCTTCTCATTAACAGGGCAGTATGAAAAGCTGGAAGGCCTTGACTGCTTGGTAACAACTAAAGCCGTCAGTGTGTTTTCAACATGATTTTCATCCTAAATCCAAAGCACTGCACTACAGCAGCTGCTAGGAAGAAAATTAACTCTATCCCTGTGAAATCAGGACACTAACTCATGCAAGTTCTAAATCGTACTCTACGAATGATTTTGAGAAGGAAAAAAAGCTGAAATTCAGGACAAGCAGTCATTATTTTTTCTTCTTTTTCAACATACCATCTGCATTCAACAGTACAGAATAAGTTAAAGGGAAAAAAATAATTAAAAACCTAGTAACAGTTTGCTAAAGTGCCCCCAAAGGATTAGAAAGAGATGCTCCTGCTGCAACTCCCTGTGTAGTTGTTATTTTTTATAGTTGTGCTCCTTAGAGACCGATTTAATTAAGTTCTAATTGTGTGGCTTTTCTGCTTTCAGTAAGGTCATGCCAATAAAATATATAGGTAGCTAATACTTTCCATGGATCGATTAGATATCTTGTGTTCATTTGGCATTTGCCAGCAAGGATACAGACTCCTGAAGTTCAGCATGAAGCCTGAATATGTTATGTCGATGAGTGAAGAAACAATTAACCATGCTGTAGTCCCTTTTCTTTATGTGATGGGTCATTTGTATCCCTGTAATAAGATGATACGGTGTCTGGGAATAACTGCAGTTAATACACTATCTTACTGTGTATTTCAGGATTTGTCTCCCTGGTTTTACAGAGGCACCATGATCTCTGAAGTCTTGCTTGCCGGAAGCATGTGTATGTCAAAATGTTCAAGGCTGTGTGGATCTTCGAAGTTCTAAGAAAGCTCTTCTTACAGAATACATTCATGTAAAGTGGACAGATTCTTCTTATTCTTTGAATCTTTCTAAATCAAAAGTCAGCTCCATGGTGTACTTCACTGTCATGCTGCAGAAAGGATGCTTATCTGTACTTATGGATACAGCCTTCATGAGAGCTCTGTTCCTTCTATTTACTTGTGTTTTCTAGTACTCTTATAGTTTTCTGCATGTAAGGCTTAATGGCATGACTGAGCAGCATGGCAAGTGATCTTGTTTCTTTCATATGAACTAATCACGTGCAAAGAATTGTCCAAGCAGTGGACCTCAACCTGAATAATCTGTGTTGTATTTTTCAGTGGAGTGTTCAAGGACTTCTGCCAACAGCACACAGCAGAAGTTCAGGAGGATGTGTGCTTAGGTAACAATATAGACATTTCTTTGCCTTCAGCCTGGTGTAGCTCCGGCTGCATATAACTGCGAGGACAGGCATCCTACACATACACACCGTCCTTCACCTGTGATCTCACTGCTGTGAAGACAAAAACCAGACAGAACCGCAGTGTAACAGACACTTGTTTTATACACCTTCCCAGACACTCCCTTTATATAACACTGACTTGGTATGCCCAGTTTTACATCTCAGTTGCTTGAGTGACATCATGAAAAGTAGCTGTGCCACTAGACTAATCCAACTTCGTCTATTTTCAGATGTCTTGGCAGTTTCCTGGTTTTGGGGTGAGGCTTTAAGTGGCAATTACCCTTATACTGTTCTGGTCCCCTATCAGGAACAATGAAGCTCTTAGGAGCCATATAAATGCATTACTTGTACTTGCTTTTTTACACTACAAATGTATTTGTTTTTATAGCAGTTCTTCTGCCCACATAATCCTCATCTTCCCTGCTAATTTCACCTCCGCATGCTCTGTGGAAAGGTCTGTGAGTCACTCTCTGCTCCTCTGCATTTGGAGATGAATTTAAAATTCTCAAATCAAGTTAGAGTCTCCCCGTAGACATACAAGCCTTCTTCATTTCATGTTCTTCTGCTTTACTTGTCCTTGTGAAACTAGCAGTTAAATTACTGCAGTGCATCCCCTATTCACAGATCTGTATATGATTATGTATCAAGCCACGAGGATGTGCCCATTATACACCGGCAAAGGAGAAAGGTGCTTTTGTGTATGTGTCCATTTCTGTCATGTGTCGGCATAGCAGATGCTTAGATGTGCACATCCTACCTCTGGTAATCTGCAGGACCTTTCAGGGCAGGTTTTAGAATGAAGTAGTAGGTCAGAGAAAATGACAAGCTATTGCTAATGTCTGACTAGTGCAGAATATCTAAAAATACTACTTCCATTGTATGGAAGTGCAAACACAGAATATGGATACTAGGAGAAGAGACATTAGGAAGCTTTTTGGAGCAGACGTAAGCAGAGCACTACCCTGTTACAAATTAAGGCATGAAAGTAATGATTAATATTTTATGTTGCATATCCAAGTTGCAAATTATGGTAGTTTAATGAGACAAGCAGTACTATTTTGAAGTATAGCATAGTCAACTGTGAACATTGGAAAATCATGAGGTGGGCCATTATGATACTGAGAGGCTGGATTCAAAGCATGTTTCAAAAAATACATCTGGACTGTTTTTGTACTGTTCTTGATTTGAAGCTTGGGGGCTTCATGTTTCCAAACCTTCCAACAAGTGCAGGAGCCCCGTGCTTACTTTAAAAGTCCATGAAGTAGACATTTCAAGTATACATTTGTCTCCAATTTCTGGAGCTTTTAGGAAAATGCTACATAAGATCACAATATTTCAAAGTAATAAAAGGTCAGAAATTTCAATACCAATGAAGTTAATTCTCCCATAGAGTAAGTACAGTATATTGCCTTTTCTTTCAATTGTGTGTGTTAGGAAAATATCCTTCCCAACAAGTGACCTCATCTGCTCCTCAAATTCTTGCCATTGTGGCCTTTCATCACCTTGGTCACCCTTCTCTGGAAACACACTGATAGTTCAGTGATACTGAACTTGCCCAAACTGCACAGAGAGGTGGGGTCACACCAGTGCAGTGTAGAGTGGGACAGTCACCTCCCTTGACTGGATGGCTGTGCAGTGCCTGGTGCACACCAGGACATGGTTGGTTCTTTTGGCTGCCAGGGCACACTTTTGACTCATATTCAACTTGTCACCAACCCAAACCCCCAGATCTCTTTCCACAGGGCTGCTCTCCAGCCTCTTGTTCCCCAGGTTGTACACAGAACAAGGATAGCCCCATGCCAGGTGCAGCACCCAGCACTTGCTCCTGTTCGCTTTCATATGGTTCATGATTGCCGAGCTCTCTAGTCTATCCAGAACTCTCTGTAAGGCTTTTCTACCCTTAATGGGGGTTCACAGCTTCTCTCAATTTAGTCCCATTGTACATTCAATTCCTTCATCCAGATGATTTATAAAAACATTTAAAGAGCACTGCCCTAAAATTGAACCCTGGGCAACTTCACTTGTGACTGGCCACCAGCCTATGTGACCCCATTTACTGTAACTCTTTGAGCCTGACCTGTCAGCCAGTTGCACACCCAACATGTTAACAGATTTGTCTAGCTGTGTGCTGGACATTTTGTCCAGAAGGATAGTGTGAGAGACAGTATAAAGATACTGGTTAGTGAAGTACTACACATCTTCTCTATTGCATAATATGTTTTTAACAATTTTCGTTTGCAGCAGCAGTGCACAAAGCTCCTTTAACCAATGATTAAGACTGTACATAAAAGTATTCTTGAATCCCTTATAAAGTTTGCTTTAAATATCACCTCCTCTACTTCTACTTTGTGAACTGTTTTCCTGTACATAAAACTGCAGAGATGACTCACCTGTGCTGGGTGATATCTTGACCCCAGTGGAGTAGTTTTATAAAAGCTGCAGAATTGCAACTCATTTCTTCTGCACTGAGTAGAGGGAGCCAGCTCCAGATGAATTTCACAAAATGAGCCCTGCATGTTAGAGAGACTCTGCCTCTACAGCATTCAGTGGCAGTGGTAAAGGATGGCTCAAGCTTAACAAAGATCACCATACCAGTATGGAAATACTGGCATATAATCCTGGCAAATGCCTGTGGTTGCTGTATTAACAATACCATTGTGATACAAGCCACTGTGAAACCCACACATGTGAAACAAAATATAGACAAAAAAATTGCTTTGCCAGTTCAGGGCAAATGGCTTTTGGCAGAGGACAGGAGGTCAGGAGCCAAGTTAGTTCCCAGCCAACACTTAGGAGGCTGTGTTAGGGAAGGTGTGCAGTATAGATCTGCATGAAGTGGTGGGTATGAAGAAAGAAGGATGGGAGGATGGTCATACAATGTTGCTCATGCTTAAAGAGCCTGAAGCTGCCGCGATGGAGAGACGGGGCACAGCTTGATGCAAGCAAAAGTCGATTTATTGTATAAAATCATTCATTTAAATACACTCAGGAGACGGCATGCTTTAAACAGATTGGTTATTTCATACATAAACTGCTCGTGGGCTGTATCTGATTGGTCAACGGTATACCTGAATCATGCTAATAGACCTGAAAGTCGTTAGACAGCAGGCCTAAGTTAGCAAAGGAAGAGGCTTCTTCTGGCGCCTCGCTGTAGCAGGTGAAAATGATTACAATCTCGCCGCATGCCAGGGTTTATGGTCTAAAGGTTCCATGTTATCTATCAATCTAGCATTGCCCAGGGCCCTGCTTTCCAAGCCCAATGCCGCATGAAGCAATATTGAATTATGGCTAGCTCAGATTATAGACCAGGATGCAGAAGGCTGCTTAGGTATACAGTTTCTATGTCCATCTCGGAGATCAACCCAGTTCTCCAGGTTCATAGAAGATTCAGGGCCTGGTCTTCAGTGACTGTGCAGGTGATGCAGATGTCATTCCTCCTGAGCTTTGCAATTTTGCATCTAGGCTCAAGGTTTTGATTTAAAGCTAGCAAAGTGGATTTTGTTACATTGAAGTAAATAGGAGCTTGTGAGATAGATATTTGTACATAACTTATCAAACACATTGGTCCAGGCAGTTTAATTCATTCCACATACAGAAGATGTATGGAAATATTTAAGCTCTTAAAATCCTGATATTTATTATTACTTTCCTGTAATATAGAAATATTCTTCTGTGTATTTTGGGAAAGAAGAGATTATTTTTCTGCTTCAAATTCTGCACGGTGATTTTATTCAAACTAATTCTCAAATAAGTGGTTCTTCCTTGAGCTACTTCAGATGTGTTGAAGAATATTCAAAACATAAATACTGCATATGTTTGGTGAGAACATGAAATTGAAATAATATATCTGGTGATGATGCCAACTACTGTGGTCGTAATGGTAATGGTAGCAATTGAGGGTGATTCTGAGGTAAGAAGTGAGCCAAACTGAGAGGGTCACAGCAAGTTTTCACAAGTAGACAGTAAAAGAGGAATAGTTAAAGCACAGTTAGGTTTGTGGTATGTTTAAAGCACATGGGAGTAAGTATTCTCTCTTAAGACTAAATTAAATATAAGTAGATATATGCGACTTTGTATCTTGCAGGAAATTCGTACTGATTTTCCTCCCTGATTCTCACTGACAAGTTCCAAATCCAGTGTTTCTTCTTTTTGGTGATGAAGCCACTAGATGATTTGTTCTGTAGAGATGGTTATTGATAATACAGTAGTAATGCTTTAACGTCAGCTACAGAATGGAGCAATGTTTGCAGAGAACTAGAATTTTTCACAAAACTTCTATTAAGTATTGATAGACTGCAGCGTTTATCCATGGGATGTGCCAGATGTAGGCAGAAGGTCTTTCTCAGCACATGATTGGGGCATACATGGAAGTTCCAGTTTGTTTTTACAGTGATTTTTCAAGTCAGGGTTTAATTGATTGTTTGCAGTTCTTTCTTAAACAGCTTCAGGTTCTTGGAGTAGAAGAGATAATTTAGAAGCGATGGTTCTGAAATCAAGACAGACATCCTGTGACAATGCAAACCACAGTCTACTTGTGAGCCAGTATAGTGTTGTTATGAGCAAGGGAGCTCACCAAATGAGAAATGTTGTCCCTCCTTTCATAATGACACAGACAACCATGTCCTCTGGGTCTTTCCTTGAAGCCCTGATGCTGCCTCAGTCAGTGAAGTCAGTTTTGATTTAGAGGGTTAAGTGAGGGGGACTCCTCAGCATCAGGGATGTAAGTAGAGGCAGAATTAATGTTGGATGAAGTAGAGGTGGCTTTGGTGGAATATCACTCTGGATGACATTGTGCTCAGGAAACAAAAACAAACTGAAGAGGAGCACAACAGTGAGGACTAGTGGGTGAGACTGGTAGATGCAGTCTCACTAGCATTTTAAACCAAGTATGAGTGTTTCATATCCTTCTTCTCAGGACCTCCTTTGGAAGCTGTCTAGAGTGCAAATATGAGAACTAGGGATTTAATTTTCCTTGAAAAAAAGGGATTCTGAGTAAATCCTTTCATATAAATAAAGGCTTTTTCATAGGAAAGGAAAAAAAAAAGACCTGTTGAAAATTTAAGTTTACATTGTAAGCTGCCTAAAAGGGAGAAACACAAACATTCAAAACGAAATTTCTCAGGTTAAAGAACACACATTTCTGGAGTTGATCCGAGGGAGAAAGAATGCCGATACACTTCTGGATAGGGATGGAGTCATTACAGGAAATGATGACACCACAATAAACCCCTAACTATTCACAGAAGTAACTTTAGGAATAGTGGTAAACAGTTAGTGAAAAATTAGTTGTGTGGCAGTACACAAATACTTTTGACTGTCCAGTCCAAATTGTACAAACCTGCACAGGCTGGAGAAGTGGGCCCAGAGGAACCTCGTGAGATTCAACAAAGCCAAGTGCAGGGTCCTGCACCTGGGTCAGGAAAACTCCCATTATCCATACAGGTTGGGAGATGATGTGCTTGAAAGCAGCCCTGAGAAAAAGGACTTATGAGTACTCATGGATGAAAAGCTGGACATGAGCTGCCAATGTGCATCTGCAGCCCAGAAGCCAACCACATCCTGGGCTGCATCAAAAGAAGCATGGCCAGCAGATCAAGAGAGGTGGTGCTGCCCCTCTACCCTTGTAAGACCTCACCAGGAATGCTGTGTCCACCTTTGGAGCCGTTAGCACAAGAAGGACATGGACCTCTTGGAGGGCATCCAGAAGAGGGCCACAAAAATGATCAAAGGGCTGAAGCCCCTCTCCTATGAAGACAGGCTGAGAGAGTTGGGCTTGTTCAGCCTGGAGAAGAGAAGGTTCTGGGGGGACCTTATAGCGGCTTTCCAATACCTGAAAGGTGCCTATAAGAAAGCTGGGGAAGAACTGTTCACAGGGGCATGTAGCAGTAAGATGAGAGGTACTGGTTTTAAACTAGAAAAGGGGCGACTTAGATTGGATATTAGGAAACAGTTCTTCAATATGAGTGTGGTAGAACCCTGAAACAGATTGCTGAGAGAGGGAGTGGAAGCTCTATCCCTGGAGACACTCAAGGTCAGGCTTGATGGGGCTCTGAGCAACCTGATCTAGTGAAGATGTCCCTGCTTACTGCAGGGGGATGGGACTAGATGACCTTTAAAGGTCTCTTTCAGCCTAATGCATTCTATGATTCTATGAAATTACACCAACAGTTTTGATCTTGTCTTCTGCATCAGGATGGATGCTGAAGTTCTGACACATCTCAAGGTCTGACATGGTCAGTGATGCTCATTATCAAAGAGCCACAGCAAAGCTAAGCCTCAGTAACTGGTGTATTGCATGCAAGAATGTCTGCAGCAAAAACAAATTCAATTTAATTTAGTAAATAATCTCAGTAAATAATTTTAAACTGCTTTTGAATGCTGACCTCTGTGGAATTTAGCACTATCAAAGGGATAACTCATTGTTCAAAGCTTTTAAACCTACTATTTTTTCTCTGCTTTTCTCCCCCTCATACTATGTGGAGGCCTACAAATGGAATCTGAAGAAAATGGATTTGTACGGGCAATTCAAGATAATTGTGTTTTGCAGGAATAGTGTATCTAATTAAGACAAAGGGAAATGATTTGCAGGGTATTTTGGAAATTCAACAACATCCATAAGATACTAAATTTGTAATTTAACTTTTCTATATACAGTCCATTTGAACATGTTCCAAATACCTGAATCTCAGTGTGCATACTTCAAATTTAGGTATGTTGTATGTATGCGTATGCCAAGTGACCTAAGACTTGAGTGAGTTCTGATATCGTTCAATCTGCAGGTAGAAGAAGAGAAAAAAGGTGACTCCACTTGTCAAGGGAGTTCTCAGATGGGACGTTAAACATAAGTGCATTGATTTGTTTCCATTCTGAATGAGACTACATAAATATATACAATTCAGGAATCATAGAAAAAAATACCCAGCGGAAAAGCAAGTTCTGACCTGAAATTTGCATCAATATGTTAATAGTGTCTGTCAGTGGGACATCGCGAGGTCACATTTCCTCTGGGCTTCCCCAGAACACTGCCAAATTGAGAATCAGGCCTTCTCTTTCCTTCGTGCTTACTTGAGCAGAGGTCAGTGACCCTGGAGCCTGATGCCTCTTTTGGCTGGGAGCGCTTTCAGTCAAACCTGTGGTTTCCAGCATAGAGCGTGTTGTGTGTTGGTGTCCCAGAGCATATTGTTCTCCTGTGACCTCTCCTTAAAGGAAGGCTGCACTTACTCTCAGCTCCTGCTTTTGTTGTATATCAGTCTCAGCAAAAGCTTTCTGTGGAGAAGCTTGACTCTCAACAACTGTTACCTATCTTCCAGTAGAACACTGTTTAGTTTGCATCCCTTTTCCATCCAGAAACATCCCTACAAGAGGGATACTGAAGGAAATCTTGTCTTGTGTTTCATTGTTCCATCTTACCTTTGCACTCTGCTGATAATGGTTTTGAAGAGGCATTGAAAAAAAATCCTTATTTGTAGGAATTAACAGCACATGCTAAGAGAAGAAAAGAAGTTCAAACTTTCTGATGAGTAGATTGTGGCATAATCACGTTGCAGTAAGCTGGTGGAGAACAAATCTGATACTGTTCATGTATCTGGCTTGGTGGTGCATAAAGACAAGCACCCAGGAAAATACATAGTATGCACAGAAGTATTGATATGACATCTGCTTTTCGTGTAATAGTAACCTTGTTGAAATAAGCTGGTCATGGTAATGGTATGTAATATTAGTATTATCATTTAAGGTTAATCGTTGCAATGGTGGTGAAGTCCAATGAAATTTAAATTCTGTCAACATGGGGTTCACTGTTTCGTTCTTTGTTCTTTTTATAGTACCTTCTGTAAAGCTCACTGTCTTGATTTATCAAGAATTCATGTAAATTTCTCATAATCTAGTACACAGAGGAATAGTTTACTTTTAACAACAAAACAAGAAATTGCCTAATTCATACTGTTGAAATAGTGGGAAATAGTCACCATTTCAAACAGTAGATAAAAGCCTTATTTTCTTTTTTTTAATTTAACTTTTTACTAAAAGATTTATGTTCTAAAAATAACACCATTGGTTGCCTACTAGATGAACAGACTTTTCAGTATTTCCCATGATGACAAAGGCATGCTTCAGTGGGCAAGTCCTGAGCTTCAGCCAAGTAATTGTGGGTTCAATATTTATTATTTTTTACTTTTGTAGACTCAAGGGAAAAGAAAAAATTGAAACAGAAATGTGCTTAATTGTTCAACCTCATGATTTTCTTGTCTGGAAGGCAACCCCAAGGAGACATGGAAGCTGGGAATTGCTTTGTCATGGCCAGACCAAAGACCTAGCAATGTTCTCTCATCTCTTACAAGGAAGGAGGTCAAACTCTAATGTAATAGAAAAGGGGAAGAGTCCATTCTGAGGGCTTATGTTAGATATACCGTACCTCTTCACTTAGCTATCAGTGCAGAGCGTTGCCGGTAGTTCAAAGGGAACTGAAGAGTTCCCAACAGACTGTTCTCTGCCTTGCCACCTGCCTTGTGGCAGCTGGTTTGCAGGTGGCCTGGAAGCAGTGATGCATTGCAGGTGTGCAGGGATGTTTATGGCAAGTTGAGTGATCTCCATGGTAAGAGTGCCCCTGTCATTCTGGTTCCTGCTAAGTTTCTTTGAGATAGGTTGTCATTAAGGCTTATAAAAGATTCATTGTTGTGTGCTGCTGCAATGAATTTTAGACTGCTTAATGGGTTGAAGTGGTAGGAGTCAGCAGTAAGTATTCCTCACTTGCAGAAGTCCTGTACTCATGCACCCTGTGCAAGGTAGATGGCCCCTAGCAGAGTGCTCACTCAGCTCAGCATGGTCATGTATGATATCTTAGGATAACTGGATAATTCAGAGTTAGGCTGAGACTGTGATTCTGAAAGACTGAGCTCTCAATCCATAAAGTCTTTGTGAAGATGTCAGCAACATGTCTGCTGTCATTTCAGTACATTTTAGAGTAATCTGGGATCATCAGTTGACTTCTTACATGTCACAAAACCCAGGAGAATCAAAAGCCTTTGTTATTGTTGTGCAGGGCTGGATCCTTCCTGCCGTTGAAAGTGGTAAGGAAAATGGCTCTTGTCTTCAGCCATGGGGAGATCAGTCTTCAACTGAGCATGGCCTGGTTAAAAATGAAGGAATTTTTGTTTCGTTACCAACTTCCCCAGCATCTCATGCTGTGGTCTGTTTCTGTTGTAACTTGAGAGTATGGTAGCATAGACACACTGTGTGGGGATGTGAATGTCCACTGGTGGGCAGAAAATGGCTTAGGGACAGAGTTATTTCACTGTGATTTTATTACATTAAAAAGTGTGCCCAAATGTTTTGTATACTTTCTGTGCCGACTAGAAGAGTGGCTACTGCTTTGAATACTGATGTGGACTGAGACTGCCTGAGGGGAACCATTGACATCGTGAGTGTACATGTATCATTCAATATTATTTTCCATTTAAACCTCACACACACACAAAGGAATAAAAAGTTAATAACACTTTGATGTTTGGACATGGCATTTTTAAGGTACAAAGAATACAGCTACAATTTTTTTCTGCTTGCTATTCCTTCCCCTTCTCACTATTAATAATTTGAAAGCAGAAGCAGAAGCACTTGGGAATCTGCAGTCAGAAAAACAAGGATTCCTGCAAGGATTCACTGAAGGAAAAGGCTATGGCTGCAAGACTTTGCCTCTCTGCACGTTGGCTGTAAATGGATGAATTTCACATTCAAGACCAGATCTTGAAATTAAAAGTTTGCTTTTTCAGTATATGCTTGTACATAGAGGATAACTTGTTACAGTCTCAGACAGAGACCTTGACTCTGATTTCTGCTAAACTGGTGGTTGCTATTATGGCTGTTGGGTGCTAAATGAGGAATATCTGTGACTAAAAGTGCAAGATGGTTCAGGTTAATCTTGGATCTGGAGGCTCCCTGGCTGGGGTTATGGCTGGGTTACATGCTGCTGAGATTGAGGATAAGAAGGACCTGTCATTAGTGGATCAGAGCTGAATTATTACGTCCATCCCTTCAAAAAAGGTGTTACTCTTTCTATTCATGGTTGGTTCGAACAGGAATAAAGCCTGTGCCTGTCATAGCAGAAAAAAAATTCTCCACTGTTTTTCTAAAGATACAAGTTTTTCAACTCCAGAACATGTTTGTCATGTAGAGTGTTTGTCACTGTCCTCATCTGGGAACAGTCAAGTGTTCTGTTGAGGCTGCGTCAGTAGCACTAATTAACACGTTCTCCCCTGCTAGGGCTTAGAGCAACTACACTGAACGCTTTTAAGCTTCTGATTCAGGTGACACTGGTTGTTTGCATTGGTCTAGTTTTAGGGTGCAGAGCAGCATGTCAGTGTAGGAATTTCAGCAGCTGTTAGGGAAGATACAAAGATGGCTCCTAGGATGCCTGTGGCACCTTTGTCTGTATGCAGGGTATCTCTCCTGTCTCACACTCTGAGCTTCCCCTTTTCCTGAGTTTGCTGTGATGCAGGACAGCGGGGGGCAGGGCACTGGTCATTGAGGAGCGGGGCTGGTTCACTCCACAAATAGTCCGGGGCTGTGGGAGCTGTCAGGATTGGACTTTGAGCCGTGGGTGGGTAACTGGGAGCTACTTGGTGACTTCAGCACAGCACTGGGTTAAGCCCTCACTTAGCAAATTTCAGTTACCATCAATTATAAGGGATGGGGGCAATTTTGGGGGGGAGGGGCAAGAAAGCCATGATTTACCCTGTGTCTGGCCTTTTCCAGTCGATCTAAGAGTATTACAGTGCTTATGTAACCCTGCTATCGCAGTGTCCCAGGAGCCGCGGCAGCAGATCGCGTGCCGGAGGTTGCCTGATCAGAGAAATTACGGCTTATGAACCCGCACCGCACAGGCTTGCCCCTACCCTCCTGAACTGGTTTATTGCCAGCTCATAAAGCGGTACATGCTGCTTTTGTTCCCTTGATTTGCCTGATAGGAAGTAAGACTGTACTTAGTGACGGGGTATGATAAGCTGTGTGTGGCTTATGCGTAGGTTACGTAATGTCCCACAAGCACAGGCTGGGGGCTCAGTTGGTCTTGGGCTGTCTGCGTGGGGCTTGTGCTGTGGCACTGTTGTCATGACCTAGATTTATCCTGTTATTTAGAAACATCTCTAAATTATTTTTTTTTTAAATAAAAGATGTTAAGGGTTAAGATGTTAAGGCTAAGGACCCAAGTCATCTAGATTAAAGTGGTGTGTGAGGGGGTTTATTTATTGTAGTTACAGTGCTGCATACATGGAAAGTTTCCACTGCCTTGAATTTAGTTACCAAGATGATATCGTGGAATAGTTGTTGTCAGTGTTTTTCCATATCTACCTTTCATGGACCTTGGTGAGACCCAGATGTTGCCTGAAATGTCTCCAGTTTTCTTTGCTTAAATGATAAATATTATTTTTAAAAATTTAAGAGCATCATTGTTACCAAAAGCTGTTATAATATTCAAATAGTAAAGACTCTTAAATTCTTGAATGTTTGACTTAAAGTTCATCATTAATATTTAACCCTGAAAGGATTTTTAAACTATTTCATTGGTGCTTTATGGGCACAGCTGTTTGAGGTCTTAAAAGTGCTTTTAATAATAGTGAACTTAAATCAGGTAATGCTGCAGGGATTTGTGAATTTTATATCTCTCCTGCAGTCCAGGTAACTTATTTCCTTTATTAGTGTTTTTAAGGCAACTTAGGTACTTCTTTAAAGTGTTCAGAGGCTACTTCTGCTCATAATTAAGGGAATGAAAACAGTAGGAATTGAAAGATTATTACCAGGGGATGTTATAGTACTTGGATGCTGTTTAAAGACATTTTTTCTACAGGAAGCTTGTATATGGAAACACTTTTTTTCCCCTGTGTTTTTTTCCCCAACTTGGAGTACACTGGCTTATGATAGTACACCTATTGGCAAAATACTGCGTTTCTGAAGCATGTGTCTCATAACTACAGCATCTTAAGGGAAAGAATTATATTTGAGCTTATCAGCCTTGACAATGTCTCTTAAAATCTGTGGGCTCTTGCCCTTGAATTCTTCTGGTTCCTAATCTGCTAGCAAATGGTGCTTCAGAGATGGATGGTATTACCACTGTGAATACTGTGAAAGATCAAGAAATCTGATCATATACTCTTGTAATGCAACCTGTTAAAACAGAAGTCAGCAGTTTAACAGTGTACAACAAACACTACTTTCTCCCAGGATTATTTCCATTACAGTCATAAACAAAGAGAGAGAGAGATCTGTGGCCCTCCTGTAACTACTTTAGGATGGTGAATAATGTTTCAAAAGCTTTCAGATCTTGTAGAAATTATTCTCTTCATGTTTTGGCAGATGAACTTTCAATGGCTGTACCACTAATGTGCCTTGGGAAGCACAATACTTAAATGGATTTGGATTATTTGTCTTTGAAGGCTTACCTGTGAGCTTTTACTGGCGTGAATTTAACCATCTATTTACATCATGAGTATGGTTGCTTCTGTATGAAAGAGAGCATCCCTGTGCTGAAAAGCTTCTGTTGTGCAGATGTTAAGTACATGGTGCTTCTAGGGAAATGCCCCTAGAAATTAAACATAAAAAATAAGAATTTGCAGTAAAAAATACTGTAAACCCAGAATATTGCAAGGATTGTTGGTTTCTGTTTCTGAATATGTGTAAACTTTGCACATCACAGTTGCACTGAAATGATACTCTAAGTTGTGGTGGTGGGATTTATGGCACTTTAATTCGGAAGATATTGACGTATTAATTGTTGCTTTTAGTGCAAGTCATCAGTGTGCAAGCATGAGGACTGTGGTGGTTTAACCCAGGATGGAGGCAAGATGCCCACCAAAGTCCCTCTATCACTCCCCTTCTCTGAATGGGAGAGAGGTATGGAACTGGTGCTTTAGTCATGGAGTCATTTTAGTCAGTCACTACAAAATTAACTAATGTGTTCTACAGATAGATAAATCAAACTGCAATAAAGCAGTTGGATACTCTTGCAACAGTATTGGTCATTTTCCTCTCTCTGCCTTGTCAAGGGTTTCTGAGAAGTTGGCTTTGAAAGGATGAGGCCTACACCCTAAAATAGATTCTAGATAAATTAAAACGTCTAGTCATGTTGGATGTTAGGCACATGGGAAATACTTGGGAATGAATACGAGTATTCACTGAACACATTTCACCATAAGCTGTCTTTAAATATTTCAGCAGAAGCTGGTATCTTGTTTACTTTTATTCAGATGGCAAAACAAATTTAAAAAAAACCCACCCCTAAAATCAGAACTTGACAAGTGATCACTTTGTACTAAAAACTAGATAGAGATTTTCATTTTAAGCCTGTATAGAATCATACAAAACCCGAGGACTTTGAATAAAGACGTGTCCAGGCAACCCACGGAAAATATGGCAGAGAATCTCTTAGTGCAAGTCAGTGTATAACCAGTTGAGATTGCAGATGCAAATGGACTAGACAGAAGTTTGGAACTGGGACAACTGGAAAATGAATATACCTAGATCAAGGTGCTACACTCACCCTTGAGTAAACCTGCTGTTTCCTACTATAATGCATCTAGGAACTAGATAAGAATAAACTATATCATTATCTACAACAGTAGCCCCTTCCCAAAGTCTTCCCTCCATGTGCAAAGATTGTAGGGCAGAAAATGGCAAGTCAGTTACACAGTAAAATGTAGGAAATGTATGCAAATTTTTGTCAACAAAATTGAAAATATCAGATTCCTGTGCTTTTAATCTCTTTTAATTTATATCAATCTGGATTCTTAAGAATAATAGTTACTTTTGAGACAGAATTGTCATTATTTGGCAATAAAATCTGTGTTCTTTTTATTTTCTTCTGTAAAATATTTAGAATTTTAAGAAATATTTCTTAATGTCCTAAATAGAGGAAAAGCTGGACATAGCAACTGGATTCAGTAATAGCACCAGTCCTGGCTTTCACCAGCCTAACAGGGGTTATCTTCTTGAGTAGATGAGTAATCCGCAACCTAAATTGAACCCAGCTGTCTTAGCTTGTTATTTAACTGCTGCAGCTTCTGGAATAAGCATGTGTTCCACAGAAGCTTCCTGGAGATTATCCATGCCAGTGAATAGGAAATTGTAAAACTCTGATAGGTGCCTAACAGTATTGGAAAAATATATTTGCAGTTTGCTGATGTGGGTCAAATATGTACAGTTGATGCAACTGCCTTTTCATTTTGATTTATTATGATTATGTCAGTAAACTTGAGACCTTTTCTTTTACCTTCATAGGTTTCTTAGTCTTTTTTTGTCTTTTTTTTTTTTTTTAAGGAATAGACTTCCATGACTCTTTGTGAAGTAGACGGCAATTGGCAGAAATAGTGGTCAGTATTTCTTAACCATTAGTTAAGAACGTGCAAAGCTATGCTTCAAAAATTTATGCTTATTTTGGGGGGGGGGAAGAAAAAAAGAAGGATAAACTTTGAAATATTTGTGACAAGCTGAAAGCAAAATCCCTGAAAAACCTGACATCTTTAAGATGGCAGTACCTCTCTGGTTCTCAGCATCAACGTCTGTCAGAATAGGACACCAGCAACATCCACTTGAAAGGACTTCTATGGTTTTTTGTTAGTTTTTTTTTTAATTAAGACACAGATTTTGGGGAATACAGGAAAGTGCAAATCTTTGGAATAATTTTGCATGCTTTTTAGACTTAAAAATGTCTAAACACTTTTTTGGTTTTATTTGTTAGCCTGTGAAGCCTACCATATGTGTACCTCAACATTTCTCCCATCTATTGAAAGAGATATGTGCCATTTAAGATAACTTTCCTTTTGAATGGCTTTTGTAGCCTTCCTAAAACCTTCTATAGTAATCTGGAGGTATTATTGTCACTAGTCAATCTCCTTTCTAGGTTTCTCAAAGCAACTTCATTTTGAAATTATCTTTTATGGCAGGAACTGCACAGGTCTTACGTTGATCCCTTATCAGTTAGTGGTGACTTCTAGTTAGTAATAAAGTCTTACCTTTCCACTCTTCTGCTTAATTTCTAGCTTGCATATGGATCAGGACCCCTAGAGGGTCCCTCTGGATTCTGTGTTTATTTTCATCTTAGTTAAAACTATAAGTGAATGAGAAGGTAGGAGAAGAAGGAGACCCATTTGGTCTCCATGCCAATAGAGTTCTCTGCTTTTTACTGTGATGGTAGTTGTAATTCTTTACTTGATGAGAATAAATAATGATTGTGGATCTTGGCATGCATCTTTTGTCCAGGCGTAAACAATTGCATCGAAGAAAGATTGATGTTGAATGTTTTTCCAACATCTAGATAAGGGTTGTAGCTTTGGGATTTCTGTGAGGTGGTTTTGGGTTTGTTTTTTTTTTCTTTTGAGCACAGGCTCAGTGACATTCACTGGAAATTAATTTACAAACCATGCAAAACCCATCCTCAGTGGAGCTGGTAAGTGGGACTGTACAGACAAGGTTAAAATTATTTCAATAAAACTCCATTCTGCTTGTGGGTTTTGTTGGGGTTCATTTAAACTTCCAGGTAAACTCCACTTTCACAAGAATTACCAGCTCCTTAAGTAAAATTCTAAATTCTTTTATTAAATTCTAAGAAGTATAATCAGGAAAATTTTCGTCTGCATGGGAGGAAAATGTATTTTCTCCTTCCTGGCCTAAACCGGCAGTCAAGCTGGACCTAAGATATGTGGAAAGGGGCATGGTCTGGTATGCTATGAGTTACTTATAAAACCTTCAAGAGAAGGAATGGCTGTTGGAGGATTTTAGGTTATAATTCTAAATGGCACCATAATATTTCTGCGCAGTGTTCTTCTCCCTAGCAAAGAGTGAAGCATGGGGAAAGACAATGTGTCTTAAACTATATTCAATGTGATGTTAAAAACATTTTAAGATGATTATCAGCTTCATTCAGAAAGTCTACTAGTTCAATTGATTGCAACAAAAATAAAAATACCTTGAAAAATTAAGAATGTAAATGTTGCTTCTTAATGCGGTCCTTTGCATTAAGAGTACTAATGAAATGTTTTAATTTCTCTTTGTAGAGTAAATCTTGATCTTTTACAGTCTGTACACAGAAATAGATCCATTGGCTTCAATAAGACCTTGCCTGGGTGGTAACTGAGCAAAACTGTGGACTCTTACTGAGTTGAGAATGAGCTCTGAGTGTACATCAGCTGGTGAAGTGTTGGAGACCACCTTTGTGACATAATGTTTTACCTATACTTAATTTTCCCCACTGGTGTTTTGAATCTGTACATATGTAGACAAGCATTCCTGTCAGCTGTGCCTTCCTACAACAGACTAGCTGTTAAAATAGTTTGTCATGTAGATGTCTTTCAGTGGCTGCCATCCTATCTTTCCTGCACTTGTCTTCCTACAGCTAACCTTTTTTGGGTAAACAGGAACATAGACTGAAAAAGAGACTCACACCCCACCCCCACCCTCCTTTTTTTTCATGGTGGTTTTGTTTTTACCAGCAGAAGTTGCAAGGTCAGTTTATAATTGTCATCTCAGTGTCCCCATACTTAGGTCAACTGCATCCCAGTACTTGGAAATCTGATTGTTGGAGTCCAGCTATTTTGAAGGAATGTAATGTTATTTGAGTATGAGACTATCTAAAGTGCCAAATTTCATTTATTTGAAATCTGCTTGTATTCTGCAAGCTCTCTCTGTTGCTTTACAGATACATACAACACAGAAACCCAGCTAGTGAGAAAAACTTTTGTTTAATACCTACTATCAGAATCTATTAATGGCATGATGCTGACTTCAATGTCCAAGCACAAATCAAATCATTAGATTGCACCAATACTTGGAGGTCTTCCACCATGCCCCCAAAATGAGTCTTTTACCACTTTCTGCAGAGAAAACCATTAGCAGAAGAAATACTAATGACAATTCTCATTACATAAAGTAATGCGGTGACACTGTGGAGCCACCAGTGTGTATGGTGTAAAGAGTATCTGTTAAATAATTTTAATTACTTGCTTATGCAATCCTGAACTTCCTCATAGCTCCTGTGAGTTTTTTGGGGTTTTGGCATATGAAGGATATGACTCTGATGTGTGGCTGAGGAAGGTCCCCCCGGTTGAGTCAGGAGGTTCAGAAAGGACCCCCTTGCTTTCGACACTTCTCAGAGAGGAACGTCATTGTAGCTGGTCCAGTCCTAGTCCCAGACTCAGTCAACAGTTTGTGTCTAAAGGATAATACGTAGCCACACATCAGAATCAATATTTGCCTGTCAGAGCCCTATAAAAGACTTCCACTGAGAGTTTCTCAAAGTTGAAACAAATAGAATTTATTAAAGTGATACCAAATGTTCAGAACTGCCATTGATAAATGCACTTCCTGCAGGAGTATTAATGTATGACTGTAATGCCATCAAACTGCTATCCCAGATATGCTTCACCAGAAGGTGATGATGCAATGCTTACTAAGTAGGACCACATACTGCCAGCTGCCTATTTTGGGTTTTCAATTTCTCTTCTCCCCACAAGGGTTAACTTCATCAGTATCCTTTATACCCTAATCTTAACTGTTCCCCTCCTTGAAGTGACATTTGGCATGATTTGGGTGGAGGGTCAAGTACTCTAGTCATATATGTTTTGCATGTACTTCTTTTAGCTCATTAGCTTTGGGGCTTTTAGTATTCATTTCACAGATAAGGTCTGGCTTCAGGCACCATCCATATGTTTATTCCACACTGTCTAGCCAAAGCAAGGCCATCTTACTGTGGTGAGACCCTTCCTTCAGCTGCTTCTCATGCCAGCCTGGCAGATCTCCATCCGCATTTCACGGAATCACAGAGTTGTAGGGGTTGGAAGGGACCTCAAGAGATCATGGGGTCCAGCCCCCCTGCCAAAGCAGCTCCCCAGCTCATACTGCACAGATAGGCGTCCAGACGAGTCTTGAGTATCTCCAGGGAAGGAGACTCCACCACCTCCCTGGGCATTGGCCAGCCCCTTTTCTGTGGTCAGTGGAGACAGGACTAGGGGCAATGGCTGCAAATTGGAGCACAGGAAGTTCCGCACCAACATGCGGAGGAACTTTTTCCCAGTGAGGGCATTTGCATAAGAGATAAGCAGACACCAGTGTTTTAACCTCTCACATGTAATTCTCACAGGTTTTTATACAGAATCTTTAAGTTCTGTGATTTTTTTTACAACGTCTGTGAAGACATCTTTCCATAGGCTTTTTATTCAAACATGGGTCGTAGTTGAAAAGCAGGGCAGGAGTACACATTTTTATTGCAGTGGTGTGAAGTTTCCAGATTCCTTGCACCCTAGTGTCATATTCTGATAGAGTCTTTTCTAGGTTTCTCAGAGGTCTGGACTTCCTGCCATCTGAGTACTTGGCTAAATGTTTTATTAGGAATTAAGGAGAAGGAGGAGCAAGTTTAAAACATTACAGATACTGCAAGTACAGATCTCTGATGTGCTAGAATAGGAAAACTTTTGCCACGGCTGCTCTGTTAATGGGTAACATGGCTTACAATTTAAAAAACTATACCAGAGGATCCACCATTTGCTAGGTAATGATGAATTTTTTGTGTGGACTAAAGCATTGTGCATTTTTGAGGCCCTTAAATTTTTATCAAGCAAAATAAAAATGTGATGATGGAGAAAGTGATACAGAGTTTATTACTTGGCTGATTATGATATTTTAACAAATGCAGAGTAAAAAGAACTTGAAACCCACAACAAATGATTGTCTCACTACAGACTCTCAGGTTTTCCTGTTAGCTGCTAAATTAAGCAGGAAACAGCTGCTAGCTGAGATGCATATAGGTCTGCAGTCATGGGTTGTTAATGAGTCATTCTCATGATGCTTACCTTTTGTGTTACCTAAAATAAGTATCTCACCTAGTCACGGCTATATATGACATTCATCTGCTTATTATACCGCTTCTTCAGTTGAAATGTCTTGCTAGAAATATATCACGGCCTCTTAGCAATGAATCTTCTTAAATTTTTCATTTGTCATTTCAAGGGGTAGTGCTTTCTCAGACAGTAATTATTGTGCTTCTGAACTGCTTACAGGAGCATAGCATATGCTCAAGTGTCAAGTTTGACTGAATTTCATAGAAATATGCTAGTTACACAGTGCTTGATAGTGTAAATCCAACATGACCCGAAACAGTAAATACGCTGGAAGAGCATTATGTTGTGATACTGAGGAATAAAAGTAGTAAAAAAATGTCACAATCAGTAGATTAGATATCCCCTCTGCTTCTTCCTGGTCTGTTTCGATACAGTTTGCTCTGGTCTTGGACAAGTCATCTCTACTTTTGAGTGGAATCAGGTGACTTTTGCTTATTCCAGCCTGCAGAAGAGTGAGCCACAGTTCCCTGCCGGTTGACTTCAAGGACTTCTGCAGGCCCGTCTATTTTCTGAGTGAAAAGCTTTGTGCATAGGCATTGATGGATATCAAAATAAGTAACTATGGTGGTTTAACAGCCATCCGTTGGGTTTTTTTTTTAATTTGGGGAACATCTGGGAAAATCAATTATTAACAAGCCATTTTTATGCCTGCACACGTTTACCACTGTCTAAGTCTAGGGAAGGGTCTTGAAATTCTCTATGCAATATGATTTCTTGCCAGAGTTTTGGGAAGGTGCTGCTGTTCAATGTTAGAAGATGCTTACTGTGCATTTTACTTTGCACGGTAGATAAAATTTCCTTTTTGTGTTTGTTGGTTTGATTTTGGTTTTGGTTTTGGTTTTTGTTTGGCATCTTGACTGCAGCTGGTTTTTTACTTAACAAATCCAGGCTTCAAAATTGAGAAATTAGGCAGATTTTTTTCTCTAGCATAAATGGTAATAATATATGTTTTGCAGGCCATTTGTTCTTATAGCTGAATCTGAAAGCAGATTTACGTGAAATCTGTCCCTGAAATTCCAAACTGACATCCTGAAAAATCCTATCCAGCTTACACCTAGACCAGAGTGCATCCAAACTTTGACTGTCTTTTAAAATCTCTCAGTAACTTCAGTCCTGTTTCTACAGATAAACTGCTGAATTCTGGCCTTCAGACAATTTAGTAGCTGAACACCTTGCTTATACTTCAGAAGAACTGGGGTTAAGAAGCTTGATGTTCATCCATCTGAAGCAGTCAGTGTTTCACATCTTCATGCAGTAAGAAGACTTGATCTCACACTCACTTTGGGATGGTCATCTCTCTCTTTGTGGTGGATTCATTGTACCACTTCTCTTACCAGGCCTTACAATACTCATTCAGAAAATGGGAGAATTCTACTTGAGACATCCAAGATTCAACATTTGTGACTCCTTTTTTTTTAACAGCCCAAAATGGGGATGTCACACCTTATTCCTGAAGCAAATCTAACAAATAAACAAATGATCTTTTGAGTGACTGGGAACACGGCTCTGAGATGTGATGTTCCCAATTTGGTTTGACCATATTGGATTTGGAAAATTTCTGTCCAGGGGCTGAGGGGAGGGCAGGGAGTCAACATTTATAACATCTCTTGCTTAAATTATTTTACTGCCATATCATTTTCATTGTACCAAATTGTTATTTAATGCTAACCAAGACTCTCCAAAGAGTCTTAAATTTTAGTGTTGTAATAAAACATAACTGAAACCACAGAAGTGTGCAGTTGCTAAAGCTATTTTTCCTCTGCTCCCTTCCTGTACCCATTCTCTGAGGGCTTGGAAAGCTGGAAATGGAAGAGGACCCCAGCTGTGGATGAAAGCGAAACATGGGAAGAAGAACAAACAAGACTGAAAATTGAGCTTGCTCTGGTGCATGTGTGTGTTAGTAGAACTTTGAATGGTCTCCAGATGAGCACATAGGTACATTTTCCTTTTCAGCAAAACATTTTTAATAATTCATTCCACAGGACACTAGGGCCTGCTGGCATTTGTAGGAGCAAAGCAGGTTTTAGCAGTAACTACAGTAAGAAAAGGAGGGGTAAAAAAAGAAGTCTGATATTTTGGCTTCCTCACAAAGTATTTAAATGTGTGCCAGGCCACATAGTTACAATTAACTGAGTGTGTTTAGAGCAGTCGGTTCAAATAGGTATTTGGTATGTCTGCTGCAGCATAGAAGGAGGGGAGTGGGACTGGGAGGGAAATCAGTGTACAGATTATGCATCTGTCCAGGTAGCGTGACCAAAATGGTCCCTTGTCTGTCAAATATAGTCAGTGAGGAGTTTATGTATCTGTTGCTCTTTATTGTGCTAGGCCCCACAAAGCAGAACTCAACAGCTGCTCATCTTTTTCTGAGAGGAACGTGTGCAGCATAGCATCTGTTGAGTCTAACTTCACCCACGTTTTGATTTACATCCAGAAGTTGCCTGTAATTTCCACCGCTTCCATGAATATTTGTGGATGCACAGTACCTCTAGAAGTCACACACATTTGGTTTTGGCAAGCTACTTTCAGAAAGGGTGGAAGCATATAGAGAAAAAGGCCTCATAGATGATGGGAGATATACATCAACAAGTCCTCTTTCCTATAGCACTTACAGTGCCTCTCATGGCAGCATCTCAAAGATCTTTACTTTTCTTAGATGAGGAATGTGAGGTAACGGGATAGGCAATTTGCTTGGGTCAAATTGTAAGACATTTCTCCTGTGCAAGTATAATTTGGGATGTGCATTTTACATTAGCAAAATCAAAGGCTGTTTGTTACTGATTTCAGAGAGAGAATGGATCATGCAGAGCACCCCCCTGGGATTTTGGACACAGCATTACTCAGATGCATTTGTATGCAAGTGGATAAAAATAAGCCCTACAAAGCACAGCTTGCTTGGCAAAGGTATATCATTGCTACTCACATGCAGGCAGAGAAAATCCTTCTGACAGTTACTGCTCTTACAGCTTCACCTGAAGAGTTAAAAAACAGAGTAAGTTCATGACCTACAGATTACTAGGACATCATTGTTAACCTTCTAGATTTGTAAAGTCCTTAACAGAGAAAAAGATGTTGATGCTAATCTTTCAGCCTTCAGTTTTAAGATACTACATGCTGAGAAAGAGAGGGAAGGGAAATACTGTTACTATACCTCATTTTGGTAAAAAGTTGAGCTTTTCCATTTTGACACCTTTGTGATGATCACATAGACACCTGCACATTTATCACTGGTTCAGTTGAGCCACGGAGACTTAACACCAAGCAGGATCACTCTAACGGAAGTTTTATTTAAAGACTGTTGTGGGTATGATAAAATCTATTCCTGGAGGATTGGGGCAGTGACATAATGATAAGAGCGGAGGTGTGATTATCTCACAGCTACTTACACCTGTATTAGTCAAAATCCCTGGAAAACTAACCAAATGCACTTGTTCCCTTCCAGATAAAAAGGCACTGCATGGAAGTGAACAGATTGTGTTAAGAATATCAACCTGCCAAGTAAACTCTGCACTGGTTTTCTCATTTATTTAATAATTTGGTTAATGTAATCCTCATAAGTATCTTGCAAGAAAGAAATGTACTTTGTGAAACTCTAAATCTATGGTAGACCCAGAACAGTGAATAGCTCTTGACATCCACCTACCTGCCTGTCTGGTTTAAAAAATAATTCTGCAAGTACCTGACCTTATATTTGATTATTTATCTATCGTCCATAACAAGTAGAAGCAATAAATCATCTTATAATACTTTTAGCCTAAGAAGCAGGTTCCTATCTTAAAACTTTCTAAAAATAACCATCCAACAAGTGTCAGAAGGACCAGTCTCTTTTGGGTTTTCTCTCATGGTCATCAAGTGTTATCAGTGAATTTGAAATTAATTAAGAGATTTCACTGAGACGTTGTTAAGAAATCAGTTTCATGGAAAGAGAACAAAACTGATGTTACCCCCTTAAGGGATTGTTTTGGGCCAGTTGAAGGTGGCAGCGGTCATAGGAATTCCCCTATGATGGAGACACAGTGCTGTGCAATTAAAGACTGTGTCCAGGTTTCTTCAGATGACTGAACAGTATCAAGACTTGTCAAGTTTCACTTGATTTTTGAAGAGAGAGAATATTCCAAAACAAGTCTGTCAAGTAACTTTAGCACATGGAATATTTCAGGAGAGTGGTGTGTAGCTAATGTAACGCAGACAGAGAGCCTTGAAAAATAGTCTATTTCTTTTGGAGCTGTCTTTAGGAGAAAGATTGCATCTGTTTCAGTTCAAGAAAAAATTAAAATACATATCTTCTGAAAAACATTGAGAACTAGTCAGTGGTGCTTTGTCACCTCCTGCTCTCATGCTGTTTTTTCTTACAACTGCTCATTTTTCCTCTTGTACACTACCTGCATTTTTTATTCTGTCAAATTTTTTCTATGATTATAAAATAGATGAGTGCCCTACTTTGTATGTTATTCTTCAAGTTAGTTGTATTTGAAGTTCTATCACTGGCTTCCATTACTGCTGGCTACTCTGGTGGCTGGCATATGTCTATAGGGAGACAGGAAGGAAGAATATCTTAAGGAGTAGTTGACTACACATTTGGTCATTAATCCTTCAGGGATGGGCTGATGGACTCAGATACCGTTTCTTCAAGATGAGTGAGACATCCTTGGGAGCTAAGTCACACCAGTGTAAGTGTATGTTCCCTCTGCAGCCAAAGGCACAACACCTTGAACCTGCAGACTACAGGTGGCTTACATGGGTGGCCCAGAAACATTTAAAGATGTTTTTCAAATGGCTGACTATGTGACAGTCAGAATCCTGGAAGCTGACTCTGGATTTAAAGGTGGAGAACAGCAGTTTGCCTGGACTGCAGGTTACTAGACCCTGACTGGCAGTCTCCTGATCCTAGCAATGAGTGTCAGCTGCTGTCCCACTTGCTTTAGTGTGGTATTTTTAGTTTAATGAGGACAAAGACAATAACCAAAACTATGTATTTCGAGACACCTTGACTTAAGTTTTACTCTTTGACATTTCTAATGGCAAATACTGTGTGAAATGGACATTTCTAATGGAAAACAGGGTGAACATACAAGATTTATGGATTTGAGTGCAGACCTATCCACAGTTTTACAGCCGTAATTCAGGTGTCAATTGGCACATTTGTTTCACACTGATTAGTTCCATCTGGAAAGAAAAGCTGCTTGGTTGGTGGTGTCCTCTCTTCAGGAGTTTCACAGCTAATTAAAACTCGAACTCCTCATATCTGCTACGTAATGCTGTGTGTCTTGGTCAGCTTCTGAGTCCTGGAGATGTGGGTTTGGCTTTAAATGGGTTTAGCTTTAAGTGTATTTATACTGGTAGCATCCTGAGAATCCCAGTTTCCCTATGTTGATATGTTCTTACCAGCTTTAAAAAACAGCAAAGATTTTAATGATCCAGTAGGACAACTGGGATAATACCTAGTACCTGATACAGCATCTTAGAATAGCATCAGACCAGACGGTCCAACAGGGCTTTGTAATGCAGATATTAGAACCAGGTGAAGCTGCACAGTCACATTCTAGCATCAAAGGTAACTGCAGTAAAGGTAAATTCAAAGACCAGAAGCCTGACTTCCCATCTCAGTATTCCCACAGGATCTCTGGACCCAGTTTCTTAGCTGTCCTCTTCCTACTGTAATCTCACTGCTTGCTTTCTGTGCTGTTCCCCTTTCTTTAGTATCAGTGGGTATTCTGCACCGATATGAGTAGCAAATGCCAGATGATCATTCAAGATAGTGGTTTATCAGCACTTCTTCACCTAAAAATCAATCATGGAAGTGGGGAGGTGGTTAATTGTCTTTAGAGCATGTTTCAATTAATATAGGTCACTGAATGTTAAAAGCATTGTCTTGTACTTTATCTGAAAGAATATGGAATTGATGCAGGTCTTAAAAATAGGTGTCAAGCACTTTCTGCAGTGTAATTTTTGCACGGGCATTTCAGTAAAGCCATGCATTTTAATATGTGTTTTTTAATTAAGCAGTGCCCTCTCTCAGTAACAGATGGTGTGCACGACTGTGTAAGTATGTGGTACCTGAGCTGCTCTCTTTGCCAGGAACATATTGGTGTAAGGCATTTTCCCACTTGCTGCCATATTGGCCCCATCAGCATGTTTCCAATAAACCAAGCCCTCACAGAAATTTATGCCTGCATTGATTTTGTTAAGAAACAGTTTGGCTTAGCCATTAACTGTCTCTTTCTAATAATACGGTTCTTAATTTCATATTGATACTGACAAGAATTGTTCTGCAAAGAACTCCTTAGAGCCCAAAGATTACGTAGAGAATGTCAGACAATATGCAGAGGAGCAGCAGAGTCTTGTTCAGCTATTAAGTGTCTTAGAGAGTCATCCACCTCTTTAGATAATAGTTACAGCAACATATCTTTTCTTCTCCTGAAAGAACACACTTTTGGATACACATTGTGGAGAAAAATCCTAAATACTGTATATTCAGAAATAAACTGTCCGGTTCATTCTTGTTCATGTTAAGGTTTTTAGTGATAAGGTTTTGGGTTGATCCCTTTTCTTTTTTTGCCTATTTTTTCAGGAGCAAGGTCTTGTTTTTCACAGATTCGCAGGGATTGGGAGGGACCTCTGGATATCTATTAGTCCAATCCCCATACTAAAGCAGGATCACTTAGAGCACGTTGCACAGGAAGACATCCAGATGGGTCTTGAGTATCTCCAGAGAACGAGACTCCACAACCTTTCTGGGCAACCTGTTCCAGCGCTCATAGTAAAGAAGTTTTTTTCTCATCTTGAGATGGAACTTCCTGTGTTTTAGCTTGTTCCTGTTTACCCTCATCCTGTCACTGGCCACCAGTGAGAAGAGTCTGCCCCCTTTCCTCTGCTTGCCCCCTTACGGTATTTATAAGCATTGATCAGATCGTCTCAGTCTTCTCCAGGCTAAACAGACTCTCTCAGCCTTTCCTTACAGGGAAGATGTTCAAGACCTCCAGTCATCCTGGTAGCCCTCCACTAGTCTCCTCCAGTAGTTTCCTGTTTTTCTTGAACTGGGAAGCCCAGAACTGGACACACTACTCCAGATGTGGCATCACCCGGGCAGAGTAGATGGGGAAGAGAATCTTCCTCAACTTGCTGGCCATGAGGCACACCGGGACCTTGGCCCTCTTAGCCACCAGGGCACACTGCTGGCTCACGGGGAGCTTGTCATCCACCAGGACCCCCAGGTCCTTCTCCACAGTGATGCTTCCCAGCAGACCAACCCCTAACCTGTACTGGTGCTTGGGGTTGTTCTTCTCTAGGTGTAGGACCCTACACCTGTCCTTCTTAAATACCATACAGTTACCCTTTGCCCAACTCTCCAGCCTGTCCAGATCTCACTGAATGGCAGCACAGCCTTCAGGTGTGTCAGCCACCCCTACTACCTTTGTATCATCAGTAAACGTGTTGAGGATACACTGCTCCCTTTTCTGGGCTATTGATGAATATGTTAAATAAGACCAGACCCAGCACTGATCCCTGGACCTGTACCACACCACTGGATACGGGCCTCCAGCTAGACGCTGTACCACTTATCACAACCTCTGGGCTCTGCCATTCAGCCAGTTCTCTATCCACCTCACTTACCCAACCCATGCTTCCTAAGCTTACTAACAAGGATCTTATAAGAGACAGTGTCAAATGCCTTGCTGAAGTTAAGGTAGACAACATCCACTGCTCTTGCCTCATCCAGCTAGATGGTCATGCCATCATAGAAGGCTATCGGATCGGTCAGGCATGATTTCCCTTTGGTGAATCCATGTTGATCACTCCTGATAACCACAATATAAGCTGTTCCACCACCTTTCCTGGGATGGAGGTGAGGCTGACTGGCCTGTAATTTCCTGGGTCCTTGTTCATGCACTTTTTGAAGACTGGAGTGACATTTGCCTTCCTCAAGTCCTCAGGTACCCCTCCTGTTCTACATGACCTCTCAAAAATGATTGAGAGAGGCCTAGGAATATCTGCTAGCTCCCTGAGCACTTGTGGGTACATCCTGTCGGGGCCCATGGATCTGTGGGTGTCACATTTCTCTAGATATTTTCTAACCTGATCCTTCTCAACCAGGTCTTTCCACAAGGCTTTCTCTCTTACCTCCAGGGTCTGGGTTTCCTGAGGGCCAGCCTTAGCAGTAAAGACTGAAGCAAAAAAAACATTCAGTAACTCTGCCTTCTCTATATCCTCCATCGCCGTGGCATCTATCTCATTCAGCAGTGGGCCCACATTTTCCCTAGTCTTCCTCTTGCTGCTGATGTTCTTGAAGAAGCCCTTCTTGTTGTTCCTGACATCACCTACCAGAGAAGGCTTTAGCCTTCCTTGTAACATCCCTACATTCTCTGGCAACGTTCCTATATTCCTCCCACATGGCCTTTTCCTTTTTCCACCTGTTGTAAACTTCTTCCCTCCCTTTGAGTCTTTCTAGGACCTCCTTGCTTATCTACACAGGTCTCCTTCCTTCTTTGCTTTACTTCCTGTTCTTTGGAATACACTGGGCTTGAGCACAGAGGGAGCTGTGTATTTATATAATGACCAGTTTCCTTGTGCTCCCTTGCCTTCTAGAGCCTTAAACCATGGGGTTCTCCCAGGTGGGTCTTTGAAAAGGCTGAAATTAGCCTTCCTGAAGTCCCAGGTTGTAGTTCTACTTACTGCCTACTCCTTCCACGTAGGATTCTGAACTCTACCATCTCATGGTACCATCCCATGGTCACTGCAGCCAAGATTGGCACTGATCTTCACATCTTTGAGTCCTCCTTTGTTTGTTAGCTCACGTTCCAGCAGCACCCCTCTCCTTGTGTGTTTTTCTACCACTGGCAGCAAAAAGTTACCCATACTCTCCAGGAACCTCATGGACCCTGCATGCTTGGCTATGTTGCTTTTTCAGGAAGTTTCAGGGTGGTTGATGTCCCCTGTGACAAGCAGGGCCTGTGACTGCAAAACTGCTTCCAGCTGTCTGTAGAAGGCCTCTTCCACTTCCTCTTCCTGATCAGGTGGCCTGCAACAGTGTCACCTATGTTAGCCTGCCCCTTAATTCGTACCCATAGCTGCTCATTTTAATTTTTTTATTTGTTGTTGTTGTTTTGTTTTTTCCTCTTTTTCCTCTGTGTTTCCTGGGGACTATGCTGTTGAAATTGTGCATAACTTTAGAGGTCAAAATCAGCTTTGCTTTCTACCCTTTGGCTCTATCCAAAGTCAGAAGTGGAAGTTGAAGTTAGTCCTTAGGATTCTTGTTTACTATTATTATCAGGAGGACTTAGAAACTTTCCTTTTATCAAAGCTAGATGCGTAATGAACATTTTCCCCTTTTGACATACTCAGTAAGTGCATCACCCTGATCAGAAATGAAAGAAGTATAAAAAATACCATTCACTGAGATACAGGATGCCAAAAGTCTTGAACCACTGAAGAAATATTCTTCCTGCACCTTTATTTAACATGTCTCTTGATTGTGTGCTTTGAGGCATTGTCCTCTAAGCCAAAAAGCACAGAACAGAAAAGGAAACATTGCTGCTGAACGAAATAGCATCCAGCCCCTCCAGCTTAAAAAGCCACTAATAAAAACATTTTATAAAAGCATGCTGCTTCCATACTCAGAAGTGCGGATGACCTTGCAGCTCTTTAGCTCGGATGTTGGACAGTTCTGGTAGACCTTCCTGAAAAGTCTAACAAGTAGCCTTGCTTTCTGGAGAGGGCCTCTGACTGAAGCTGGCTTTGCCACCAGATAAATGCAGCCAGGTCAAAATGAACCTACCACATTTTACAAAATTTTGACCCCAGGTGATATGTTTTCACCTTAAAATATTAATCTCCTTTAATGAGTGTCTCTGATGTCTGCACGGGCTGTTCAACATCTTCCTAACAAAGATAATGATTCCATTGAGGATATCTAGCAGCCACTATATCCTAATATGTATGTAGGATTGGGTTTTTGTGTTGTAATCATTAAATAATTACAATTCTTGCAGTCTTTGCTGTAAATGACATTTGGTTATTTTTATTATTTTAAGGTTATTTTAAAACTTTTTTCATAGGAACGTAATATTTCTAGAACACTTGTTTAAGCAAGGCTTGGTTTGGTTTGGTTTAAATAGTTGTAACTAAGTTGGTTTAAAATCACATTGCATGTTATAAATAGTTCAGCTGCTTATGGTAGACAGACTCTTCTTGGAGGTGGATAATCTGCTTGATGTTAGTTTGGAAAGCTGACTGGAGGTAGAATCACAGAATTCACAGAATTGTAGGGGTTGGAAGGGACCTCAAGAGATCATCGGGTCCAACCCCCCTGCCAAAGCAGGCTCCTTAGCTCATACTGCACAGATAGGTGTCCAGACGGGTCTGGAATATCTCCAGAGATGGAGACTCCACCACCTCCCTGGGCAGCCTATCCCAGGGCTCTGTCACCCTCACTGGGAAAAAACTTTTCCGCATGTTGGTGCGGAACTTCCTGTGCTCCAGTTTGCAGCCATTGCCCCTAGTCCTGTCTCCACAGACCACAGAAAAGAGGCTGGCCATTTCTCCCTCTGTCTCCCGCACTTCAGATTTATAAACATTGATCAGGTCCCCCCTCAGTCTTCTTTTCTCCAGGCTGAACAGCCCCAGCTCTCTCAGCCTTTCCTCATAGGGCAGATGCTCCAGGCCATTAATCATCTTCGTAGCCCTTCTCTGGACTCTCTCAAGGAGATCCCTGTCTTTTTTATCCCAGGGAGCCCAGAACTGCACACAATACTCCAGGTGGGGCCTGACCAGGGCAGAGTAGAGGGGGAGGCTCACCTCCTTCGACCTGCTGGCCACACTCCTCTTGATGCACCCCAGGATCCCATTGGCTCTCTTAGCCACCAGGGCACACTGCTGGCTCATGGCCAACCTGTCATCAACCAGGACCCCCAGGTCTTCTCTAGCAGGTCATCCCCCAGCCTGTACTGATACAGACAGTTATTCCTTCCCAGGTGCAAGACTCTGCACTTGCTTTTATTAAACCCCATCTGGTTCCTTACTGCCCAGTTCTCTAGCCTGTCCAGGTCTTACTGGATGGCAGCGGTGTGTTCCAGGGCAGAAGAGAAGAAAGGTCTTGACCTTTCATACTCAAAAGGAAAGTCACAAAAAAGTTCTGCACGGTCCTCACTTGTTCTCAAGGCCACATCTTCAGCAGTTAGGGAGAGAGGTAGCTTCAGCAAGGAACAAGAACAAATGCAGCATGAATAAAAACTGTCCTAACAAAAAAAAGTGAGTTTAGGTTCCCTCCAGCTGCCAGATGTCAACTGATGGGCAAATGGTAAAGCTTAGTTGATTTAAGCAGAGATAATATTCTCATTGAACTTCAGGTGGGAATTAAATTCTCAGATTCTAAAACCTGGCTTCACTGACCACATATTGCCCTATCAATATCATTAAGAGGAAAAAACGCGCATTGACAATGGAGTTGAAGCTGTATTTGGGTCAAGCCTTAGGGTGGAATGAAGTGCCTCCTTGCTGTAGCCCCTAGCAAGCCTGTGGGTACCTTGGTACAAAGTTATAAAGGCCCTGAAGCTGGCAGTTTCGGCAAGGAGAATTCCCCATGACTCGCCTTACATAAGTAGAGCTGAGGCGTTCTGCCCAAAATATGAGAAAATACTTGCATTCCTTCCAGTGAGAGCAACATAATTTCACGCAGGTGTTTTGGGTTAGGTTTGGGTTGGGTTGGGTTTTGGGGTGGGGTTTTATGGTTTTCTTTTTTTTTTATTTTTGTCCTTTTGATTTATTTCAGACATGATTTTGTGGCATTAAAAAAAAACCAGTCAGATTTGCTTGCGTGTGTAATAAATCGTTACAGATCATAGAGTAACAATTACTTTAAGTGTGATTGTTTTCTCTATTTTTTTGGTGCATTTTATTAAAAATGGACCTGACCCCGTATTCAATCATGCTTTTAGAAATGACATCTTTTTAAAGACATTAAGGAGTGCTTTTTTTATCATTTATATAATACAATTGTAAATGGTTTTGAGGAAAAAAAGGCTATCTTTTTACTGTGTCTGCATAGCACAGTGTCCAGAGATGTCTTTTTTGTCTCTTAGGTTTTGTCACAGTACTATTTTTAAACATAAAATGTTAGTCATAAAAAGTCAAGAGTTTTGAAGTATCAGTAGCCATGACAACCCTCACTCTTGGGGGTGCATTACAAGGTCTTTCACTGTGTGACTGGACAGCATATGCTGCAGGTGCTGGATGGAATGTTACTATATATGGTAAAAATAATTACAAGTTCATTAAAGACTACATTTTTCAGGTTAGGCAACAAATCAGCATTAAACTGCAATACAGGAATTTAGTTTTAAGTGTTCTGCTTGTTCTATCAAACAGTAAATATACTTGCTCTTTTCTGTTTTCTTCTCACATTTTGATCCTTTTTTCTATTCCTCACTTTTCTATTTTTCTTCTTTTTTGTTTTTCTGTTTTCTACTCTTGATTATCCTCTGTACTTAGAACACACACTTTATGACTGAAACCAAGTAGGCAATTTTGAGAATATTGATTTAGGTCTTGGGGAGAGGGCTATAAATGACCCGAGGTGGCATTTCTGTTGCTGGCCTCTTGAAGCTGGGACTGATGGAGAATAACAGGAAGTCCGAATCTGATAAGTGTGCTGCCATTACAATTCAAAATGTAATTAACACTGCTTTCATATGTATAGTGCTTCAGAAGGTTAGTATTAACGATGTGAGTTTTTCAGGTGATTGCCTATAATGACAGTTCTTGTAGTTAAAGCCATACGATAGTATCTACAATTTCCATCATATCTGAGAGTCAAAGGAAGACTTATCGTCCATCTCTATTAATATTTCAACTAGCAATTGTAATTTGAATCACAGAATCATAGGGGTTGGAAGGGACCTCAAGAGAACATCGGGTCCAACCCCCCTGCCAAAGCAGCTCCCTAGCTCATACTGCACAGATAGGCGTCCAGTCGGGTCTGGAATATCTGCAGAGAAGGAGACTCCACCACCTCCCTGGGCAGCCTGTCCCAGGGCTCTGTCACCCTCACTGGGAAAAAGTTCTTCCGCATGTTGGTGTGGAACTTCCTGTGCTCCAATTTGCAGCCATTGCCCCTTGTCCTGTCCCCACAGACCGCAGAAAAGGGACTGGCTATTTCCCCTTGTAAAATTTGAAATGGAAGTCTGAGTGGAAACCAAGCAAATAACCTATTTTTTAATTTATCTGAGAGGTGCACATATTTTTTTTTAAAGCCTATGGAGTGGTATTGATCTTTGGCTGCTTAGTTCTCACTATAGGCAGTTGGAATAATTCAGATGTCTGTGATGCACACCTTTTTTGGAACTAAAATATGAGGTATTCTTTGGAGGGACCTCAGGACATAGAGGGTTCAGAAAGGCTATATTTAGGTGAGTGATGTTCTCCCGAGCACCTTGAGTGTAGTCAGCAATGCACCTAGAAACGGCTGAGTAAAACTCTGAAGCACCTGCCCCTACTGTAGTAGGGAAAAAATATTTAAGCAGGTGTTTAGCTTTCTACATAACCCCAGAGGTGTTTATGATCATGTATTCTTGTCAATCTATAAATACTAGATTAAAAGAATAGCAGGAACTGTAATTAGCAAACATAAAAAAATTAAGGTTTTCCACAGTCTCATAGAGTTGTTATTAAAATAAATTAAACCGTGGTTTTGCAGCACTTAGTTTAAATATTAATGAATAAGGTTGGAAACAACATTATTAATTTTATCTTTATGCAGAACACAGTTTTGTGGTAAGGCAGTTGTCCACAGATTGTGTGGTAGACCTAAACAAAGTAAAAAACATTGTGGGGTGGGTTTTTTTGTTAAATGAATACTGCCCATTCTGTACAGTCAATGAAAAAATTATAATGAAGCTGCACAAAAATAGTAAAAGTTTATATATATCATAATGTACATATACAAAAGCCAAATTAAAGTTATGTGGTGATTTTAATTCATTTATTGTATTTTTGAATATGTCTCTATGAATTCTTTATTACCATAAAATTTTGATGCATGCTGCTTAGTTTCTCTGTAAAATATAAAGCTGCTTAGACAGTATTTTAGAAATAAATATATAGACAGAATTGTAGAAATAATTGTAGGTTGTAAATGATTGATTAGAAATAACATTTATTATTATAGATAGATTTGATTATGGTTAGATGATATTATGATCAAATTTTAAGTATTAATTCCATTTTAAATTTTACATATAACCAATCAAAGTATAAATATCTTCAATTTACAACTATTGCTTGATTATTTGGCTGAAGTTTTCAGTTGAATAATAAGAACAAAGCAAACCTGGATTTTTTTGTAGAGTCATTTGGGAATGAAGTAGGAAAAAATTGTATCCAGGCAACAGCACTTTAATAGTTTTATAGCTTCTTAGGTCCACTCCCTCAATGTGAAACCCTTTTCTGAGTGAAAAACAACGTCTTACGTAAACCACTTGTTTTGTATGCCTTTCGTATAGCTGCATTTTTGATAGACAGGAGAGGTCCTCCCTAATACACCACTAGCAGTTAACATGTTAACAGTTAACTTGTGCCTGTATCCTTAGAGGCATACACATCAAGCTGTGCTGACAGCAGGGTGAAGTGCGGTGGATTGACAGGCCTCTTCTGTATGGCCTCTGTACTTGAATGCAGATATTAAGCACTCGCTTCCAAATGGCAGGAGATGAGTCTAAAAACCATCATCCCTTTTCTCTCAGGGTCTGGTGGTATCTGCTACTGAGGGGAAGCCAGTATGAGAACCTGCTGTTCTTGTTCCACTGGGGTAGCAAAAACCTGGGGACTGCCTTCCCTGAGCCCACCCACAGTGGCTTTCTCTACTAGGAGGGAGGATGGTGGGGCATTTGACCTTGTTCCCCAGAAACAGGCCTGGAGGGGAGGGGACAGGGTAGTAGTATGCAGTGGGCTGTGATAGTTAATGAAGTTACGTGTGCTGAGTGAAATGCCTGGGAAATCCCATTGAGGAGGAATTTGGGGAAGAGCAAGTTTCAGATTATCTGCGCATGGCTGCGATTCCCAGAGGGAAGGAAAGGGACAGCCTGGCACTTACAGTGGAGCTGCCCAGGAGCAGCCCAGTCAGACTAGTCTCAAGTGGAAAGACCCCCAGCAGTAACAATCCTGCTTGTAGTCCAGCATCACCAGCTACGAGTTTGCTTTTCCCTTTGGTTCATTTGTACTAAATAAGAGAAGAAATAAATCTGGCCTTGGGAGACCTCCTTATGATTATCACAAAACATTCTGATACGGTGCACAGAACAGTTACACGCTGCATGTTTATATCTCATATGACAGTGTGAGCAAGCCAACTAATAAGATTATTATGGAGGTAAAGTTCATAGTTATGTAGTAACACCTTTTTTTTACTGAACTTGGACATAATCATGTTTTCCTGTGTGTTTCGCTTCACACCTGCATGACAGATTTATAACCTCTGTATTTGAAGACTATCTTCTCTAAGGTGTTAGAGCATGAGGAAAGGCTGAGAGAGCTGGGGCTGTGCAGCCTGGAGAAAAGAAGACTGAGGGGGGACCTAATCAACGTTTATAAATATCTTAAGTATGGGGTGCAGGGGGAATTGGCCTGCCCCTTTTCTGTGGTCTGTGGAGACAGGACAAGGGGCAATGGCTGCAAGTTGGAGCACAGGAAGTTCCGCACCAACATGCAGAGGAACTTTTTCCCAGTGAGGGTGACAGAGCCCTGGGACAGGCTGCCCAGGGAGGTGGTGGAGTCTCCTTCTCTGGAGATATTCAAGGCCCATCTGGACGCCTATCTGTGCAGTATGAGCTAGGGAGCTGCTTTGGCAGGGGGGTTGGACCCGAAGATCTCTCGAGGTCCCTTCCAACCCCTACAATTCTGTGATTCTGTGATATAGTATGTGAGCATGTGAAAAGTGAATATGGGCTGCATTACCTTTACTTTAAAGGTGGACATGTGTCTCTGATTTTGCTTTTGAACTGTGGCAGATGTGACTACTATGTTTCCTTCTATTTAGCATTGATACATAGCTGGAAATCCAAGACATTTGACATCTAAATCTATCAGTGGTAGAGCTATCATTTTCAGTCCGGTGTTCTGTTGTCAGGACTACCAGCTTTTGCTGTGGCTTTTCTTAAACACTTCTGATAAAGTTACAGGATTAATTTTTTTCATGTCCAAGACTGTCCCTTGGACTTCAAAGTCTTCTCTTTTTTTAACTATAAATCCCGTTGTACCAGCATAAAATGAACTTGTCTTACACACTAAGAAAAACATGTACCTGGAGGACAAAAGTGGGAAAAGGGTAAGTATAGGAGTGTATTGAGATTCTATGCTTTATGGTGCCAGAGGTTTCATTAGTCCTTGAAAGGAATAGCCTAGTCTTTTAGGAAGTACTTTTTTCAGCTAATTTAGTGAAATAAAATGCACTGACAGTATTCCAAGTATGTCAGAATGACTCAGGAAACTCATTAAACGGCCTGTAACCAATGCTAGGGTGTAACAGTGGGAAAAAAACCCTGCTCATAATTAAGTTATATTTACTGACTGGAAGTAAACAGAGGTGGGCTTATTCAAATAGCAGTAAGTTCAAGTTCAGAGGGCTGGAGTACCCCTCCTGTGAAGACAGGCTGAGAGAGTTTGGCTTGTTCAGCCTGGAGAAGACAAGGTTCAATGGAGATCTTATAGCAGCCTTCCAGTACCGAAATGGGGCCTTCAGGAAAGCTGGGGAGGGACTGTTTAAAAGGGCATTTATGATAGCACAAGGGGTAATAGCCTTAAGCTGAAGTACCATAGGTTTAGATTGGATACTAGGAAGAAATCCTTCCCTGTGAGGGCCGTGAGGCCCTGGCACAGGCTGCCCAGAGCAGCTGTGGCTGCCCCTGCCTGGCAGTGTTGAAGGCCAGGTAGGGTGGAACTTTTGGCAGCCTGGTCTAGTGGAGGGTGTCTCTGCCCATGGCAGGGTGGTAGAACTAGATGATCTTTGAGGTTGCTTCCAACCCAAACTGTTATGATTCTGATTAGGTTAGTATACTTCTCTGGTAATGATTCTAACACGATAACACAAAATACTTAATGGTGAGTGGAATTTCCTTTTTTCTTATGTTTTATAGCTGCTTGGCAACACTTGTTTTGTAAATTTGGACGAATTTGCCTCTATTTTAACTCTGTCTTTTTTTTTAACTTTTACCTCTTTGAATGCTTATTGCAAAGCCACATAATGAATTTAAAACATGGATGATGTATTAATAATCAGGTAACGACCTCTATTTCAAAGCTACTAAACCTTTTTCATGTCAAAGCAATAGTGTTGATGTGTTAGAGAGAGAGAGAGATTGTGTGCTATACAAATCCCATATAAATCACCTGTTACCTATTCTGAAACACTCAAGTAAAATTGCCTGTGAAAATTATTTCTTAATTACAATTCACCTAAAAATCCATGGAAAATTTTTGATAAAATCGGACTAGCCAAAACTTAAACTTGAGCTCTAGCTGTCCTTGAATGCTCTCCCAAATTTTTGAAGGCATGAAGCATCTCTCCTTGAACAGTATTTGCCTCAAGGACTCCCAGATGCCACCTATCCTCTTTTCTTTGAATGAGCATGTGCAGAGCTACACTGTACCGTGTAGGACATACGTCATAGACCCATGGTATTTGTTTTAAACCTTGGTGGGCCAGGTTCTGTTTTTACAGTGTACAGAACTCTAGAGCAAGAATTGTCATAACTTACTGGGTTCTATAAGTTTCTTCAGAGAAACTGTTTTCTTACAGCTTGTGTGGCTGCTGTGAACCCCTGTGACCTCCATCACTGATAATCTCACAAGACAACAATTTAGTCTTAAAGCTAATTCAAAACTTGAGTGGAAGAGAGAGAACAAAGCTGACCTGCTGCTCCTGGCAAGGAACTGATGAACTATATTCTAATTAACTGGAGCTTATGGCAGTCACTCTGAGCCTTGCAAATAATGAATTGCAATAGTAAAGCTGAGAAGTAGCCAACTCTTAAATCAGTGTCTCTGGACTTTCCTGCCAGACAGGCACCTCAGCCTAAAAGCGCTCCTCAATTGATTAAAGTGTCTTGCTCAGTGCTATGTTAGAGGTGCTATAAAAAACAGATACTTCTTCCAGAAAACTAAGCAGAATTTAAAGCCTCTTCAGGGTTGAGAATGCAGTGGCACCATAGCTAAGTCAGAAATTTTTTGTAAGGTGAGAACAAAGCCTTGTAGTTTCCTGAAGCAAAATTATGTTTGGTCTAAAGAAAAGAGGATTTAAGGCTAAAAGTCCACACTGTAAAGAAACAAAAAAGACTTCTCTGTTTTCTCTTTTACCTTATCGACTGTCACACTGAGTTTCTATAAGCAGAGGACTTTCTCCATAGAATGTGATCAGAAAAGTTATTTCTCTTTTGCAGATAGTGGTAGGAAAAAATTTGAGTTGTGTTTATGACTTACTGCTTTAAGAAATTGCAGTGATTCTTATTCTTACACTGCTGAAGAAGCAATCTCAAATAATATAAATCATGTACAGAGCAAAAATTGGGAAATCTGCTCTGTGTGCTGGACAGATATTTACATGATTGAAGAAATCACGTCAGGAAACCTATGTTAAAGGAATTATTTTGGATTCTATAAAGCAACAGGTGGACATACAACAAACCAGTTAATGTAACCTAGGATAATGTAAGACCTGTGCATTTGCTTTTATGTGATTTATTAAGGTCGTTAAGTGACCTGTCTGAAGGTGGTTAAATAACTCACCACTGGGAATGAGGTTAACAGAGTTTGACCTTTAAGTCACCAGTTTGTATCAAAATGAATTGTCTAAGTGGAGCTAAAAGTAATGATGCTCTTGGTCTTCTGTAAAGCATTCTTTTGTCCTGCTTATCCTGACTTGGAGAAAGGATAAAACTGACCACAAATAGTGAATTAATTACCTTTTTAGCTTCCAGGAGTGTTGCTCAGAACAAAGGGTGAGATTATAAACAAGCTTTTAAACAAGTTTCCTCTGCTAGCAGTTTAGACGTATCTAGGCTGTTGTATGGATTTGTTCCTCCTGAAAAAGCAGTTTCTGTGATAGTTCATCTGAGTCTGCAATTTTAAAAAAGAACTGTTATTTCTGATGGGCCTTATTGATAGCATCCTTGGGATTGTGTGTTCAGGTGTGTCACAAAGTTCACTGCAGAGTTTTGCCTGTTTGGTGTGTTAGAAGGTGAATCTGGTTAGGTAGGATAATTTCCCGGCACATTTGCTGTTTGTGACATGGATTCCTTTGTGTGATACATTAGTGTACAATTCCCCTTCAACTATTGATACCCTGCTTCAAGACCTACAGAATGAGTGTGCTGCTCTTCAGCTGTTGGCAGTTTCATAAATTGAAATTGCTTGCTTATGAACGTGCCTTTCTGTGATAGGTTTGGGCTGGTTTTTTTCAGCAATATTGTTTATAGAGTCAAGGTCTCTTTGATATTCAGATGGATTGGTTTTGGCAGGAAGCATGTTCTAATGTTTTGTTTACACAGCAGAATTCAGAATATATTGTTCTCTTTTGCATTTTCCACATAGACCTTCTGGTGTTTTTGCCTTCTGATGGACTTGACCCACGCTGAATTAACTGGTATATGAGCCAGCATTTGATAGACCTTCTCAGGAGAGTGTAAAGAACTGTACTAATTATTTCTGTTTCAGCAGTCGGATTACACATCTTTTTATTATGTTAAGATACTCTGTTTTAACTTTTGGAGAAGAATCCTGCACTATTGATTCATCCATAGCGGGTTTTAGGGTCTTGTAAACTGGAATAGCAAATTCGGGGATCAAAAATACTGCTTTGCTATTTTCAGTTATATAGGAAGTATTCTTGCAGCTACACAGTTAATTCCCATTAAAACAAATGTAATTTAGGATCTAGCAATAGTTAACATACAGTGCAATGAATGTGCAATCTGTATATTTAGTTACCTAAATACCCAAACAAGTTTTAACCTCAATATCTTTAAAAATTCATGGAGTTCAGTACCCATGAAACTGTTCAGCTCTGACTAATGAGATGCTACTAGAGACTTGGTAAATATTAAATAATTGGTAGAGAGTGCTAAGATGAAAAAAACTGTGAGTTATGACCTTCTGGTGACGTTGGTAGATGTGATGTGTGGAGGCACTGCATTGCTTTGTTACTAAGGCATTTTTTTACCTGTCAGCAGAGTAAAAGGGACTATTTATTGTGACTCTTACTTTCCCATCAATCTTCTGCATTTCCATAGTGAAGCAAAACCACAGTGTTTATTTTCAGAGCTGAAACCCTATGGATTTACAGACTTGCCCAGAGTTTGCAGGCGTTTTCTGCCTCCACATGCAGAGCCTGACCATGTGTGGAGCATGGTCAGGACCATTGCATAGGTGATGCTTTGGAGTTACCTAGTGGGTTGGCACTCAGCTGTTTCGGGGGCACTGGCATTATCTAAAGTCCAGGAAATACTTCAGTAATTTCTCTTCACAAAAGCCTAAACATTCGTACTGCAGAAGGACAGTGCTATGCACATTTTTACTTGCTGCTACACAGCCAGGCAGTGCACAGAGGGATTAATCTGTAACAGAAACAAACATTGAATCCATTCAGGATATTGCATATTTGCTTGGGATGTAATCCTTGTCCAGTAGCTTTAGATACTGCTCGGATTAAAAAAAAGAAAAAAAATGTTTTGGGGCTGTGTGAGCCTGAGGAAAAATAGTAACTTGAAACTTAATTAAGGTGGTTATTAAGGAGAGAGAAAGAGTTCAGTTAAGGGCATGATAATCATTTTAACACAGTATTTACTCCTTTTAGATTCAAGTTAAAAATAAATTATTGCAGTTTCTCCCCCAAATACTCTCTTGTACATGACTATTGTAATAGGACAAAAAGATCCTGATGCCTTTCTGGGATTTTTTGTAATAAAAATCCTTATACCCGGGTCTGTGGCAACACATTGCTTCCTTAATTTCTACTTAGTACAGTTACTTCAGTTCAGCTGGTGCCTCTCTGGAAACCTTAACGCTGTCACAGAATGAAAACCTATCTGGAAATCTTAGTCACAAAATGAAAACTGGAGTGTGGAGCAGGTGAAGGGTTCATGTCTGCAGAAGACCCTCCCAGTAGCTTAGAGAGTGCTGCATCAGCATTATTCATCACAAAGATCCTCCTGAAAGTGCGAAGAACTCATCTTTCTGTTGGCTGGTGTGACTGAGTCACATCCTTGGTGCTGCAAGCCTCAGGGCAGGCTGCTTATAGCTAGAACTGTCTTTCAGCTGGCCAAATCCAAACCAGTCCTTTCTCATTAACCAAGGCATTTTAATGCCTGTTGCAGAGGTGGATTCAATTCTATAATGAATTATAAGTGGAATACAGACCTTTAATTTATAGACAGAGGTAAAATCAACCCCAGGAAGAAATTGCTCCAATCTCAGAAATCCTAGAAATTTCGTCTCCTGTCCAGCTTAGCTGAAATGTAAGACTGCAGAGTAAGGATAATTGTGCATGTTCTCTCAGCCTATTAAATGATGTTGCTCACATTGCCTCTGTACCTGAAAACCACCTGTTGGCCATCGTTTTCCATGGTCTCCGGGACCCTCATGTTCAAACCACCTGGGATAGTGTTTTTTATGCTGGTGAATATGAGCTATACAGCTCCATGCTGACATTACTCTTTCAGAGATCCTTTTTCATTTTAAATTTGTGTGGCTGAAAATTCTCTGCATGCATTGGTATTTCTTGTGCTCCATGAAAGTCGTTTTATTCTTGCTTCTAGCAATTTCTCTCCAGTTTTGTTTCTGCACTGTTTAATTTTCATCATTCATCAGTTTGATGGTAGGTACTTTTTTTCCCCTGCAGCTTTGAATATTTTTTTATTGCCTTTGAAGTTCCATTCTGTGCGGTTTTCACTTGAACTTTCCAGTAGGTATCTCTTTCATTTCACAAGTCAGAAATGGTAAAATTTTAACCTGCATATCTTGGGAACAGTAGTATTGGCAGCTGAAGTTTGGGATTTGTAAAATAACCACATAGGTTCGAGAAATAATTGTAGGACTGTCCTTGAACCCAGCTCGGGACATAGTTTAGGGAACTGACAAAGACAATACTTAATCTGAATATTTTTGCAGAGAGAGAGAGAAAGAGAGAGAGGATGATATAGTGAACTTCCTTGAACTGCTTGCTTTACCCAGAAGTGGGGCTGAAGCACAGTCATGATCTGTGTCAGAGAAAAAAAGGAGAAAGGGAAGAAATGGCAGTAAATCCTACACAAAGGAGTATGGGCTTTGCTTCATTCTGTGACCTGTCCCATTTTGTGATCCTCTCTAGCTCCCTGACTGGTTTGCCCCTCTTGCACCTCCAGGATGACTTCCTGCTTATCTCTTGCTCTTTTTCTGCCTCTCCATTTTTTTTAAAGGGCTTACATGTTGGAAAAGCATAGCAGTGTCTGTCAGGTCAGCTGTTAGTAGAGTGACCTGAGAATCTCTAAGCCCTCGGGTTCTCAGACCACAGCACCTTTACTATGTCAATGGCACTGAGAGTATTAATCAGTGCATGTGAAGTCTTTGCAATGTCATGTGGCTGAGGGCACTAAATTATGACCAGCAGTGGTCCCTCCATCTCAGATAATGCACTTCATCCATTCAGGGACCCATCCTAGACAGTTTATTAACCCCAGGTAATAATTTTATTATATGAGCTGATGATCTCTATAAATAAGCTTGACACCACATACATTTTCCTTTGTAGGGTTAAGCAGGATGCAAAATTAAGCCCTGAAGTGAAAGTGTAGTGTACACGCATCAACTCTGCAAAAGCTGAACCCAGAGAGAATTATTTTAATGCACAAAGTCTGCAAATGCTTTTTAATTGTCTATTACAGAATGACATTCAAGCATCTTCTGCTGTCCTTAAATTTTGTTTTATAGTTACTCCCTGGAAAGTCTTTATGTAGCCCTTAAAAAGTCCTAAAAACCCTTTCAGTTTAGTAGTGTTAGATATTAACAGCATGATGAATTTGCAATTGACCTCTGGTGTGTCCAAGAAAAAAAATACATGCCAGTATCTGTAACATGGAGAGAGACCTGTGCCCTGGTTATGAAGCACAGCTCAAAGATGGCATAGAGTTACAGCTCATATAGCAGTTCATATAGCTGGTGTAGGTGAGGCTAAGCTGTGTACGGAGATACACCTTAAAATTTTGCAAATGAAGCATTAGTTTGGCTCAGGTGCAAATACAGGACCTTGCAGAATTAAGCTGGAGCATGGTTCATCCTCAGTAGCCTTCAGACAGAAGACATTTAACCTGTGTGTCACAGCTGCAGCAGACAATGGTATGTTCTGTGCCTGAAGTCATCACCGTAGAGCTTCACATAACGGCGCTGTTCGCCAAGAAAACAACATCTTCCCTATCATCATCTTGAATATCAAAGAATAGCTGTGAGATACCCCTGTTGTCAATAGTAGCTAGCTAAATTGACAAGAGCGATTGCAGGCTGTGCACCCTTATGTGTTTTTAAGTTTAATCAACACAAGAGTTATTTTAAGGAGCTATCTGTAACACAGTTGCCTGGTAATGGTGCCCCTGTAAAGAAGGGAGGAAAGTATCTAATCCCAATGTAAAAAAAGAGAAAGCATGCTACTGGAAGGGTTTTTCTTCCTTTTTTTTTTTTAATCATTAAGAATATGTATAGTGAATATGCATTGAATATGTTTTTCATCTCAAAGTGTAAATATGAGTTCTGATTAAATGAAGCAACAAGCTGTATTTTTTTCTTTTTAAATGAGACTAATATTACTCCCCTTTCTCTGAGAAACCAGTATATGGACAGGTGAAATAATGTGCCCACAGCAATGCAGCACTGGTGACTGCTGAGACTTAAGACAGCTATTCAGATTTTTTACTGTCACTTTACAGCAGCGTTCCTGAATTTGCTCTATGTGCATGTCATGCATGTAAAGCAAACAACTGTAGTGACATCATATTGTTAACTGAGGTTGCTGGTCGCAGTTTCTTGCCTCGTGTCCATGTAAAAAATTTCAGACATAGCACATAATATATTTATGTTGCATGTTAATGCATTCTTCCTTTTCTCTGATAGTTCTCTATTGAGTTCTGATTTAGTAAAAAGGATTCTCTTGCGACTCTTTGCAGCACGCTGACGCAAGTGACGTAGAAATATGATCAAACTGTGCAAACAAACAATGTGAAGCTTTCAGTGCATCTTTTCCTTCTGGCTCATCAGAATAGCAAATTGCCTATTTTATGTGCAGGAGCTTCAGTGTTTGTGATCTGTGTTTCTTTAGTGTCACTCCTGCTGCAGGTAGACTGTTTACCAGAGGTGTAGTTAATAAAATACTTCAGTCATTATGAAATATCACTGGCAGATACTTCATAATTTTTTAACAGATTTTTAAGGGAGAGAGATCTGTGGGAGGGTGAAAGAGAAGCATCTGCAGTACAGAGAAGCTGGGATTTGAGGAAAGGAAGTGCAAGCATGTGTAATGCCTGAGAAAAGCACTGGGGAACATGCAGACAGTAAAAAAGGCTGCAGAGGGGAAGCACAGACTATGTTCAACAGTCGTTAGACCTCGTATTTTAATTTTGCCATAGGCTAGTGGTAGAGTACAGGCAGATAAAGGAGCTGCCTATAGGTAAATATTTTCAGCTTGAATGGGGCTAAGTATCAAATAGTCTTTTAGTGCCTGCTATCTTGTGTCTTTTAGAGAGACACCTTTTAAATATACCCTGTGCCTCATTTAGAGTAAGACGAGAGCAGCATCCAATACTTCACCAGCAGGGATGTTTGTGCACAAAAACGTGTCAGGATTCATTTTGTACCAGGGGAGGACTATCCAGAAGTTATCCACAGAGATTGAGCCTTTTGTTCTTTCTTTCTCCTTGCATCCTCTTATTTTTGTTCATGGCATTGTGTGATATCTCTTTATGACCCGTGGCTTATCTGACATCATCCTAAACAAAACCAAAACGGTCATGGCTGACCTGATGATAAATTAGACAAGCTAGTAATCAACGCTACTTGCGTGGGAAGTGAGAGGAAGATTGTTTGTGTAAGACTGAGTGAGTTACAGTACCTCAGAGAATGCCCCACAAATCCAAACGCTGGAGAGAAGGCATCTCAGGATAGATATATGGCTGGCAACATACCTGGGACTTCTCTGATCTTTATGTTTCGTTGAGAGTGCTTGCAGAAAAACAGAACCAGCTTGTAGTGTGGATAGAGGTTTTAAAACTTTCTATGGGTGTACTGGTAGCATATTTCTTTTCTAAGAGAGAACTATTTATAAAGCACTCACTGTACAATTGTAATAAAACAGTGAAATGGATTTTGAATGAAGACATGTTTTGCTTCCAAATTGTTGCAATAAACCTCTGTGCTGGTATCTGGGCACTAATAATTATTAAAGACAGTGCAGAGATCTTCGTATGATGAATGTCATTTCATCTCTGTGTGATCCTAATTTAGGTCTAACACAGGAGTGGGGCTTTTTGTATGTTAAATTGGTGAGAGTTAGATTTTGAAAAATAAAGCATATTTCCACTACTTTTCTTTAGTAAGTGTGTTTATGTGACTTTCAGTGACCTTTCTTGGCAAGAATTCACCATTTCTTCCAAGGAATAGCACATTTTAAAGAAAAACAACAAACAAACTAACTCATCACTGATTTGAGGGACGTGTTTTACCTGCCAGTGTTTTCAACAGACACCTCTACTGGAGAGTACAACTTGTTAAAACGTGGGGTTTTTTTATTTTGTGCATAATTTTAGATCCTAGCACTGTTTGGTTTTTTTTAATGCATACTTGCAGTTTATAAATCTCTTCAAAATTATGTGCTGTGCCTCTCAAAGTTTATATTAACCTATGGTGCTTGGTGATTATCCAGCTTGGAAGCCAGCAGATTTCTTTTTCTCCATGTATTTTCAGATGACACTTCTGTAGCTCGACACCACAGTTGTGGCCTTGTGATGCCCTGCTGTCTTAAAAGCTTTTATTCTTTAAATATTTAATTTGAGCTAAGCTAATTTAGGAAACCTGTGCCACTGGCATTGCTACTGAAATTGGCCTAATGTGGAAGTCAGCTTAATGAGCCTGAAGATAAGAATTTTGGTCTGGTTTTGCATGCACGTAGTTGATGCAACAGCTGCTCCCCTGCCAGGAAATACCTTAGATTCAAATCAGTGAGAACTGCCAGTTGCATTGTAGCAGAAAGCAATTAACATTTAGTTATGACCCATGCAGTGAAACATTATCCTTCATCTCTTCATAAATTTTTTTTAATAGAAAAATGGTAGTAAATGTGTACAGTCTAAGGACATTTTTATATATTTGCACACTTTTTATTTACATGCAGGTATAAATGAAAATCCTGAGGAATTGCTACAGCAATAATAATTCTATCTCATATTGGATAAAACCTATGATTCGGTATTTCTGAGCGTAGGGTTCAACAGGACTCTTCTTACAACAGAGGTTTTGTGGTATGTCTTCTACAAAAATCAGCATGCTTTTCATCAAAATAGTATCCATCTGTGCAGATGGTTTTACCACAGACTGCCACAAACTGCTGTGGCCTCCACAGTTTACAAGTTAATTGCATTGGTCAAAGTTTTGTAGGGAAAAGGCCAGATCTGTTCTCTTAATGGCAATTCATTTTATGATTTTCAAATACAAATTTCACTTACGGGTTTCTAATTTAAGATTCAGAATATGTACTTATTTTGCAAGAAGATGTGCACATTTGCTTTCTTTTTTGCCTAGAAAACCAGATATCTAGCCTCTGCATTTTCAAAACAAACTGTTCTGTAATAATTTTGCACTAAATTCTGATATTTCCAGTTTGGTTTTTCTACCAAAAGATTCTTAAACTCCTTTGAGCTTTCTTAGGATGATGATGCACCCTGTTCTTGTGTTAGGTATAGATCATCTAATCATCCAAAATGGTAAGATGTGCAAAATCAACAAATTACTATACCTACTTCATATATACTGATGTTTCCACTGTTTAGTTAATCAAACAGTTCTTAGATTACTGAAATTTTACTATTCCTGAGAATGGGGTTGTAGCCCTTAAACATAACTAGAGGCAGAGAAGAAGGACATGAGATGGACATTATGGCATACTGTTTAGTGGGTAAAAAAAGTGGTTGGATGGCCATGCCAAAAAGTTGTGGTGAGTGGAGTTACATCCAGCTGGTGGCCGGTGACAAGTGGTCTTCAGGGCTCAGTACTGGGGCCAATTCTCTTTAATATCTTTATCAGTGATCTGGACAAGGGGGGTCAAGTAAGTTTCCAGCTAGAATCATAGAATCGTAGAATAGGGCTGGACGGGACTCTTTAGATCAACAAGTCCAACCATCACCCTAACCTGCCAACCACTACTTAAAGTATGTCACTCAGCACCACATCTAAGCATCTTTTAAATACCTCGAGGGATGGAGACCCCACCAGTTCCCTGAGCAGCCTGTTCCACTGTGTAACAACACTCTCTGTGAGGAAATTTTTCTTAATATCCCATCTAAACCTCTCCTGATGTAACTTGACGCCATTTCCTCTTGTCCTGTCACTTGTCACTAGGGAGAAAAGGTCAGCCCCTGCCTCTACACAGCCTCCTTTTAGAAAGCAATTAGGTCTCCTCTCACCTTCCCTTTCTCCAGATTAAACAACCCCAGTTCCCTCACCTGCTCCTCATAATATTTATTCTTGTCCCCTCACCAGCCCCTTCTCTGGATATGCTCCAGCACCTCAATGTCTTTTCAGTGGTGAGAGGCCCAAGACTGAATGCAGTACTCAGGGTGGGCTCTCACCAGCGCTGAGTACAGGGAGACAATTGCTTCCCTAGTCCTACTCACCACACTATTCTTAATACAGGCCAGGATGCTGTTGGCCTTCTCAGCCACCTGAGCGCACTGCTGGCTCATATTCAGCCATCTGTTAATGAACACTCCCAGGTCCTTCTCTGCCAGGCAGCTTTCCAGCCACTCTTCCCCAAGCCTGTAGCACTGTTTGGGGTTATTATGACCCAGATGCAAGACCCAGCATTTGGCTTTGTTGAACTTCATGCTGCTGGGCTTGACTCACAAATTTGACCTGTCCACATCCTTCTGAAGGGCCTTCCTACCCACAAGCAGATCAAGCCTAACTTAGTGTCATCTGAAAACTTACTGAGGGTGCACTAGATCCCCTCATCCAGGTAATGAAGATATTAAAGAGAACTGGCCCCCAGTACAGAGCCCAGAGGAACACCACTGGTGACTGGGTGACACCAATATGTGAGGGAATGCACAGGCACATCTGCTGTGCTTTCCTCATGCCCAGATTTAGTCATTCTGTCATGGAAGACAATTAAAGGTTTGCCTTTGAGAAACCTGCGCTGACTGTTTCTAGTCACCTTCTTCTTCTTCATGTGCCCAGAAATGGCCACTGAGAGGACATGCTGTATGATTTTCTTTAAGGATTAAAATGAGACCGTGGTTCTGTGGATCTCTCTATCCTGTGTGGAGATGGGTGCAATATTTGCATTTCAGCAACAAGCAGTTCTCCCGCCATCTCCACAGCCTTTGCAAAATGATAGAGCACACTTTACTAAAACATTGGCCAGATTTCTCAGCAACCATGGATGCAGCCCATCTGGTCACAGTAATCACATTTTCTCAGGACAACCATGACTTACTCCACTTCTTCTAACCCCAGTGCCTCCTCTTTGAACTGTGGCATAAAGGATGGAAGGTATTGCTGGTGAAGACCAAGGGAATGAATGCGCCAAGTGTCTTGGCCTTATGGCCATTTATCTCCTCTATTCTTTCAGTGCAGTGGTAGAAGCTTTTCCTGCATCTCTTGGTGTCCCTTGCCATTTCTGACTCCAGCTGAGCTTTTAAGATTTCCAGCACGGTCCCTGTAGGCCCAGGCAAGGTTCCCACATTCCTTCTTTGTAGCCTCTCATTGCTGCTGTTTCTTGTGCACAGCACTGGAGCTCAGCGGTAAGTGCCCATCTTAGGCAAGCCAATCTGCTGATGTGTTTGCCTGATGTCCTAAGCATGGAGATCACACCTGTGCTCAGAGGTGGCTCCTTTTCAAGGACCGACAGGCTTGCTCACTCCTTTTTCTTCCTTTACCCCCCTCCCATGAGACTACCATTTCCCTGGACAAGCTGAGGTCACTTGCTCACAAGGACTGTGCGATAGTCTTGTTAGTAAGTCAGCTTTCCCAGAGGTAGCTGGGTATCTTTGACATGGGATCACTATGCAGTACAGGCATGCACATGTGCCTTAGCAGTGTTAAACAGGACATGTTTGATACCGGTCATCATACTTTTGCAGCTTTGTAAACATCCTTAGTATCGGTTTTGTTGCCTCTGTTGGTTGAAGTATTTCCATGGGGTAATTAATCCCAGTAATTAAGAACTGAAGATAAAGCATGAGAGCAGGATGGGAGGGCACCACAGTTTCACTTGCTGACTTGGTCCTTAAAAAATTTTATACATACTACTTGGGGAAAACCAAGCAATGCTATATACTGCATTGGTGTATTTGTCTAAAATTTCCAGAAAGCAGCAAAATCTATCTGAAAACCCTTACCATTTTCTCCATTGGAAAGACTGACAGAATTAATGGAGAATTACCATTCTGCTGCGAATAATTGGCACTCTACTTAATCGTTTTTAAAAGCTGTTGGCTTGAAAGTAAAACCTTTTATTAGGTGCAGCAGGCTACCATGAAGTAATTCAAACATCCCATTACAGTGCATTGAAATGCATAGTTTATAACTTGTTGTTAACATAGGAAAGGAAGATTTACTGTGTCTTAGCAGAAACAGGCTCTGTAATGAGTGCCAGAATGCCTTTGCCTGAGTAAGCACAGTTGATCGTTTAACTTATCAGGATCTATAGATGAATGGGTAAATAAATTAAGAAATGCTGTAAATTTCTGTTCACAGATCATGAAGACTTTTCCTTGATGTTTTTTCTGTGCAAACAAATGGGGTTTTTTCTCCTGTGTATTTATTCATTGTAGCTCTTCTTGGTACTTTTTTAAGAGGGGATAGCGTGATGAAACCTCACGGATGCCACGGTAAGGGAAACCAGGCCTGGTGGTTTTTTGCTTCACAGATATGGAGAAAATCCCACATTCCACATTTGTAATGTTATCTTCTACCCTTTCTACCACAGTCTGTCACCTGCACATATTAGCTGCTGACTTAGTTTTCAGCATAATAAATACTGTGACAGAAAAGGGATTGGCAAACCAACTCGTCACCAACCTTGAGAGGGAAGTGTCTTCCATAGGGTCTGTAAAAAACACAGCATACCTAGAAACTCTGCAAGGTACAAATTCATCAAATGAGGAAGAACATGATTTTCTTGCCCTGTGCAGCTTTTCAAGATCACAGAACATTTCCTAACTTGCACGATGCTGAAAACAGTTCTGAGTTAGCAGAGAACTTTTGTGAGAAAAGCTGAGAGCAGCTTCTTAAGCATGTACTGTTCTGTTCACACAAATTTCCCTTGTGAGGTGAATGATCTTTTGGAACTCCTGCAGTTTATGTATAGAGTTCCTTCTTCTCCCCTTCCCTCACCTCCAAATGTTAATTTGTCCAAGTATAATTTTTTTTTGCTGAACGGCTAAGGCTGTGAGTTGTTAGAGACCCACTATTTAGTCTATTTTGTAAGAAACTCTCTGAGTGAGCCCACAGGGTCACATGTTGTGTCCAGTTTTGAGCACAGTATCTAACCTGGCATGGAGAAAACATGTCTCAGGTCATTGTGAAACAGGTAGAATCCTGTAAACAAAAAACAAACCAAAACCAACACATTTTTAGCCAATTGGCTAAATCTGTCGGATTGTTTTTGAAATTTCTAAACATGTCTAAATTTAATCCCTAGTGTACTGGCAGTTACTATTCCTGGTTATCATTCATATTCCTTAAATTTTAAAAATGGTTTGCAGTTATTAAAGGTGTTGATTGTGTGGATTCCCAACTGCCTTTACAAAGGGCATCTGAATGATCAGAAGCTATTATGTAGAAAAGATCCCAGGGAAGGGCAAAACATCATCATGCTGTAACATTTGAGCTGTTCAAACAGAGCACATACCACTCATGTCCATGATTGTCTTACTCGAGAGATGCCCATTGTCATTATAGCTTGAGGTTTATTGCTTTTGTCTGCAGTTTGCAGGAAGTTATAAAGGCTGTGTAGTGAGGAATGTGAGAGCTTTTTAGTTTTCAGGCGCATCCTTGGGCAGTTTGATCCTAGAAAACTTTTGCTGCATTTTGCCTGTCAAAAAGAAGGTGCACATCTCCTTAACACTAGTGCCTAGGGAGTGTCGAGCCTATCGTCTGGATAGATTGAACTGCATAATGATGCATAGCATGCATAAAAATAGCCTTGGCTTCACCCAGGCAGAATTACAGCTCAAGTTAGCAAGAAAGAGAAAAATTGAGGAAAAAGATGATAGTCTTCACACAAAGAACAGTGACATAGAAATACTAGTAGCCTCATTTCAAGGAATGGCAAATTCCATCAGCTTGCATGGCCAGCACATCTGGTCCCAGTCCTGCAGTCTTTTGCAGGTAAAATTTATCTGAATTTTAAATAGGAATTTTTCTTGTGTCAGGACAGCAAAATCGGAACTTTAATTTGCTTTGTTGGTGTATTTTTCCAGCTTCAAATTTTGTGATGATTGATACACTATTCAGGGCACAATGTCCTCATTTTAAACTGTGGTGGTTGTTTTGGCCTTTTTTTCACTGTATTCCCACGCTATCAGAGAAGGAAATGCTCATTTGCAATTCTTACCATTCATTTTGCTATGTTTGACAGAAGCAACTTCATATGCTAAAGAAAAAATGAACTGGAAAAAAAAACTTCAGAAAAGAATGTTATACAGCAAATAAGAACGAGAAATTTATCAGTTACTCCTAAAGATAAAATGTTTGTTATAAGAGCAAATTACATGCTCTTTTGCATTAAGCATGGTAATTGTTTCTTCAATTTCCTCAGTAATTTAAAGCAGCATTATCCCTCAGAGTGGCTGCACTGTGGTAAGATAAGGTTGAGAATGAAATGGAAACAGTAGGGCAGCAAAGGCATCTCGACCCCCCAATTTTCTGCTCAATAAAAGAGGCCATCGGTCATGAGAGTGGAGTGCGCTGCCAGGTTATCTGGGCAAAGGCCTCCCATTGTACTGATGTTAAACCTGTAAAAACACAAAGTCAGGGTGGCTTGTGGCAGAACTGATGCATGCACAGACTCTAGTGCGGCACGCAGTGATAAGAAATGAAAGCAAAGGGTAGGTTGGCCACCAGGTCATGAGAGCTTGTGCTTATTTTTCTGACAGCTCCACCACTAGACACTGACTGCCCCATACTCATGTTGAAGAGCAGGAGATGATATATTGGTATATACCTGAGGGTAGCCATTCTGCCCTTAGAAGACTGGCCTGTCCATTCTTGTTATCTTTAAAAGGAAGTGCAGTTGGCTTTGGTTTTCCTAATTCCTCCCCTTCCCCCACCTCCCACCCATGCTGTCCCCTTTCCAAAGCATAGTGCCAGTGCCAGCTGTCTTATTTAACATTTTTGTGATGCTGGAAGTCAGCCTTCTCCAAGCTTCTGTTTCTGCAGCAACGCTAAAGCCACAGCTCACTTTCCTATGTGTCTCTTCTCAAATTCCTAGCAGAGGCAGGATTCAGTGGGTCATGGCCCACACAGTAATGGAGAACCTAAGGCTTGGAGAGTAAGAAGTGGTAAAAAGTCTTAAGAGTACCACTAGTATATGTATACATATGCTTTTTTAATCTGCCCTGATTTGTCAGATTGTGTATACCAAGCCTAATTTTCACGGTGTCACTTAATGTGTGGTGAGCTTTTGGCTTTTGAAAAGTGCTGCTAAATTTGTATGTCAAGAGTCTTCTCTTGTTGTAGCTCTTGTTTAGCATTTGTTCATGCTTATGCTGGCATAGGGTGGCTGGCATATGAGATTACTGGGTGATAATCAGAAGGCAGAACATGTCTGATTCATAGATCCCATCGCAGCTCACAGATACTTTAAGGAGAAGATATAAAAATGGTTTATCCTCTGGGCGTTATCATTTCACGTGATAGCTAAGGAACTGGGACACAGGGAAAATGTTATTCACAGGTTCATGCATATTCACAGCATAATGTATTTATTGTCCACCAGTTTACAAAACTTCAAAGCGAGTCACATAGTCAGCATGAAGGAAGTATGAAAATGTGATACTGCAAAAGCCAGTATGACTTCTGTCTCCATACTCCCTAGCTTCAGTTCTAGATACATTTTAACTACTAAAATCCCCAGTTTTGCACTGCCAGTAGCTAAAGGTGAGAGAAAGGAATACTAGAACTTATGTCCACATTTATATTATTACAGATACTTATTATTATTTGGAAAACCACAAAATTTCACCTGCACTTTAATGTGTTGCAATGCCTTTATTAGCTTGTAACTACATGATGAACAAATATACTGCAAATTTCACACCAAATTATTGTTTGCAATGTAAAAAACTAAGACACAAATAGTTCTTTATTCTGAAGAAGGAAGAAATCTTCGTTTTTCTGGATCTTGTAAGGCCATTGTCTTGTAGAGCTAAGTTTTAAAGATGATTCACCTAGGAAACTGGTGGAATGCTGTCAAGGTGCATTGGATTTTGTGTAAATCATTTCTGACCCTTCACATTTGCATTTAATTTATAGGATCAGATTATTTCATTTTCATGTTTGGGATGTTCATAGATAAAGGGTAGCTACATTTTCACACATTCCTTCTTTCCCACCTTCCATGCGCAACCGTAAGTATAATTCATCGTGCCACTATGCTACTGATGTTTTAAATTCCAGAAGCCATCTTCAAGTCAAAATTGTCTCTTACCTAACAAAAGAGAAGTTGTGGCTGATGGGTTGAGATAAACATGGTTTAATAGGACACAAAAGGATAAGGATAATGGTCTACACAACAGAAGCCGATGCACAGCACAATTGCTTGCTACCTGCTGACTGATGCCCAGCTAGTTCCTGAGCCATGGCATCCCCCCAACTGACTCTCCCCAATTTATATACTGATCATGATGTCATATGGTACAGAATGTTCCTTTGGCCAGTTTGAGTCAGCTGTCTGGCTGTGTCTCCTCACAGCCTCTTGTGCACCCCAAGGCTACTGGTTGGCAGGCCAGTATGAGATGCTGAAAAGTCTCTGACTGCTGGGAAACAACCGAAATATTCATGTATTACCAAAGTTGTTCCAATCCTAAATCCAAAACACAGCACTATACCAGCTGCTTGTAAGAAAATTGCCTCTGTCCCAGCCAAAACCAGGACAAGTATTAATCTGATTGAGTTCCACCTTCGCTGACTGTGTTGGCAACTCTGGTGCAGGTAGGTCACCCGGCTTTGCATAGTGAAAACCGCCTGAGCAGGGTTGGAAGTAGCAGTGTTCCAACTGACAGAGGTGTAGTGCCAGTATTTGAAGGCCTGCTGGAGCCAGGGTACTTCTAGCCATAAAGTTTTTTTGCAAAAAACTCCCTAGAGTAAGCAAAACTCTTATGTATGCTTAATAATCAATTAAAATGGTGCTTAAAGTGAAGAGACTAACATCTTTACTGCACTATAGTTGTTAAATACTGATTGTATTATATTGTATCAAACAACAGCTGATAGATACTAATGAAATGCAAAACCCTTGCAAGGTTGACATTTCTTTAAAAGTTTGTTTCAGCACGTCCAACATTGCTGTTCTCTTTTGGGCTTCTATTTCTGAAATCTGATTAGTAAAACGTTATCAATTCCAGTTATTTTTTTATTAACCCAAGAGACTCAAGAACTCAAGGAAAAAGTATTTTAAGGACAGTGGCTTATGAGGAGAACCTAGACATTGTAAGACTAGGATAAAAATTAAGATTACCACTAAAAAGAATGCAGCAATTGTTATAGAATCATACAATCATTTATATTGGACAAGACATTTAAGATCACTGAGCCTAAGAATAAACCTGCCACTGCCAAGTCCAACCACTAAACCCTGTCCCTAAGTGCCACATCTAGACATCTTTTAAATGTCTCCAGGGATGGTGACTCAACCACTTCCCTGGGCAGCCTGTTCCAGTGACTGAGAACCCTTTTGGTGAAGAGTTTTTTCTAATATACAACCTAAACTTCTCCTGGCACAACTTAAGGTTATTTCCGCATGTCCTATTACTGGTTACTTGGCAGAAGAGACCAACACCCACTTGCAAACTTACTGAGGATGCACTTGATCCCCCTTGTCCAGATCACTGATAAAGACAGTAAAGAGATCTAGCCCTAGTACTGAGCCCTAGGAAACACTGCTTTTGACCAGCTGCCAGATAGACTTAACTCTTCCATTCACCACAACTCCTCAGGTCCAGCCATCCAGCCAGTTTTTTACCTATCAAAGAATCTGCCTGTACAAGCCCTGAGCAGTCAGATTCTCTAGGAGAATGCTGTGGGAAACTGTCAAAGGCTTTACAAAAGTCCAGGTAAACATCATCCACAGCCTTTCCCTCATTCACTGAGCAGGTCAGATGTTTAAAACTCCATGTCTTCTGCTGCTTTGCTTGATCCTGTATCCATGAGGTCAGTAGAAGTATTTCTGCTGATCTCTGTGTTAGTTCTGGAAGGTACAACATTTTTGCTAAGAACATTCTGATGCTTTTCTGCTAAGAAAATTTGTACTTGGCATTCATTCTAACCCCTAAATCTGATGTAAACTGGGATCCTAGTGTATTAATATACACTCCTTCTAATCTGGTATAGGGAAGAATTTCTGTATGATGGAATCTATCACAGATGATTAAATTACTTGGGATATGTCAATTGATGACCTCAGTCAAATCAGATAGCTCACTGGAAAAAAACTGCAAGGCAGTGACACCCACTCATGAGCACCCACACATAAGTAAAAGTGGTATCTGAAGCTGTCTAAGGGGCTACAGTATTGGCTGTAGCAGAGGGTTTCCTTGTTTGCTGGCTTTTCAGAAGGCTGTAGGATAACCGAGTTTTAAGTATTTTTAAAATTATGTAAACGTAAGACACCATTGTAAGCAGGTAGCAGTGAAAGATCTCTGCAGCTCAGAGTCCCAATAACTTGCAGGTGGCACTGTGATGGATGCCAGGAATTTACACTTACTCCTGAATGTTTTGTGCAGGCTAGTCTAAGATCTGAGTCTCACAGAATCATAAAATGGTCTTGGTTGGAAGGGACCTGAGAAACCTGAAGGTGCACATGAGACCTGATGAGATGCATTTTCAGGTCCTGAGAGAGCTGGCAGATGAAGTTGCCGAGCCAGTCTCCATCAAGGCATTGTGACAGTCCAGTGAAGTTCCTGCTGACTGGAAAAAGGGGAAACAAAACTCCCATTTTTAAAAATGTAAAAAAAGGAAGACAGAACTACAGGCTGGTCAGTTTCACCTCTGTGCCCAGCCAAAACATGGAGCAGATTTTCCTGGAAACTACTCAGGCACATAAGGCACACAGAAAATTAGGTGGTGATTGGTGACAACCAAGATGTATTCACTAAGGGCAGCTTTTGCCTAAAAAATGTGGTGGGCTTCTACAGTGGGGTTATAGTGTTGATGGATAAGGAAAAGCTAACTGACATTGTCTAGCTGGACTTGTGCAAACCATTTGAGACTCTTCTACAAGACATCCCTGTCTCATAGAATCATAGAATGGCAAGGGTTGGAAGGGACCCCAAGGATCATAAAGCTCCAACACCCCTGCCACAGGCAGGGCCACCAACCTCAGGCCTGGAGCTACACAAGGTTGCCCAGGGCCCCATCCAACCTGGCCTTGAACACTTCCAGGGATGGGGCATCCACCACCTCTCTGGGCAGCCTATTCCAGGACCTCACCACTCTTTCCGTAAAAAACTTCCCCCTAATATTCAATCTAAATCTTCCCTCCTTCAGCTTTAAACCATTCCCCCTTGTCCTTCCATTATCTGCCCTTTTAAAAAGTTGATTCCCCTCCTGTTTGTATGCTCCCTTCAGGTACTGGAAGGCTGCAATGAGGTCCCCCCGCAGCCTTCGCTTCTCCAGGCTGAACAAGCCCAGCTCCCTCAGCCTCTCCTTGTAGAGCAGGTGCTCCAGCCCTCTAATCATCCTTGTGGCCCTCCTCTGAACCCTCTCCAACAGTTCCACATCCTTCTTGTATTGGGGGCCCCAGATCTGGACACAGTACTCCAGGTGGGGCCTCACGAGGGCAGAGTAGAGAGGGACAATCACCTCCCTGTCCCTGCTGGCCACCCCTCTTCTGATGGAGCCCAGGATACCATTGGCCTTGCGAGCTGCAAGAGCACACTGCTGGCTCATGTTAAGTTTCTCATCCACTGTGACACCCAGGTCCTTCTCAGCAGGGCTACTCTCCAGGAGCTCTTCTCCCAGTCTGTATCTATGTCTGGGATTCTTCCGGCCTAAGTGCAACACCTTACACTTGGCAGTGTTGAACCTCATAAGGTTCACCCAGGCCCATCTTTCCAGCCTGTCAAGATCCCTCTGGATGGCTTCCTTTCCTTCTAGGGTGTCGACCACACCACTCAGCTTGGTGTCATCCGCAAACTTGCTGAGGGTGCACTCAATCCCATCATCAATGTCATTGATAAAGATGTTAAAGAGAACCGGTCCCAAGACAGACCCCTGGGGGACACCGCTTGTCACCGGCCTCCACCTGGACATAGACCCATTGACCACCACCCTTTGGCTATGGTCTGTTAACCAGTCTGCCTGCCCTCTCTCAAAACTGGAGAGACATGGATTTGATGGCTGGACCACTTGGTGGATGTTGAACTGGTCACATTTAAAGAGTTTTGGTCAACAGTTTGATGTCCACGTGGAGATCAGTGACAAGCAGCACTCCTCAGGGCTTGGTGCTGGACCAGTGCACTCTGACACCTTGGTCAGCAACATCATGGAACTGAGTGCACTCTCAGCAGATTTGCTGATGAAATCAAGCTGTGTGGTGTGGTCAACATGCTGGAGGGAAGGGATGCCATCCAGAAGGACCTTGACAGCCTTGAGAGGTGGGCCTGTACAAACCTCATGAAGTTCAACAAGGGCAAGTACGAGGTCCTGCACAGGGGTTGGGGCACTCCCAAGCACAATTGCAGTTTGGGCAGAGAATGGATTGGAGCAGCCCTAAGGAGGAGTTGATACTGCTGGTCAAGAAGCTCAACATGTGCATGCAGCCCAGAAAGCCAACTGCATCATTGGCTTCAAAAACAGTGTGGCCATAACGGTAAGGGAGGTGGTTCTGCCCCTCTGCTCTGCTCTGGAGAGACCCCATGTTGAGTATTGTGTGCAGCTCTGGGGTCCCCAGTATAAGAAAGGCATGGAGTTGCTGGAGTGGGTCCAGGAGAGGGCCAGGAGGATGATCAGAGAGGGCTGTGAAGACAGTCCTGCAAAGAGAGGCTGAGAGAGTTTGGCTTGTTCAGCCTGGAGAAGACAAGGTTCCATGGAGATCTTACAGCGGCCTCCCAGTACCGAAACGGGGCCTTCAGGAAAGCTGGGGAGGGACTGTTTAAAAGGGCATTTATGATAGCACAAGGGGTAATAGCCTTAGGTACCACAGATTTAGATTGGATACTAGGAAGAAATCCTTCCCTGTGAGGGCTGTGAGACCCTGGCACCAGCCACCCAGAGCAGCTGTGGCTGCCCCACCCTGTGGCAGTGTTGAAGGCCAGGTAGGGTGGGGCTTTGGGCAGTGTGGTCTAGTGGAGGGTGTCCCTGAATATGCCATGCTGACCCCATTTGTTCTTTCCCCTCCACCCCTAAGATAAAACTGCTCGGGTATAATGAACATCTTAGTGACATAGCTGTCTGCACAGTGGACAGTAACTCTGAACAAATTGGTAGTTAGGCTAATTAGACTAATTAAATGATTAGATCAATAGTCTATTGCTGTATCTTTATTTGTCGTTGTGATGTTTGAATTTATCCAGTTGAATATCTCACTTGGTCTGCATTTTTTGGGTTGTTTTTGCTTTTACACCACCACAAAGTGTGGTAAATTTCATATTGAATATAAATGTGCTACGAATTTAATTAGCAGATTGACATAAAAGATCATTGAAGACTGCAAGATATTTTCATCCTAAAATTCAAGACAAATTTTAATACATCTGAGTATGGGAAATATGGGGAGGAGAGAGGGAAGGAAAAATGTCTTTTTCCTCTAGTGTAAAGTGATTGTCATTAAAAACATTTTCCATTAAATTATTTCAAATGAAGGAGAATTCCTGGCTTTATTATATGCCCCTTACATCTCATTCCCTAAAGTATGCAGATACCTTTTGATGAAATGTGTTACCCCTGGGATAAAACAGATCAGCAGCTGGCAACATGAGATAAATCTTTTTAAGAAAGCAGATGAAAAAGGAGGAGATGGACTTTCCACTGACAGGGACAGCATACAGCACCTCTTAGGATTACTTGTGTCGTAAAATGGAAGCTGTCTATGTTACACCAACCAAAGATCCTATCTCCTTTATACTCTGCCTTCTTGCTCTTTTTGCATCCCTTCTTTCCTGCCATGTAGTACTTTCTTTCAGGTAGCAGGTAGTAACCTCCATGTGTGCCTGTGGCTACCTTACATGTGCTGCAAATCAGATTCAGTCCAGAGAAATACGTGTCAGTGAGGTGACCATGGATACACAGGCAGGCAGAGGCAGGTCCATGGCCCTTCCTAGTCTGTTAGAGACAGCTGAGGTCTCTCCCAATGGGATGACACAGATTTAAACACTCCTGTGTAACTGTGCTTGACACGAGTATGATAGCATTGTCTTGGTTGGAAGGGACCCTTTTGATCAAGTCCAACCAACACCCTAACCTGCCAACCACCGCTAAACTGTATCACTCAGCACCACATCTAATTGTCATTTAAATAGGTCAAGGGATGGAGATCCCACCAGTCCCCTGGGCAGCTATATGGGACTAGAGATATGCCTTAACAACTGCTGAAAAAACCGACCCCTCCTCTTTCTTCTCTCTCAATCTCTCTAAGACCTCATCACCACACAACATAGTGAATTCCACACACCAGGAATGAATGCAAATAGGCAACTGTCTTTCTAAAAAGGCACTCGCAGGATGGCCCCTCTCCTGCATTAACCTGCTGAAAGAATTAGGTGGGGATTTAGTACCTAGTAGTGTATCCCCAGGCATTCATTTTTGCATTCTATGCAGTGAACATTAATCCCTATATGTATATATGTTTTTATTTTGTAGTGTGCTGTCTGAAAGGTGATTGTCCTTTTTTTCAAGTTGGACATGCCTGTGGTGTGATTTAGGAAGGATGAAATCATAGAATCAACTGGGTTGGAAGAGACCCTTAAGATCATCGAGTCCAACCACACCTAACCCTGCCTAGTCCACCTCTAGATCATGTCCTTAGCCACTTGATCTACAAGCCTTCTAAATACCTCCAGGAAGTGTCAGCATTGATAAAGTCTTCCCATTATTTTTTGAGGAGGCTTCAGCATTTTTCAGACTTGGCATATGTGCATGTGCACGCAGGAAATCTACCTTGTCTGTTTCATTTTCTGTATGGACTAGTACAGCGTGAAAATACTTCTGTTATGGATAGAGGACTTGCAGAGGATGTCTGGACACTGAGGGCAGGGAGGGAGATTACAGCAGATTAAGTCTCAGAAAGCAATTCAGAACAGAATCTGTTGTCACTTTTCATGATTATGTGTCAAGCACAAAATGTAAGTAGGTCCACTTTTGCGTCTTCCTCATCTGCTTTTAAAATTCAAAGGCTGTAAATGAGCCTGCACCATCAGTTTGTGAAGGCTTCATAATATTTTTTAGGAAAAGTAAATGGAATCTAATGGCTTTATGAAATCGAACCTATTCATTGCAATAGTTTATTCTCATATGATCTTAAAATTACAGGGTATATAACCTGTCAGGAAGCAGCAACTAAATTTATACTCTAGAAGGGATAATTCTCTTTCTTTTCCGTGAAACTTTGGGTAAATTTATCCACAGCAGCTCAGAGGTTCAGCTGCTGTAAGAGACTGAAAAAATGACTGTAAAAGACTGTAAATGCCTCGAGATATTCAAAGGTGTACCTATTTACAATTTTTCAGCTGGCCACTGATCCTTTTACCAAGCCAGTATTCTTTTTTACTGTATTTTCATCTGGATTCCATCATTCCAACAAATTCTGAGGTAACATTAGCAAAACATGCATATTTCATTGTTACCTCTCAAAACATCTCTTACCTTACTGGTAATAAGACACTGCTTTGTAAATTAGGTAAAATCCTAGCAAAAGGCTTTCTCTTCCCGTTGCCACAGGAGCCTTCTTAGAGCATCGGTATCTTGAGTACCAGCTAGAACTGCAGACGCATACTGTTAGTGCATCTACAGCAGCATTTGCTGTGTTGATCCCTGTTGTATTATGATCAGTCACAATCAGTGGCCATGAGCCAGTTAGTAATAACCTTACTATAGCAAAATTTGTTTACAGGGGGATTTTATGGTCATTTTACTCATTTATTCAGTACCTTTTAGTTTTTCAACTAAGTATTGGAAGGCAGCAGGCTCAGCTCTGCTTTTGCTTGATGTAGGTATGTTTGTGTAACTGCCTGGACTTTAGGGGTGCTGCTGCTGTACTGCAGTAGTGTTTAGGGTAGAGCTGACTCTTGAATCTCTTGTTTGTTTATGCAGGTTTTGTTTCCATACATTTTAAAATGTCCTTTGCTGCTGCAGGCAACCGATGCATACAGCGATGAAAGCAGGAATATTATCTTCTTCAAAATTAAATATTAATACTTGAGGATTGTGGCTGTGCAGTCAGTTTGGTCGAAAGGGGCTGCTCCTTGTCCCCACTAGGGACTGACAGAATGACAGAATCCGCTTGCCGAACTGGCTGTGGAAGCAAAGCTGCACTTGCTGCTGGCCAATGCACTGTGCAGTGTGCTCATACACAGCGCAGCCTCCGTCTTAGGTGCTGCTCTCCATCTTCTTTTGCTCTTATATCTGGATGTGCATCATCCAGCCCTAACTGATCCAGTCCCCTTTTCTCCTCCTCTCTCTTTCATTTGTGTGTGCATCTCAGAAGCACGAAAAGGCACACCGCATTCCAGTCGATCAAGGGTGTCACCCCAGAAGTGCCCACAGCTTATCTGAGTGTTACTGCTGTACTGCAGTGGTCTCCTGCCCCTGGCAACAGGCCAGTGCTTTGGCACATACTGCTCTCACACCATGTGTGTGAGACACAAGATGGGGGTGTAAGGGAAGGACATTCGTCACTGCTCTTACACCGTGTGTATAGGCACAAGATGGGGGTGTAAGGGAAGGACATTCATCACTGCCTTTACACCGTGCATGTCAGGCACAAAATGGGGGTGTGAAGGAAGGACATTAATCTTAATGTACGTAGTGCTCACTTTAAAAAGTTAAAGTTGAAAGCAAATCGCAGCAATTTCTAAATGTGCTGCTATCAAACAAGTGATGGATGGCTTTGAGTTGCTTTGCATATAGCTAATCCATTATCAACTCTGCCAACAGCATAAGAAATACGGAGTTTGGACTGGCACTTTGTTGGGCTGTAAAGACTGCAACCTTTTACAGACTGTGGCAATAGGAACACGGGTAATGAAATGAGCATTAGTACCGGTGGCCGCTTACGACATACTTTGCTTCACAAGTCCTGTTAGCATCTTGTCTTTGGCAGATAACAATTTATTCACTGGCTAATATCAGCAAATGCACTTTTGAAGGTGGAAGGGAAGAGTTCAGAATAGTGCCGTTTGTACAGCTGTTAAATTGATGAGTCACGTGTAAGCCATGTTTTGTTCTTTTGGCCTCTACCAGCTTCTGAGTGTTCCTGGCATTCTCACATTTCCAGATGCTGAGGACTTAGGCTGACTTTCACCCAGCAGAACGCGTGTAGAGTGGTGTACATTATGTAGAATTACAAAATATGCCATAAATGGGATTTAATTGCTGTAAAATTCTCATGCTGTTATTTTATCATATTTTGTGCCTTTATCATATTTTTTTCTGCTAAACTTTAATTCATTCTTGTACTGATAGAAAGATATTACAACTCCCTCAAAGCTTTAATACTCCATAAAAAATGAGTAGTTGATTTGCCTAACAAAGTCATGTCTAGTAAAGCCTGCTTTACCAATCTGCCTTACTCATTGCACGTCTGCTTGCATAATGCTGTTTAGATATTTGGACCCCATGTTTCACAGAGATCTGAGCAAGGTGTCCTTCAAATCCTGCTATGCCTGCATGTGAAATAGTCTACAGTGTTTTTCACACTTGATATTTAGTGCATGAAAGGTTCAGTACCCAGGACTAAATCTTACTCGTCACTTGGAATAAATGTGAATTCTGCCTCACAGGTGGCAGTTTTGTGCTGAAATTGAATAGGTGAGCTCCAACAGCCTGGTGGTGTGTGTTTAAGAAACCACAAGATGGTTTCAGCCACCTGTCACCTGTGCCCAGATGGGGTTTGCGGTGTGGTGAGGTGTGCATGTTCCAAATGAAGCAGTGGGTAGACAGGATTGCTTCTGCTGAACTTCGAAGCTATGTGGAATGAGCAAGAATGAGTTAATGTGTGCAGCTGACATAAACTGGATCATGACCCATGGGCATGTTGTACCAGGGGCTCCAGATTAGGGTGCTATCTGAATGGATACCTGCTCGGTGTTCTCTTTCCTTCTTTTTCTCTCTGTGTACTGTCACACATACCTGCATATGGTTTTAATATCCACAGCTCACCTGCCTGAATGTGCAGCAACAAAATGTAAAGCTGCACTTCGACCCAGAGGAAGCATCTTCCTCTTAAACCTTCATGAAAATTGTTCTGTAGGCATAAGTGATGTAGGAAAGTTTGAATGAATGTGTAATTTCATGGTTTTACACTCTCCTTTTAAAATACAAAAATATACTGATAGCATTCCAGATGAGAAAGCTGGTTCTGTGTACCCTTAGACAAGTAATTGTAGAACCCTCCAAAACAGTTAATTAATTTTTGCCCCTTTCTTAGTTTCCTTATCACCACCCAGCTGAATGAACCACATAGACTGAAAAAATACTCCGGCAGCTAGCAAATTTTTTGGCACTCTGGAAAATAGAGCACAGATGTCCTCTTTCTCTGTGGTGGTGCAGTGTAGGGCAGGGCTCCCACTACTGCTTTTTGGAGAACTCTTAAGGGTTGTGAGTCTGAATCCAGATCCCTTTGCACAGGAGTAAAAAACTTCTCAAGCATATTATTGCCCACAGGTCTCCTAAGGGGACTGGGTGATGGTACTGCTTTCATCATCCAAAGTAGAAACACCATGTGGGAATAGGTGACATATGGGAATAGATTCTCCGCTCTCTTCCTGTACGAAAAAAAAAAGGAAAAAAAAGGCAAGCAGAGATTGGCACATCTTCTAGCTAATACAGCCACCTTTTTAATGCCAGTTTCCTCCTGTTTTTCGTACTGGTGGCCTGCTGGGGACAGAGGGTGTTAAAAAAGCACACAGTGTTCTGACTGTCCTTAGCTTTCTGGCAGCTTTTGAGCTTCTGCCAGGTTCTCTTTGCCAGTTGCTGAGGCCACACTAAACCACAAAGGTGCTAGGGTCGTGACCAGCTTCGTGGTTGAACTTAAACTTCTCAGGGGACCCACCTCCTAAAGCGTGTGCTTGGTAGACGTGAAATCCAGTAATACGCTTTAAATGTGTGAAATGGATTCTCTTGCTTATCGTGGGTGAACTGCAGCACCTCATCTGCCAGCATAGCCTCTGTCGCTGGAATGCCTAATACTGATGGGGAATTTGTTCCTCTGCCATTCCTACTTACCTCACCCATTGAGGTGGGTGCCTCTCGGCAGGGCCTTCCCGCAGGCCGCTACCGCACCGGCACTCCCTCAGCCGTGCTCCCCGGGTTCTCACCCTGCTTCACCGCACTTCACGGTCGACAGCCTCGGGTGTGATGCAGTGGCACTGCAGCACAGGCACTGCAGTAACTCCTATCAGTGCAGAAGCCTGCAGCGCACATCCATCCATACTGTGCACTCCTGAATGGGAACGACTCCCCCAACTCCTCCCCGCCTCCCCCCCCACCTCTGGTTATGCTGGAGTTGCAGGAATTTTGCGGTGGTGTCCTTGCTAACGGTCAGCAAGCAAAGTGATAGCTCAGATTGGGCAAAGGATTGATCCAGACGTGCTCTTCCCTCCCCTTTTATAGCTTTAGATGAAAAGGGCGGGGGGTGGGGTGAGGAAAGGCAAATTAGGGATTGGTTCTAAATGAGGAGAGTGAGAACACAGGACAGGCTCATAATGTGTATCCCTTACACCGCAACAATGCTGGAGGTTGCGATCCTGATCCCTTTTTACCCTTCTTGGGGAGAAATAGTTCCGCTGAGTGTTTTGCTTTTGTTCCACAGTATCAGTCGTGTTACTGGGCATCCTGTCCTTCCCTTCATGACTTGACGAGCTTTAGCAATGGCTTGTCTTTAGCACTGCCAGTGCCTGTGTCTTATGTACGTCACATCTGTAGCCAATTCCCCTGACTTTCTGACCTACGTTCAGACAGTTGAGCTCTTAACAGAGTTCAGGACTCTGGTACAAGCAACTGTGAGGACGAGCATGGCCAAGCTATTGTGTACATACATAAAGGGTACTTAGAAGTTTCTGTGTGAGAGATGAAGACAGGCTTTTTAGAATCCAGTCATAGTCTTCCCTTTTCTGTTGAAGTTTCCAAAATTCAGTTCATTTCCTGATCTTTGAATAGTGTACTTTATTGTTGACATTCTGCATCCATCAGCAGAACCAAGCAAACTTTTTGAGGGTAGACTTTCCCAGCCTGTGGCTGGTGTGATGGTATGGTGAAACAGGCCAGTGAACAAAGAATTATAGCAGGGAGAAAGCGATTTCAGTGCTATCAGGGGAGGGAGTAGCCTGATTAAATATATAAATACTGAGTGGCAGAAGGGAGAAGGAAAAGATAATTTCAGGCTTGTCTGGCAGATGCTTACCTTAACTGCATCATGAACATTTCTGTCAGATATACTCCTCATGGCAAACAGTAGCAGGTGCAAAGTAATGCTCACAATACTCCCATGTGGCAGCAAAGTGTGGTTTCTTCATTTTGCCAAGGAGAAGGTAAAGCTTAAGTGGCATAATCAAAAGTCTCAGTGCAAACAGGAGATGAGCAATAAAGTCCCCTGGAGATGACTGGAAGTCTAATTTTTTCCCCCTTTTGCCTTTCACACTGTCTTCATCGCCACTTGTAGCTTTTTTGTGCTTGAGGTAGAGTCACTGTGCTCCTCAGTCCTGCAAGGGAAGGATCGTCTCCCAGTGAGCTCCAGCTGGAGTTAGGCACTGTCCTAGGAGCCATCCCAGCTGCAGAAGAGAAATTTACTAATGAAACGTGGATGGTCTCTGTCTGTTAAATATATATGTTAATTTTGCTTGCTATTTTTGTTTTACTACTGAAGTGGCTTGTTCTGCTCTCTCATGTCATGTTCTATTGACAGTCCCTATTTTGCACAACATGTTTACAAATTAAAAGAGAATAACATTCAGAGAATTTTAAATGTAAGGGAGAGGGTGAAAAGCTGTCCTGCTCTGTGAAATATTTTGTGTTCTGTGGAAGTGTGGACTTTGCTCGGTTTCTCTCCAAATGAGTGCAGTGTAAGTATAAGGCTAATCAGACACGTCAGGCTTCTGGTGAGATGTATCACATCTGTTGATTTTCCTGAAGCTTTCCAAGACTAATGATGTTGGATCATTTGGCTTGTGAATCAGGACTTCCCTAATCTACATGACTGTTCCAGAAAAGCTTGAGCAAGATCACTCTACCTCAGTTGAAAGCAGATGTTAATTTCCTTTCCAGTACAGAATAAGGTGCTGTGAAACAATAGTGATATTTTTCTACAGCCTCTTAATATTTCTGAAGATTTTCAAACTAACCTGGAAAAGGTGATCCTTTTCTTTCATATTCTGATGTCAATTGGAGAACAAGTAGAACCGTAGAATACAGCTAATTTATGTGTGCTTTTGAAGTGTATTTTTTTTGTCTTAGTACTTACTCCAATTTATCTGAAAACACCAGAAAAATCTACTCTTGTGCTTAGTCTGTCTAGTTACTGACTTGCTTACTCTCACTTGCTAAGAGTATGATATGCCTTAAGGATCTAAGTTTCATTATCTGCAAAGAACCAGGGCTGTGACTATAAATTTGAATTGCAGGTGTCACGTGTTTTCTGTGGTAACAAATCCTGATACAGTTAATGCCAAACTGTGCTGGATCAGACTTTTTGAAGTGTTTTACCCTTCTGAAAAACCTAGTGTGTTGGCAAACCTTCACTATGTGCACACAGACTTCTTCCCATTAAAATGAGACTTCTCATCAAAATGTGTATATTTCTCAGTGCTTTCTTTTGCAAGTCAGCTATGTCTTCCTTGTGTTTGCAAAGCTAACAAAGTGTCGCAGCCTTTTTGGAGCCTGTTTGAAAATCTTGAATAAACCTGAAGCTATTTCTGCTTCCAGAGCACAAACTGATAGGCGAAAGGCAGAAGACAAAAAGCTGCATGGAGGAACTACAGAAGCCTGTGAAACAGATACTAAGCAATCAGGAATGAGGCATCAGCAGGGTGATGTGCTTTTAACAAACATTAACCACAGAGAACATTATCGTTCTCCATCATGAATTTTAAGCTGCCCTCATTACTGTGTCCTGTAGCTTTCATATTAGCAAAAATTTGGATCCTGCCACCTCGTCCACCATGTGGCAGTTTGATAGGGCTACAGAATCAATAGCCTATAGAATCAGTATCTGTAATAGATAGACAAGTTATGTCACAGAAACTGAACTATGTGGTAGGTAAGAAGCATTGTGGAAGGACATTCTCCAAAATACCCAAATGGGAAAATCAGCCTAGGATGGTGGACGTAATGGAAGGTATAAAGAAATTGATCAGGCTTTGCTGTGTGCTTTGAATAAAAATGTTTTTGTGCTCTGTTTTTGGACCTATAAATGCGTGCCATAAAGAGACTGTTAACTTTTCAGTCTTACTGTGGTGTGACAGCTTTGCTAACAGGTAATTCAGTTTGCATCGTAGGCAAAGGCAGTGCATTGTGGTGCAATCTATTCAAAGCTGGTTTTCCACTCCGGTGTAGAACCAAAGCTGCCCTCTGTGCATGCTGCCAAACTAGTATTTCATTAAATCAATTTACTATTTAAGTTTAATGCTGATCTTGCTGCATTTTCAAGTTTGGGTAGTTGCTTATCATACTGTGCAAGGCTTTCTGGTTGCAGTTGCTTGAGCTGTTCAGAAGGCACTGACGTACAATGCGCTATCATAGTGCTGAAGAGCATAATTCTCATGGAATAGCTATCTAATGTGCATTAATGTCTTTTGAGTAGTGAGAGATGACAGTGTCAGATTCATATCGTCAGTAGTTAGAGGACTGCTGTATGGGATATTGTACAAGTGATCATCAGTGTATTCTATAAAAGGCAACTGGAATTTTGAGCATGGCCATAGTATTTGCTCAAGCTTTTTTTTTTTCTTTTTTGGTCGTGATGTGGCATGATGACACAGTACTACAGAAAATACACCCCCCCCCAAAAAAAAATTTTAAAAGGTAATTGCACAACTGTATGAGAAATTAAACAAATGCCTCCATAACAAAGTGCTGCTGTTTTGTTGTTTCACATGAAATGGTTCTACCAACCCACATTCCTATCACTATGCCTTATATACCAGATCCTGTCAGCATTTACCCAAAATGTTTTATTTTAGCCCCTCCACAGGTGTCAGGTGGGGCCTCGGCCTTTTCCATGGGGTTCCTCCACAGGCTGCAGGGGCATCTTCCTCTCTGGCACGTGGGACGCCTCCTCCTCCGCCCTCCCCGGCCTTGGTGTCTGCACAGCTCATTGCATCTTTTCACTCCCTTCTCTGGTGGCAAAATGCAGCTGCTTCCGGGTTGTTTTCTCCTATATGTGATTCTCAGAGGCGCTGTGACTGTCTCTCATTGGCTTGGCCCTGGTCAACAATGTTTCTGACCTTGGATTGTTTACATTTTGGAGCTCCAGAGAATTCCAGCAGCTCCTCACAGCAGCCATTTTCTGTACCCCCTGTTCTTTTCCAGCACCCAACCTCGCAGAACTGCGACATCTGCCAAGGAAGGAAAAAAACAAACAAACAAAAAAAAGTTATTTTTCCCCCAAGTGCAGGATTCATGCCATTTTTGATGTACCTACTGAAGCCATCCTGACCAGCAGATGTTAAATTAATATTCTGCCTGAGTAGAAATGGAATCTTTATAACAATGGTATTTGCTCTAAGGCATTTAGCACTTGTTTTCAGCCATATAGTGTGGAGATCCCGACTGTAATACGTGACGTTGTTAGGTGTAAAAGTCCATCTAGTTTTGATGCATGAAAATGTTTTCATGACATTTTTTCCCCACTCAGAAAATGTTTGTATATTGAATCTGTCATTTTTTATTAAAATATGTTGATACTTTAAAGATAATTTTATTATAAAGGGGGGTTAGAGGGAAGATGGAATGGGTAATCAACACTAGGAACAGAAGGTACAGTCAAAAAATAACTAATGTTGACTGTGGTGGCAGATTAGGTCTTGATTCTTCCCTGTGACTGGACTCCCGTGGTCTACTGTTTTTAAAGACACCTTAAAGGGCCACATTTATGTAAAGCAAGAACCAGAATGTTGAAACCACTCAAATGACATAACAAAGGAGACTTTTATTTTCTGGCTTGCTGTAGCTGTTAGCTGGCGATGTTTCTGACTGCTTCTAAGTCTTTAGCACGAGAGCAGACCCTTGGCTGATGTAAACTGGCATAGCTGCATGACCCATGATAATCGAATCTGACAATCTTCCAGAGTGGTGGAACGATAGCCTTAGCGAGATGCTTTAACAGTTGATTTGGAGAATGTATATAAATCTGCTGAAGAATATCTGTAAGTTTATTTGGTAGTGATGTGGGCTCTGCAGATGCTTTGGCTGCCTTTTTCAGGCCCACTGCTCCCACGTGTCGGCTTCAGATTATGGCCTTGCAAAGGGGTCTTAATATCCTCTTCTAAGTAGATTTCCCCCATCTGCCCTAAGGGGCAAGAACTCGTCAACTGTGAAAATATCTCTAAAGTGATGGAAAGTAAAGCTACAGCTAAAAAGGGCTGGGAACATTAACAACCCTCGGGTAGCCTTAGAGTTGAACTATTGACTATTTAAGTACTATCATATTTGCATACTGTTGTTTACAGCAGGCTGAAATATTTGCAATAGAAAGTTCCTGATCAGATTTTGTCATACCATCTGTAGTAGGAGATCCATTTGTGGAAGATTAATTAATGGATTGATGAAAAACAACTTCTGGTCTTTCATGCTTCCTTTGTTACCATTTTTCTTAGAAATTGCAAATGAGTAGCGCCTTTCAGGACATTGAATCTATTCTTTCCCCACTGCAGAATTGTTCATAACAGCACTGAGTTTGAAATCTATGATTTTTTGTGGCACTTCTCATCTCTGCAAGGCACAGATTCACACAAACTCATAGTCATCTGCATTCAGATTAATGACAAGACAGAAGAGATAATGAAGTTCTTTATTTTTTGTTCTATTTTTTTTCTTTTTTCCCTGGATGTTTCATAATATTGATGTCTCATCAATGCACCGTTTAATTTTCAAGGAACTAACAAAAACAAGCAGAGCTGATAGCCATTTCCTACTGCGCAGATAATTATAGCCTCCATTAGTAAGTGCTTAGCCGTGCTGCACTTGCAGCTTTGTTGTAGTGAACTGGAGAGAATTTGAAATCAATCAAATGTCTGGATTTTGTTAATGACATGTGAGTGACTGACTGTGGGTCTTCCTCCTCTTCATACTAAAGGAAAGTTGGAAAAAAATTAACACCGTGATTGAAACTGAGAGGAGAAAAGTGCAATTTTTCTTTGTTTACTGCAGGAGTCACTTCACTGAAATCAGTAGTTACACATAGTCAAAACAGTCTAAAGATGATTCAGAGGCACCTAGAAAAGTTTGTAAAATTAAATGGTGTTCAGTACAAAGAGCTAAAAATGGATACAAAACAGAAAGTCTTAAGTCTGATGAATTTCTTATTAACAACTAGTAGCCCAAGCAAAAGATGAACACGTTCACTGGATCATATTCACCTGACTTAGTTGTGTAATTAAACCACTACAACATTTTGTGACTGGCAGTACAATCGCTAAAATCTATTTTGTATGGTGCTGCCTAGCAATTACATTCAAATCTGTTACTGTCAGTTTTACTGACAGTAAAGGGAAACTCAGTTCAGTGTGTTCCACAGAATCAGGGAAGTGAAACAGTAGCACAAAATAATTTTCCAATTTGTTTTCAAACCGTGTGTTCTATAAAATGTGAAGCATTTGCTCAAGACGTCACACCAAAGCTCTCTTTCACTCTTCCTGATAGCTGCATCAAGTGGGTACTTTATATATAACTCATGTAAACCTCTAGCTGTTAGGTGGTGTGAATATAAGGGTTTTTTGTATTTATCTACCACTTTTGTTTATAAATGTGACTTCTAATGGAGAAGGCCTGGTGGTGGATTGAGTCAGTATGTTTCTGAGAGTTCCCAGCTGTGGGTGCCTGTTGCTTTCCAGGTGGCTCAGATCAGGCCATGGGAGCTTCTTCTTGCTCTGTGCTTAGGCAGGGTTGCTACCCGTGGTGTTGCACTGATACGCACTGGGCAAAGCAGCTGGGGGCATTTTTCAGCTCTGATGAGAAAATTTTTAGTGCCTTATTTCCTTGCCCAGTTCATTCTATCAAGTCACCTCCTTTTCCATCAGCACACAAGATCACGGATATTTCTGTCTCCTGAATACAGAGCTGCCATTGTTGATTAATTGCTTGATAAGTTCCCAGAAACAGACATTAATTCAACAGAGAAACAGAGGTGTGATCTTGTAAAGACATGATAGCATGTACTTCTGACACCAGCGGGAGATTGGGTCTATAAGACTTTAGCAGTAATATATTACTTTCTGATTGTTTAACTTAAATTGCGTTTGACAGGAGTTTTTCAGAAGTAATGTGTCTAAATGTTGTACCCACGTAGAGAAAAAAACCCATTTCCCCAGGAAAACACAGTGTCTGCATTTTTCACTTGTTGCTGAATCTGTTTGTTGTTCTTTTTTTTTAACTGCAGAAAGTGAGTGAAAAAGTAGGAGGTGCTGAAGGAACCAAGCTAGATGATGACTTCAAAGAAATGGAAAGGGTAAGTCTAAATACAGATGCAAATATTCATTATTACCATTCATTTTTTCTTTCTAGGGCAGGAATTTCAAAGCTTTTGCCCCTGAATCACTCAAGTAAATTTGAAAGGCTTAACTTTTATTCAGCAGGATTGAGCATTCTGTTTCCTGTTTGTTTTTCTTTTCTAACCAGCACATGCCTAATATATGGCACTCCTTCCAATGCCGATATTTTGGAGGTTGAGGCTGATGCCAGCTAAAAATAAGTTTCAGTTAAACCATTGTAGAGTATTTCTGAAATCAGTCATAGAATACCAGGTTGTAAGGGACCTGAAGGGTCATCTGGTCCAACCTTTCTTGGCACAGGCACTGTCTAGACAAGATGGCCCAGCGCCCTGTCCAAGCAAATCTTCAGAGTATCCTATGTTGGGGAACCCAACACTTCCCTGGGGAGATTATTCCAGTGGCTGATTGTTCTCATGAAAAATTTTCCTCTTGTGTCCAATCGGGGTCTCCCCAGGAGTAACTTGGACCCATTACCCCTCCTTTTAAGATCAAGCTTCCACCTTTTTTGTAGTCACCTTTAATTACTGGCACATTGCGATAAGGACTCTCCTAAGCCTTCTTTTCTCAAGGCTGAGCAACCCCTGTTCTCTCAGCCTTTCCTCACATGAAAGGCTTCACAGCCCTTTGATCATCTTTGTGGCTCTTCTCTGAACCCTCTTCAGCTTGTCCACATCCTTTTTGCATAGTGGGGACCAAAACTGAATACAGTATTCCAGGTGTGACCTGACAAGCAGCATCTCAACAACATCATACACCTCTCTTAACACTCTTGGGTGGATATTGTTAGGGCCCATTGATTTGTAACAGTCCACATATCAACTCCTCCTTCATTGATGGTGGGTCTGTGTCCACATCAACCTGGATTTTTGTTTGTAAGACCAGGGGCCCAACAGTGCTGGTATAGATAGAGGTGAAGGAAAAGTTGATAACCTCTACCTTTCAAGAGTTGTTGGTGACTAACCAACAGTAGTTTTGACATCAATGGCCAATTTCAATTGAGGCTGAGCTTTTGCTTCTCTTACTGCATCTCTGCACACGCTGGGAATGCTGGCTGATGTTCTCAATGGGTGTTTGCTTTTCCATCTGCAGTACTCTTCTCTTTTGGTTTTGAGCAGACTCAGAAGGTCAAAAGTAAGTTAAGGGAGTCTGGTGCTCTGCTTACTTCCCTTACATTTAAAGGGGATGAACTGTTTTTGTTCTTCTAGAAGAGCCTTCTTGAAAAACTCCCTGCACTTGTTAGCTCCTTTATCTGCCATGGAAGCTTCCCACAGAGACCCTTCCAACTGAGCTCTGAGTGAGCTGAAGTTTGTTCTTTGTCTTCATCCTAACCTTAAGTATGCTTAGCAGCATCCCAGACTCCACAACATTGTGATCATTGAAGCCAAGGCTATTGCTGAGATGTTACAGCAGAGAAAGTCCATCTGCAAGATGGCATTTGCTATTTCAGTGGCAAAAAGTGCCCGGAATTCTTAGCTCCTTGTACATCAGTCAGGAGGAGGAAGGGCTATCTGCCAAAGGAGGTTGACACTGCACTGGAATATTCATTCCTGTTAGGTAGCTTCCACTGGCAAATTGCCTTGGGTAGGTGGGTGAGACCCCTGACAGACTGCGTGGTGAGGCAGGCAGTGGTAGCTCTGAGAGCTTCCACGAAGGGGAATAAATGGTCACAGCCATGTGTGGCAGTGGTATTTCAGTTCAAAGGATGGGTAGGGGGCAGCTGCTGTCTAGCTTCCACTGTCAAAGGTACTATCAATTCGTGTAACACAAGCTACTGCTAGGTGATTTCTAGGGTACACGTATCTGATATATAACTCTGATCAAGAGAAACAGAAGCTGTATGTTTGTATAGTGAAACCTTGAATGAAAAGTAAAGGAAAAAGCCACATGCTTTGTACTTCTTGCATCAGAAGCACTCCAGAGTTGGTTTCTTTCCTTCCACCTGGCTTCCCTTTGAAAGCACCCCAATGCACACACTGCCATCAGGACTGAAAGATGTCAATGGAGATTTCAAAAACTGATGCAGGGTTTAGAGTGGAAAGTAGGACATTGCAGCAGCCAGGGGTGAATCCCACGTCGTGCTCGTGGGCGGCGTGGGTTGGCAGCCCAGGAGATAAGAGTACTGAGAGTGAAAAGAGAATGGAGTAAACTCATTGGCTGCTTCCAGATTCCCTGCCTGGCCCCGTGTGCTCTGCCAGCTTTTCTGCTGGCAGTGGACATGCTCCTTCTGCCTGTCCCTGGCCTTCTGTTCCCTCAGACCTGCTCTCCTTCGCAGCCTTCTGGGCTCCCTACCAGGCAGTTCAGCTACTTGTTCACCCAGGGCTGGCAGACCTCTTCTTCTTTGTCTAAAGCACAGAGCAAGACCTGGCAGATGGCACTGGCAACAGGAAACAGGAAAGAGGTCAGTCGCAGAGTGCTGAAACCAACATATCTCAGGTGTTCCTTGTTAAAATAGGAACTTGCCATTATGGTAAAGGATTTCACTCTGTGGGACATGAGCTACCCTGCAGAGAAATGCAACGTGTCCCCATAGATACAGAGTACAGGACAGGTTACAGGGATTCCCAAATCTGCCAAAGCAGCATTTTTTCCTTTGAGGCCAGATTCTGAGAAGCAGAATAATTGCATATTTCTCTGTATGAAACCTGGGAAGGTGATGCAGAGTACTTCTTAAGAAGGAAGCGCTCCTGTTACAGTAGAAGAAAGTAATGCTTTTCAGATCTAAGTATTTTAAATTCTTAAATATAACTCTATATGGAGTCAGCCAGGGGAAATAAATGGTCAATGTATCCATGCTGATAGGTTTCTTGAAATTGTAAACTGAGTGATACCTAGTCTTCTTTATCCCAATTTTTCTATACCTTCATTTGAAAGTGGTAGACAGCCCATTTTATCATTAGAGGTTGATTTTGATTGACATCTGCTTTCACCTTATTTTGCCACTTACTAGGGAATCAAAGATGGCTAATTCTCCCAATAGTTTTCAGTGATGATTTTTTCAAAATTTTTTCCTTACTGTAGATGGCTCCTGGGGTGATGTAAAGTTGTCAGCACAGTACAATGAGTCCTATCAAATCCTAACACATCCCAAGGTACTCTGTACTAATAGCCTAACTTGAGAATGGATCTGCTACAAACAGAAATGGTGGACTGATGCTTTGGTAGTTTTTCAGGTATTATCACCCTTCTGCTACCAGGGCTGTTGTCAGGAACACAAAAATAAAGTTATAAGAAGAGTTAAAAGAATTTGTAAGAACAAAAAGAAGAGAGGAAAGCATCTTCCTTCTGCCTAACATCCTTTTTTTCATGTTTCTTTTTGTTTAACTCTCTGTCCTTCAGAAAGTGGATGTAACCAGCCGGGCAGTTATGGAAATAATGGCAAAGACGATAGAGTATCTTCAACCCAATCCAGGTAATGTAATTTCACAGTCTCACTGTGCTCACAGTGCTTTTAGGAAATACTTTTTCTCACCAGTATGATGGATCTCATCCTCACCAGGGCAGTTAAGATTAACACAAAATTGGTAAAGTTACCATGGTGTAAAAGTCTGAGATGAATACAGGCTTCTGTATTAGGCTGTCAGGGAAAATGGAGAGTTGCTTTGGAAGGCTTGTTTCCCTTTTGGGTGTTTTTGCTTTAGGTAAAGGGGCATCGTATGCACAGAGGCCATGTGTACTTACTTGCAGGCATCAGAATGTCAGCACTGTGAGCATGGGAGGACATTTTGGAGCTGGGTACGGCTGTGGACTCCCCAGGGCAGCTGAGCAGGGCTTGGCAGCCAGGGGCCATCCCACTGCTCCAGCCAGGAGTGGGGCAGTTGGGGTGAACTGGGGAAGCAGCAACCCTGGGCATCGGGCATCTAACTGTGTATGGGGACACGGGAGGCCAGGCCATCAGGCAATGGGTGAGTATCAGGATTAGGCACAACGAGGGTGTCTGCATGAGACATCTCTTTCTTCTGCGGTCCAAATCATTCACCCTATGTGAGGGAAAGGGACCAGTCAGTCCTTGCAGACTGTGGGGACAATGGCAAATTTCTGAAGCAACATCTCCAGGGCACAGGAAGAGATGTAACAACACCTTTCACATGATACTCTAATGATTTCCCATCCTCATCAGCGTTACTAGAAAAACGTTACTACTGTTGATGCTGAACTGGAGCAAAGTGAAGATAAATGGGAATAATCAGAGACGACTAAATTAAACCTTTAAAAGAGAAAGGATTGATTTCCACAGGGAAGTAAATGAATGAAAGGTTTTGTGATAAGGATTATGGAGAGCTGGATGCTCCTCTCTTGCCAAAGGATCCTCACAAGGAGGGGTGATCTGGAGCTGTTACAGTCAAGTACAGCATTAAATTCAAGAACTTGAAGATTTCCATACTGATCTAGGAACCTCAGAGTTTTGATACTAGCACAAGTAAATGCCAGCTTCACTGCTGGAGTCAATGGAGTTATGCTTGTGCAAAATTAGTACGAGGGTAAAATTAGGCCCTCTACCTACCTTAAGTGACTTATAATTTCATGGAAATATAGGCTGAATTCACTCATTCACTCTGAGGATTTCTTTTCCTAATAGATGGAAACATTTAAACCAGTGTGGAAATATTTTAACTCCAGTGTGGTAGAGTGAAGGACTGTTGCTTGTATAGCTTAAATAGTGGTATTTTTATGTTAGACCACAGAGGAAAGGAGGATAATTTGATGATGCTGCCAGTGGACTGAAAAAAGGAATAATATTTACAAGTTCAAGAACTGCTAGGGAGAAAATAACTATGACTAGAACAGTTTCTATATCAACAGATGAAATACTGTTTATGACTTTGGTCCACAGCTTCATTGCTCATTGTCAACAAGCACTGTGCAGGAAAAGCAATAGGATTGACAAACATCGTGGGGCTAGTGATAAAATTGTTAACTACTGTCAAGCTGCTGTTGTGCAACATGTTATAGACTGAGTAATAAGTTTTGGCTGTTCAGTGCTTCTCTGGCTGCCTTCTGAGTGATTATGATTGCTATGAATCATGAAGGAGGATCACAGCAACAGCGGTGAGCAAAAATTCTGGAAGTAGCTAGGAGTGTGATTTCAGGCCCCTCAGGCTGATGTAAGTCTGCAGTGCTGCAAGAAAGAGCAATGTCCATATCCTAGCTACACGTCCCTTCATCTGCCTGTGGCATGTGCAAGTAGCATCAGAAAATTAAAATTGTAGTAGGTGGGACGAAGATTTACCTTCTTGCACATCGAATGAGATCATGTTACTCATTCCACAGCTGGGCAATGGTAGCAGGTAGAGGACTGATTTTTTGCCCTCTCACCTGATCTTGGATTGTTTTATGCCAGTTGCAGAAGGGTTTCATACAGTGAGAATAATTGCATGGAAGATTCATTAGTTTTTCAATAAAATAAAACATTTAGAGGGTTTGGGGTGTCACACACCTTCCTTGATAAGTAAGATGTGCCCTGAAAACACCGTTATGCTTAGATAACATAGTACTCAGTGCTAGAGATCAGGTGGCTTCATGGTGTTTTGAAGGACAGAGAAATGAAGTATGTGGCATTGCCTAACTTCATTAAACAGTTAATTAACTAATGCTGGAAGGAAAAAGGAAAAGGAAATGGTAAAGGAAGAATGGAGAAGGGCAGGGTTTGTCCTTGAACGCTTCCAGGGAAAAGGTATACACAGCTTCTCTGGGCAACCCGTGTCAGTGTCTCACCACCCTCACAAGGAAGAATTTCTTCCTTGTATCAAAGGCTTACGATATGTGACCGTAATTTCAAGAAAATGATGTGCAGGATTAACAAGACTGAAAGTACAAAGAATGACAAATTGAACCCACTGCTGAAGACTCCTTCAAACCCTTTGACAGTTGTATTATGGTTCACTATGGCTCTGTTAACACTTAAGGTGAATCATTAGTGACACCATGAAAGTCAATGCAAAGGAAAGGAAATGCAACTGGGAAAACAGTCAAGCACTCAGGTTGCTTCCAAGTGGTGTTTTGTACACCTCTGACTGTCTTCAGTCAGGGTGAAACAACATAGAGAGGAAGTGCCACTAACACAATAAAGCAACAGAAATTAAAGGGATCGGGATAGGATTTTGAGACTGACTGGGCACGAACTTACCTCTGCTCCTGTGGCAGTTACTGGCTCTGACTTTAAAAGAAGCGGAATGAGACCACTGGTGGATGTGTTCTAAGATTTTCTACTAAATCAGGATTCTAATGTAATCAGTACTAAATAATATGAATTACTGAAGCATGAAATTTTCATGCTTACCTTTATTGTCTTTATGATTTATTTCTTGTCCTTCCCTTACTGTCCTTCCATCTCTTTCATTCCTTCCTGAACCTTTTACTTTCTACTCTTACCTGACTGTCCAGAATATAGCCACTTCATTTTTTTTATATTGCCTCTTACATATTTTTCTTTTATTTCTGTTTCTGTTTTAATTCAGCTTGCTGTTTCCCTAATTGATTTTGTTTGTGCCTTAGATTCTCTTGTCCTTCTGTATTTTCCCATTGCCACCATCGTTTTGGTGCCATTTTTGAAGGCCAGACCCTTAATTAAAATGTGTTTTCTTATACTGAACAGTCAGCCAGTCTGCTGACTGTAGTTTTTGTAGTGGGTAGAAACAGAAGGCATCAGGAAGTTCAGAGGCTGAGAAGCATGGTCTGGTACCACTTAAGGGTAGGGAGAAAGCTTACAAAAACCATAATTAATGTGTGTTAAAAAAAAAATGTTATCCTTTCACAGCTGCTTCTCTGGCAAAATAAAGTTCTGTGACACTTGTGTCTGTTTCTGTGTCTATGTGTGTGCCTACGTTTACATGCTACAAAGTGAAAACGTATTCAGCAACAAGAACCATCTTTTCATATGTACTTTCAGCAGTAAATTAAGGGCAAAACCCATCTTGACTCCACTCTGCTAATGTTTTGTTTTGCTGTAGAAATGTGTGCAAGGTTGAGCTCTGACCAATGAAATCAGCACACAACATTGTGAGCCACTGACATTTTTTAAATGGAAATGCTCACTCATAAGAGCAACTAACAGAGTCAGGTCTTTGCAAGGAGGAAGGTAAAGGCATTGTAGCTACCCTCCAGTAGCCATGCAGAGTAATGTAGGTAGAAACACCTGCTGAGTCAGCTTTGCTGGCAATAAGATTTGGCTGGCAAAACTTGAGTCAAGTGCCATTAATTAATTTACTCTCTGCAGGCCATTCATATTCTGTAGTTGCAAAAATTCACTAAAACACATCATCAGGCAAATTAGTTCTTTTATGTTTGCTGTCTTTGTTTTCACCAATTATGGTATTTGTGTGCTCTCTTCCTATCTGCAGTTGTTTATCTGAAATAAAGCACAGCTAAAGTACAATTGAAAACTGCATTGACTTAGGAGTTTCCTCAAATCCCCATAAAAAGGAGTGTTTCAAAGGTTGATGGACCTCAGATTTGGGGACATAGATTTTATTTAATATTCTACAACAGAAAAACTTTCAAACGTTTAAAAAACTTGGGTCATGACAATTTAATCTTGAGTGTACCTAGCTTGGACAGTTCCTTGAGAGGAAGGCAGGCTCAATCTGCTATCCATCTGGCGCATGAGGATTTTAAGATTAAGAATCTGGGGATGGCTTACAGGTTTTTCTGTCCGAGTTGTAGCACGTGTCAAACGTGCTATCTTGGGAGTGATCATGGGCTTTCTTCTGTCCAAGTCATTTCAAGGGAAGCTTTAACTTAAACTGTAGGGAAAAGCCTCCTCTCTGGCCTGTCAGCAGAAGAAAAAAGTCAGTGACCAACATTTCATTCCTTTGCTCTAAAAATAATTGACAGAAAACGGGTCTTAGCCCTAAACTTAGATAATATCCTTCAAATAGATTGTAGGTGGCTCAGATGTACTTAAAGAGTGCATTCCTGTCTGTGTGGTCAAATGACATGTTTGTAACCTCTGTCACTTGCCTGCTTCAGCTTCCAGAGCTAAACTCAGCATGATCAACACTATGTCAAAAATTCGAGGCCAGGAAAAAGGACCAGGCTACCCTCAGGCTGAAGCCTTGCTGGCAGACGCGATGCTGAAATTTGGCCGAGAACTTGGAGAAGAATGCAACTTTGGTAATTTCATTACTCTCTGTTATAATGTCATTAATGTGGTAGTAAAATCTGATGCAACTTTCATTACGGAAGTGCTGCAATAAAGAACTTCTGCAAGAAGTCCTGCTGCATAAGATTTCTCCTTTAAGGTCAGTTTGGGCCTGTTGAGTATCTTTTCTAGAGTTAGACTTGAGAGTCTTTCCTTGTGGATGAAAGTCAGACTGCTGCCATTTAGACCCATATCCATATAGAGTTCCAGTTCTTTGCAGAGATCATGTTACTGGGGATGTGTTGGGATGAAAGATGGGTTTGGAAATTATTCTACTCTCTATGCATGTGTACAGTAAAACACTACTCCTCAGAACCCTTACAATAAAATGTGGCCAGCGGGTCGAAGGAGGTGAGCCTCCCCCTCTACTCTGCCCTGGTCAGGCCCCACCTGGAGTATTGTGTCCAGTTCTGGGCTCCCTGGTATAAAAAAGACAGGGATCTCCTGGAGAGAGTCCAGAGAAGGGCCACAAAGATGATTAAGGGCCTGGAGCATCTGCCCTATGAGGAAAGGCTGAGAGAGCTAGGGCTGTTCAGCCTGGAGAAAAGAAGACTGAGGGGGGACCTAATCAACGTTTATAAATATCTTAAGTATGGGGTGCTGGGGGAATTGGCCTGCCCCTTTCCTGTGGTCTGTGGAGACAGGACAAGGGGCAATGGCTGCAAGTTGGAGCACAGGAAGTTCCACACCAACATGCAGAGGAACTTTTTCCCAGTGAGGGTGACAGAGCCCTGGGACAGGCTGCCCAGGGGGGTGGTGGAGTCTCCTTCTCTGGAGATATTCAAGACTCATCTGCATGCCTGTCTGTGCAGTATGAGCAAGGGAGCTGCTTTGGCAGGGGGGCTGGACCCGATGATCTCTCGAGGTCCCTTCCAACCCCTATGATTCTGTGATCCTGTGATTCTGTGAATAAAAGTTACTGTCTCCAGCACAGGGAAGGAATGAAGGCTAACAGATTTTTAATAGACTTTGACCTTTTCTTCTGACGAAATTGCACCTTTTCAGGCACCAGTGAATACTGCTCTCTTACCTTGAAACCACTTCTCCCTCCAAGCCACAAATGAGTTTGCAGCTGCTTGAGTTAGAAATGTTAAACGGAGACTTAACATTGTGTTCTTCAACGTAGAGGTCTAACCATAAAAGTTGACATTCACCACAGGATCTTTCTGTCCTGTTTGTGGGCTTCTCTGTGGCCATTTTTATATGGGAATACACAGACCCTCATATAAGACTGTGAAAATTCCATTTCCTCCTTGAATCTTCACAAAATGTTATTTCTGGCATAAAGACATTTGCAATGGAAAAGGTACTTTCTTTACTGTTTCTTTATCATATGCTAGTTAGCTTAGTAGGGTCATTTGTACTAAACAGGACTAAATTGTCCTTTCAATTGGTTGCCTCTCATTTGCTGAATTTTAAACACATTTTTTAAAACAAAAATTGAGAACCATCAGAATTTAGTTTGTGCAAATTGCTATATATTCCTGTTGATTGCAGATTGCATGCAGTAGCACGCAGCAGAAAAGCAATTGCTTTCACATTCTTAACCAACAGCAGCTACTATGGCTCTTTGTCACTCTTCCTCCAGGTCTATCAGGCTCTCTAGTTTTGGAAAGTACTTCTGTCATCGCCACCTTGAAAGACAAATATCCTTCTGATTTCTCACATTTTATGTTTTCAGAACCTTTGTATTCTTTGGGAGTGGATTTTTTTTTTCCCTCACCTCAAATCAGAAGGGTATTTTTGAACTTCCTGCTTTTGTTTTTATGCAGAAGAGGTAAACCAGAGTGGTAATTTTTGTGTCACTCAAGTTAGTCATGGAGGAAATCTTAGAAGGAGGATAAATCTTACTGCCCTGTATGAACTTGAATAGTTGATAATTTCATCAAAAGTCTTTAATTAAAAAAAAATACGGAATTATTAAGGATTTTTACATTTGATACTGTCACTAATCTTCCTGATAGCCATTGAACTTGCATTAGAGCTATTTTTTAATGCAGTCTATTGTCTGGTGATGGCAATGCTGGAGCAAATACAGGTAATTCTTTCCTAGCAAGTTTGTTTCACCAGAGTGAGGAGTGAACAGACAAGGGCTGTGGAGGAGTCTGTCTTGAAGGAGTGTGGATCCTCAAGTTCAGCTGTGTTACACAAGGCGCAAGGTGGGGTCTGCAGAAGCGTAAAATCAATTTTGCCCTTTCACACAGTGTGTCATACTCTCATTTCTTTCCTAAGCTTTAGACATTAAATGAAATGTTAACAGACATTTCCATGGCACTGTTACATTCTACAGTGATTTATAAACTGGATCTTTTCTTTAAGGGCCAGCACTTGCAGATGTGGGAGAAGCTATGAAGGAACTTTCTGAGGTCAAGGACTCTTTAGACATGGAAGTGAAACAAAACTTCATTGATCCACTTCAGAATCTCCATGACAAAGACCTGAGGGAAATACAGGTATTGCTCCAGCAGTGCCTAAATGTGCAGACTGTGTATTTTCAGAATTTGTTAGTTGTGCAGTGTAAAGTGGGCTTTCAGTTTTACACATTATCTGATTTTAGCCTCTTTTGCCTTGAGTTTTACTTTTCAGTTCTCTCTTGTTGATGGGTTAGATAGAGAAAGGTCAAAATTCTAGTGTTTTTTGATGGTAGCATTGTCGAGCTTATGGAGGCATAAACACAGTACTTCAGTTCTGTCACCTGAAAGTTCATTCCACTAAACAGATGAACAGATTATTCCATTCCTTTTTCTGGGGTATGACACATGAGGGCATTTTGATATTTTCTTCTAGACTGGCACTTTTGTTTGTATGAAGACTGTGTCCAAAGGTTTCCCAGGAATTTTAAACACAAACACTGTTTGCTTGCATCAGTCACATAATTAGTAATCCAAGAATGAGCCAGCATTTGTAGAGAAAAATCTGTTCACACACATACTTTTGTGGACACAACCTAGTTGTATAATTGAGGAAATAAGAGTGCTTCCAGGTTCAGCAAATGCTTATCTTTATCAGTAACTGCTACCCTGAGCTCAGTAGGGTTTCCATATTGTTAAATATATGTGGAAGAAAGATGTCGTAGGCAGGTTGATATAACATACAAAGTTGAAAAGTGATAAATATCATAATAGATGACAAATCGATTCTTCTGAGGGAAACACCTATGTATTTGCAGCTCATGCTGGTGGCATTAGCTTTTGGCTAGATTGATGTGGCAGCTGCTAAACAGATTGGCATGAATGTTACATCAGCTAACAAACCAGTAAATATGTAAGAAAAGATAACATTAGGATCCTTTGGTGCTCTAATGGAAGTGATAAAATTATATTTCTGCTTCGCTTATGAGAACTGTTACACAGGCAAAAGTGTAGTAACGTGCTTTTAACAGGGTTTTCTCTTAAACATCTAGGGAAAAACCATAATGTTCAGGTAATTCTGCATGAGAGTTAAAAACAGGTGGCAACTGCAGTTACCCAATCTGCATGGCCTTTTTAATGTTAAAGGTCTGTCATTTAGACAGCAGCACACCATAGCTTCTTAAAAGATGCGTAAAACCACCTAATTTATTGTTCTGAAGTAGGTTCTGTCTTCTCTCCCCTCTGGAGAAGGTGCCATACACAGCGAAGAGCACATGCTCACAAATGAAGATGAGCTGCCTGATGAGTACAAGGAGAGCTGGAGAACACCCCTTACGCTGTGCTTGTGTTTGCGTGCTTGTCTTGTAGCATCACCTGAAGAAAATGGAGGGGCGGCGCCTGGATTTTGATTACAAGAAGAAGAGGCAGGGCAAGCTCCCTGATGAAGAGCTCCGCCAGGCCCTGGAGAAGTTTGACGAATCGAAGGAAATTGCTGAATCGAGCATGTTCAACCTTCTGGAGATGGATGTGAGATATCCCTTGTTAATCTTTGAGATGAATCCTAGAGAGATACTGCTGCAGCAGTGAAGGCAGTCTCAATCTAAAACTTGAAAGCTTCATTAAAACACGACACCACAGGCTCTTGTCACTGTACAGTGAGTAAGCACCCTTGCCTCCTTGGTGAACTCAGTGAGAGGCTCAGAAGCTACAGTAATTTACAACATGCATTTTCAGGACGAATTCTATAGGTACTGTATAGGTAACTGAGCTAAAGAACATAAATTCTCTGTAGCATCGTTATGCTTCCTAACTGCATCATGTTACTTAGAAAACCAAAATATCTTCTTAGAATTATGTAAATGTAAATCATGACTTTTACTTAGCTGTAGTTTTTAGTATTTGAGCCAAGGTTTTTACTCAGGCGTGTGGGCTGCTGAGAGGATTGGTAAAAGATCAAAGACTATGAACTCACAAGCCCACAGTTTCTGCTGTAATCAGATGCAATACTGAACAGGAAAGACAGAGAGAGTGTGACTGCTCAGATCTGACTCTAGCATATGTTGTGCTTACAGACTGGTTTAGGATTTAGCATCTATTGATTTTCTAAATATTCTATTTATAATGTTGAAACTGTAAAATCAAACAATAAGAAAAAAATAACGTTTTTAATAAGAAAAAAACCCCAAACTTTTTCCTCCAAAAAAATGTTTCAGCCTAAATGTCGTACAGAATCTACAACCAAAGGAAATTCAGTTTAAGTATTTCTGGTGAAGTATACCATTGAATTTTCTTAAAGTTCAAATGCATGTTTAATTTAATTCTTCACTTTGTTACCAGATTGCTGCAGAGGGGCCACAACAAAACTGAAAATATTTGCATGTTAGAAATTAAATATAGCTATGCTGAAACAAAAGAAGTAAGTGCTGGGTTGTAGTTCTAGCCTGCGTTACACCACCATGGCACTGGGCTTTAGGGTAACTGCTAGCAGTTGCATTGCCCAAACAAGTGTTTGGGATGGTTTTCCCTTCATTAAGGAGATGGAATGCTGTCTGCCTTCACTACACAAATATTCTGCATCCAGTAGGATATAGTATCTTCCTGTCTGGGTCTGCTTCACAGGCCAGAATAGAACATACCATAGTCCGTACGGCATGACCATGGTCCGTATGGTTTTCTGCCCCTCAAAGGCAGGGAGGGTGAAGGGGTATTATGCTCATTACAGTCTCATTTTTACTTTTATAGCATTTGCTGAAGGAGGTAGGTCTGTAAGCTGCTGCTGTTCGTGCAGATCAACCATGGAGATGATCAGTGGAGAAGAGATTTGGTTACCATTCCAGATCAGGTCATAACCATACATGGTAATGCTTAAAGGCTGATGTGTAACTATTAACCAACTACAAAGGTGAATCAGGTTTTTTAGAGAGATAAGTGAAACTGCCTTTGCAGTGTCAGTGTGACAGTGGTCTTTACTCACTATTGATGAGCTGTTAGTACTCACCAAAGGTGTGATGTTTTACTGTTACTCCTCAGATTGAGCAAGTGAGCCAGCTTTCTGCTCTTGTACAAGCCCAGCTGGAGTACCACAAGCAGGCCACACAGATCCTACAGCGAGTTACTTCTAAGCTGGAAGATAGGTAATGCACTTTTTCTAAGTTTGTTGAAATTTTGGGGTTTTTATACACAGGCAGAAAACCTTTGAGTAGAATGCAATGCTGTTATCTTTTTGCACCTGTGTAATTGTATGTTTATGGAAAAAGGGGCATCAGGCAGTTCCAAGCTGGGGTTTGTATGTTTTGGAGATGCATATACTTCCGAGTATAACTGAATGAGGCCTGAGTTCAGGAAAGCATCTCAGCTTGCAGCATCTGAGCAGCAGAGCTGTTAAACGTGATTTAACTGAAAGCAAGTGTTTATAAATATTGGAAGTCCAGGGGACCTACACGCTTGCACTCCTTACCATTCCTGCATATAACCCCAAAGTAGTCTTTCTGAAGGAAGATGCTAATGATTGTTGTGAAAAGGACTATCTTGTTAGATTCCTCATCTACCTGAACACTTTTAAACTTTTAGTTTAGAATTTTTCTTTCCATCAACACAAAACAGATTGTGCCCCCTTGAAAAGAGGAAAACAATGTTTGTAAATGTTTATCAGCTTCCCCTACACGTCCTTCTTCAAGGAAACTTACCTTACAGCAAAGATTGTTTAGTCCGCATGGTTCTGGAAGACTCCTCCTAAAACCTGGACATAAATTGCAACAGCAAATAATGTTCACACGCTGCATGAAGGCATCTTTTTAATTGTGCATGATTCTTTTGATGTTTTCTGATGTCATTAGTATAGATCTAATTTCTTGTACTACTGGGTCTGTCAGTGTTTCTCAGAGCACATAGTCTCTAACCCTCATCCAGTTCTAAGTCTTGAAATTCCTTTGTGATTAGGATGAGCACTTGTTTCTGGGTATAGTTTGCAAAACTGTCTAACAGCTTACAATGATTTTCAGCACTTCCAGGTGAATAGTGCAATTCACTTACTTTACAGAAGCATTAAAACGTCCTTACTAGTAGGTGGGTTGTTCTGTAGTTCACAAGTTACACCACAAAGCGAACATACTTCTGTCTGCAAGAGATTTCTCTTCTGTATCAGTTCAGACAATCCTCTGCCCTTTTGAAACATATACTAAACAGTCAGTACCTTTGCTTTAAGTTTCAGCTGTAAATGATTCTAGCTTTTCAAGAACCTTTCATCAGACTGCTGTTACAGATCAGCTGAAGTAAATCTTTCACATAAATTTACTGTGCATCCCTAATTGTAAAGACTCTGCTGGCTAAATCATACTTTGTCCATGCCACTGGGCACAAATCAGAGCACTCTCCCTCGGTATTAAGCAGTGATAGAGCAGTTATTATTCGAACTACTTGTCTTTTCCTGCTGATCATATACAGGCAGCAAAGAGTGCCTGGCCCCGGGGTTTTTGACCATTTGGATCAGGGGGAAAAAAAAAAAAAATTCTTTTAAGTGGAGCAGATTTGTTACTGTTCACCCTCAGTGAACATCCACAGCATCATCTGAACTCTACTGCACATACTGCCTGTTTTCTAGGTACTTTTCCTAAAGGATGTGACTGGAACTTCTTTGTGCTGTTGTTTGGCATGGAGAATGTCTTCCAACTGATAAAACTGTCCTGTTTAAAATGTTGCTGAAAGAATTCTACAAAAATTATGAATTAGCCTTCAAAAGCTGTGAAATACTTAAAAATGTGCCCATCTTCTATTCTTTCTGGGTGATTTACATTAAGCACCAAAACTTTCTTCAGGAACTTAAAATGCAAGAATGTTCCTTTTTCTTCTACACATTAACAGAAGGCATAAACTTCTTTAAAATACCATGATTCCAGGAGAAAGGGCTTGAGAAATTTGGCAAACATTGGGAGACTTGCAATTAAGTTAATAAAACCTGGAAAGTCAGCAAAGGACTTTCCTTCTAAACTCTTTTATTCGTTAGGCAAAAGGAGACTGCGGTTTTCAAGACAGAATATCGTGACAGAGCAGCTGGGAAACAGGAATGGTTTCCTTGGTGATGTTTCTTTTCTTAAGAAACATGGCTCACACTGAGCTTTTGGGTAATATTTAGCAAGTCTCTAGAACTGTCACTTTCTAGTTCATAGATGTAAAAAATGGAATTTGTTTCATGGAAGAATAAAGTGTAATAGAACTTGTGTAAGTATTTCTTCAGAACTTTACTGTTTTGAAGAAGTAACTTCTCTAAATGAGTCAAACACAGCAAAACCTTTTGGTTTCAGTGTATTTTGTCAGCTTCATTGATTTATATTTTTAATATGCTTTTTCTTATGAAAAATAAAAATGGTTTCTGGGGATTGACTACTATTGGTTATATTTTGGACGGCGAGGAAACCCTTTTATCAGGATCGAAATCAGTTAAGTTAGAAGCAGATCTTTTGAAGGACAAATCAAAATGTGTTACCAACAGCAAGTGCAGGGCAGATAAAAAGAAGGTCAGAGAAACCAACTTGTCCTTTAAATACAGAGGTCTAGACTCGAGTATTATTCCATACACAATATTAGAAATGTATGTGGCAGTCGTTCCCTTCCTTGTATTTTACCCTGGAATCTGAAAATGTACCTTCTCCTGGGAGTTGCAGATTTCTCATTCAGAAATACAAGTTGAAATTAATTATGCATAGTATTTTTGAGAATCAAGAAAAATTGAGTTGTCTGCATCTGTGAAACAAAGCAGATGAGAGAGCTGGGCAATCACCAGCAGCATGAAGCTTAACAAGGGCAAGTGCCAAATTCTGCACCTGGGAAGGGGCAGCCCTGGCTGCACATCCAGTCTGGGGAGGGATCTGGGGGTCTTGGGACTACAGCAAGTTAAACATGAGCCAGCAGTGTGCCCAGGCAGCCAGGAGGCCAACCATATCCTGGGGTGCATCAAGCAAGGCATGGCCAGGAGCCCAGGGAGGGGATTGTCCTGCTCTACACTGTGCTGGGGTGGCCTCGCCTCAATTGAGTACTGGGTGCAGTTTTGGGTGCCACAGTACAAGAGGGACACAAAACTATTGGAGAGTGTCCAGAGGGTGGTGAAGGGTCTGGAGGGGAAGTCTGATGGGGAGAGACTTAAGTCCCTTGGTTTGTACAGCCTGGAGAAAAGGAGGCTCACGGGTGACCTCATCGCGGTCTGTGGCTTCCTGATAAGGGGAAGCAGACAGGCACAGATCTCCTCTCTTTGCAGACTCTCTTCACTGGTAGAACCCAAGGAAACTGCAGGAATCTGTGATGGGGGGTTTAGGTTGGATGTTAGGAAGAGGTTCTTTACTGAGAGGGTGGTCAGGCACTGGTACAGGCTCCCCAGGGAAGGTGTCACAGCCCCAAGCTTGACTGAGTTCTGGAAGTGTCTGGACCATGCACTCAGTCCCATGCTCTGACCTGTTTGGCCCTGTGTGGAGTCAGGAGTTGGACTCGGTGATCCTTGTGGGTCCCTTCCAACTCAGGGTATTTTATGAGTCTATGAGATATTTCAAATTACAAGTGAACTAAGTCTACAACTAAAGACAGTACATTTCTACACAGTCTCTACACAAAATGACAAGAGTTGGCATCGATCAGCTGAATAGTTAAGGCTTGCCAGGGAAGGAAGAAAAAAGTCATGCTAAAAGTGGGGGCAGAGATGTTTGTACAGCCCTTCTGTAAGCACTGCTAGTCATGTAACAAGTTTTTCCTCTGTTAGAAGCTCTCTGATATTGCTAGACAAATACTGTTAGACAAAAGGAAACCATACAAAATGCCTTTCTTTCCCAGAGGAAAAGAAAAATTAATACACTTATGATATACCCACATCAGGTGTTTTCTTTGTAATTTGAACTAATGTTACAAACACAAAATCACTCCAAATGGCAAAACCTGTTTAGTCTGGATGATTGGTGGATGAGAACTTCATCATGTTTGGTGTATCTCATCTGTTAACAGAAACTAACTCTTGACATTTAACTTAATGTCTTGGCAGAATAAAAGAGGCATCATCCCAGCCCAGGAGAGAATACCAGCCCAAACCCCGTATGAGCCTGGATTTCACAACTGGTGACAATACTCAGCACAATGGAGGAATTTCCCATGCCACTACACCAAAACCATCAGGTAATGGCATTAGCAATGTAAGGAGAAAAGCCAATTCCATCTGAAGTTTTGCTGCAGTGCAGAAGTTCCATGCTTTCTTACAGAGATTAGATCTTCTGTAATGAAGAAGGAGAATGAGAATTGTATAGGAGAGAGCTGTTTGAACTATTGTTTCTTTGTAAAGTGTTCACATTCCCCAGCAGAACAGCAGGGATGGCGCATTCACGGTCTTAAATGGTTCCTAGGGTCAAGAATTTCCTTAGTCCTAGAAGCTCAAAGAGATGCTACCATACTAAATTCACCTTGAAATACAGATCTTTACAAAATAAGCAGTTAGAAAACTGAAAAGACAACTGGATTTTTTTAATGAAAATGCAGAAACCTGAAACACACACTATAGTGGTTTGGCCATGGCTGGGGGCCGGATGCCCACCAAAGTCACTCTCACTCTCCTTTTCAGCTGGAAAAGGGAGAAAATCAATATTGAGAGGCTTAGGAGTTGAGGTGAGGGCAGGGAGAGATCATTCCACAATTAGTATCATGGGCAAAACAGACTTTAACACAGAATAAAGGAAAGAAAATTGCCTCATTTATTACACAACACTGCACACCCAGTAACACCAGAGTCAGATAATGAGAAGCACCACCAGATCTTAAAGCACCTTCCTCCACCCCTCCCTTCTTAGCAGACTTCACTTTAGTAATGATTTCACTCTTGTCCTCCCCTCACATTGTGGCACAGGGAAGGGCAGGGCCTGGGGGCGTGGGGGTTTCAGTCAGTTCCTCACCAGTTGTTTTCGTTCATGGCCAGGGGGGCATTCCTCACACCCTTCCCCTGCCACACTGTGCCATCCCACCCACAGCAAACAGTCCTCCACAGGCTTCTTCATTTCCCACAGGGCTTCACTGCTTCACCAGCTGCCCCAGTGTGGGTCACTGCTATAGGGTGCAGTCATAAATCATAGAATGTCTCTCAGTCTCTCAGGCCCAGACTGCCCCAGCCTGGTCCTCCATGGGGTCACAAGCCTCCCCCCAGCAAACCTGCTGTGGCGTGGATCTTTCTCTCTCGCTCATCTCTGTGTCTCTGTCTGTCTCCACGGGCTGCAAGTGCTGGCAGGGGCTTGCTCCCGCGCAGGTCACAGCATCTCCTGTATGTCTCCACCTGTTTCATCCAGCGTGGGCCTGTCCATGGGCTGCAGGTGGGGTCTTGGCCTTTTCCATGGGCTGGGGGGGGGGACGGGACACACACCTGCTCCACCATGGGTTTCTCCATTGGCTGCTGGGGCATCTTTCTCTCTGGCACCTGAGATGCTTCCTCCCCCTGCCTTCCCTGACCTTGATGTCTGCAGAGTTTCTTACATCTTCTCATTCCCTTCTCTGGGGGCAAAAAGTAGCTGCTTGCAGGTTTTTTTCTTCCTGAATGTGATCCCCAGAGGCGCTGTGACCATTGCTGATGGGCTCGGCCTTGGTCAGCAATGACTCCAGCCTTGAGCCGGCTGGTGTTTGCTCTGTCAGGCCTGCAGAGAGCTTCTGGCTGCTTCATGCAGAAGCCACCCTAGCAAACCCCCTTCTCCACCAGAACTCAGCCATGTGAAGCTGCAACACACACACAGAGCCATACCCACACCCCCCAAAGCCTCCGTAACCTTACCCTGCTTTTTAAAGCCAGGTATTACAACACAAGGACCCTGGAAGTAAAAAAATCACTAAAAAGAAGAAGCCATCTGAGTTATTTTCTTCATCCAACTTGGAGCAGCACAAGCAAGGTTAAATATTTGTATGTCTGTGCATAGTTATTCTCTTGAAGAAGTGTTTATTTCATACCAGCACATACTAAGAAAACCTTACTGTTTTTCACAGCAATGGTCTGTTATCCCATGTTAATGGTGAGGGCTGTACTCTGTCCAGATTCTCAGTTACTCCAGTTTACATCAGTGACAGTTGCTAGCACACTCTGCCTTGCAAGATGGGATTTTTTCAGTGCAACTTCCATCAGGATTTCCTTCGTTCCCACCACATCATGATGTGAAATGTTTTATGTTCTTGCAGGCACAGTCTGCAACAATATCTCCATTTGGCAGCTGGAATTGGAAATTGCCTTGCATAATCTCCCCGACTCCTAACAATCTCGATAAGCTAGTGAGGAGGGGGATACAATGGAGGTTCCCTGTGGATGAGTGTCGCTTGAATCTTGCATGCTAAAGCTGTCCTCATACCACCAGTAATTTTATTCTACACTTATTTTTTGCAGTGGCGTGAACATTTTTCTGTGCCAAGGCAGTGCAGACTGGTGTTCCTGTGTCTCTTCAGGAATCATGTTTTCCTATCCAAGGAAGCAGTATTTAGCATTTTCTTTTTCAGTTTCGGAGAAATGCCCCATTCTTTGAAATTTCTTTAATGTATATTTGGGGTGGTTCATTCAGAGCTCAGATCTTCATTAGATTTTATTTGCTAAAGCTTCTAAATCTCAGGTGGTAGCAATGAGGATACCAAACATACAAGGCTGTAAAGCTTGTTGATGCCAGCAAAATAGTCTTCTTTTCAAATAAAGCGAAATACACTGTGAACAGTATGTAAAGAAATGAGAAGTTTCCACTAGAGAATTTAATAAATTAATCTGGTATTTGAAAAATTGCTCTACTGAAATCTATAGAAGTGGAATTTTTTTGTCCTAAAATAGCTCAAGCATGGGCCTTCTAGCCATAGCAAGTGGTTGAAAGGAATATGCAAAAATTTTAATCTGAAACATACTCCCCCAGAAGGTAGTATACATGCAGATGTTAAATACATGTTCTTAGATGTGCCACTGTGGTGGAGCGGCATGTATCAGTTCATTCTTGACGCAGGAAGTGAATAATAGTTTACGGTGGAAAGTCAGTTGGGGATAGAAGATTCCTTACAATTTAGTGCTCCAAATCATAAATATTCTGACCAGTAACAATTTTCCTTTTGGTAGGCTTGAAGCTGTAAAGACTCAGAGTGGAGGGAAGTAGGGAGAAATATAGGGGATGTGAGGAATATTTATAAATTTAGTACTGTGTGTACAAATCTCATCTAACTAATAACTCAGTATTCATAAGCCATCTTAAAGGGTTATGGCCCACATCTCTGTGCCAGTAAAGCCCAAAATACATTAGGGCTTTTGCTTCTTCTTGTTGTTGTTTTATAAACAGATAAAAATTCTATTCCAAACTGATGGCAGCCAGGCTTTTATGTGTGGGCTTGGCTCTTTCAGGATTCTCTCACATTTACTAGCGGTCACATAAAAACTGGCTGCCAAAAGCTGATAGCTGTTCTCTAATGAAGTTTAGCAGTCCAGATTTAGATGTTATCACAGAACTGTCATCAGCATATAAGCAATACCAGAAACAGCCAAATCTGTACCAAGTACAATGGTAAAAAGGATACTGCAACTGTTGAGATTTTTAAGCACATTATCCCTTTGTGTTTCATTTCCACAGGTGTTCACATGGATCAGCCATGCTGCCGAGCTCTGTATGACTTTGAACCAGAAAATGAAGGGGAGCTGGGATTCAAAGAGGGTGATATCATTACCCTCACTAACCAGATTGATGAAAACTGGTATGAGGGAATGCTTCATGGCCAGTCAGGTTTCTTCCCCATCAATTATGTGGATATTCTAGTTCCATTACCCAATTAGGATGGCTGATTCACCGCCTGTGACCCAGATAGTTGTGTCAGTACCACTGCTTTCAGAATGCTGCTTCTTACACCTTACAAGTGCAAACTGCAGTGGTTAGAGTCACTGATTCCCACTGAGCATCTTTGGTTTACGTGTTGTCATACTACGTGGTGGTGATGCGTGGTATCTTCTGAGTCAGCATAGTGTGGGTTAGTTTATTGGCCATGCTGGCCTGGTGGTAACCAGAGCCATTACTGAGGTGAAACTGGGAAGATGATGGCAAACAATCAAGTGAGTGATAGTGAAGTAGCAGGAAGCGAAGGAGGTATCGGGAAGATAATGCCTATCACCACTGCATTACTTTTCAGTCTTAGTTCTCTATAAAAAGAGGGAAAAGTTCTTGCCATTCCACCTTTCCCGTCATAATGATACAGTTCACACAGGTCTTAACACTGACTAACCAGAATTGTATCTTCCAACCAAACTGGCTTGCTGTTCTCACCAAGACAGTGTAAATGTAGACCCTCTGGTTTTTCAGAAAGTGAACCACTGTACTGTGTGTCCTGATGCTCTCTGCTCATTTTTATATTTACTTAATTATTGTTAAAAAGCCTATTTCCATCCAGAAGTGAACTGTAAACCATAAAATGGGGATTCCTGTAGTACAAACCTTGGACCACAAACCACCTGAATTTGCCCTTCAGGAACTTTGAGCATGCTCACCAAAATGCCAGTAAGAGGGCAAGATGGGGAATAAAACTGGCATTTAATTGTTTCTTGTCAAGTCATAGCACAAAATCATGCTGCTTAAGCACCAGATATCCTTTGTAAACTCACTCACTGAGGAATACAACAACCAACCAAACATGACCCTCACTTCATTTGTTTCTGTCTACCATGTGTTCTTCGAACATCATTTGTGCATATTCTGCCCTCAATGAGGACTAAATAAAACTTATCATCTTTTTGTGTTGAGCAATTAAAAGACATGTGGCTGTATATGCAAAAACATTTCCCATATGTTTAGTTGGTTCTCTTGTGTTCCTCCTTCCTGCACTTTGTGTGTCCAGTGCTGTGCCTAGCTTCTTGGCATTCTTTTGGTAACAGTTGCAGAAGTTCTGTTAGTTTAGTTATCTAGAGTTATATTTATCTAAATTGTACAGACTCTTTCAGAGGTTTAATGTGCTGCTTCGAATGTGCCACTTCAGTACTGAATAATGTGAAATGAAGACAATTCCCTACTGCTTAATGTATAAACTATATCATGGAAAGTATCAATATTTCAAATAAATGCTGAGAGAATAACTAGAATAATGTTGTGGATTATTACTTTGTTACTTTCAAATGCATCTTACTAACTTAGGCTGACAAGAATTTAATTTCAGAAAGCATTTCCTGCAAATGTGAAAAATACCTATTTTTTTTTGTCATTATCATATTGCTTCAATTAAAACTCATATGTATAATGGCTGTCATAAACAGGAAAAACTGAACACTGAGCACATTAATGTTACGATGACCAGCATGCAATCCTGTGGATACAGGGTGTTTCTCATTAAAGAATGCAAATATTCATAAACCCCACAGTAAAGCTTGGAGACACGGTAACTTGAATTGTATTTTTTTCTTTCATACAACACTGCATTTTATCTCATATTCTTTGTTGTACACATATTGTGTGGGTTAGCCTTGGCAAAGAACCAAACAGGCACCCAGCTGCTCACTGTTCCTTCTCAGTGGTAGGATAAGAAAGCTCGTGGGTTGAGGTAAAGACAAGGAGATTGCTTACTGGTCACTGTCACAAGCAAAACAGACTTGACTTGGAGAAAACTCTTTTATTACCAATTAAAGTAGGTTTGTGTAGAGAAACAAAAAAGACAGACATTAAAATAGCACCTTTCCTGGCCCATATCCCAGGCTCAAACTCACTCACTCCTGACTCCTCCCCATGAGCATCACAGTGAAATGTGGAATGGGAAACTCTAGGCCATCCTCTCTGCTGTTCCTTCTCACGGCTTTCCCCTGTTCCAGCACAGACCACAGGGTGAGTATCTGCTGGCCATGGACTGCCTCCTCATCTTTCTTCGACCTTGGTGTTCCTGCTGCAGTTTGTCACTCTTACTTCTCCCCTCCTCTCCCTGACCAGCATGCAGAGCTTCGAAGCTCCCTTCCAAGCCAAACTATTTTAAAAAAGGAAAAACATGTATATACCTATCTACAACTCCTGTTACTTTTTATTGCAGTTCTGCCTTAAATCCTAGGACAGGCCTCGATTTCTATCAGTGATTGGAAGTAATATGTTTGGAACCTGATGTCCCTAAAACTTTTAACAGATGCATTAATGGTGGTGTACTACAATTAAGAACTATGATGTTACACAGAATTAATGATACTAATTATCAAGGCCTTGCAGTCGCAGGTAGTGCAGCTAAACCTGAGAGATTAGTTTCTGGCCCTGGGCGCACCCCTGTTCTATCAGATTATTACTTGGCAGTGTTTGTGGAGGACAAGCAAACATAGGGCAACTGCCTTAGAGATAACTGTACATGATTTAGAGCGGGAGGTCAGTTGGCATGCAGTGCTGTCCCACCTTGCTGAGAGGACCTATTTTTTAAGGTATAGGGAAATGTTTCTGTCAAATGATGCCAGAGAAAATACACAGAATAGTCAAAAAATCAATTACACACCATCACTTGATGACATGGGCCTGGTCTTGACGTGTTACAGAATTCTTGCCCGTGCCATACTGCTCTGTTCTCCATTTCATATAGGTAATGCCTGAAGAGCACTTCACTCCTCAGATGGTAAGACTAAAATCTTAATTTGCCAAGACAGAGACTACCAGGGCTGACAAAAGCTAACATCTAAAGCTTCATTTCTAGGATGAAAGGTGTAATCCAGGGATTGGAAGAAAGCAGGCGACTCTTTGCTTTTACATCTCAGGTAGTTCAGAGTTTTACCTATGGAGCCCTGTGATTCCATTCCCTTCTAGAAGCATGTGAGATGTTGATGGAGGCAACATCCTTTTTTCACTGGTAAACTTAGAACTTATGTCATCCTGCTTCCTATTGTATATGTTTTCAAATTTTTAAAGAACCACAGAAAAGAATCAGATTTGGAGAGTCATCTATAGAATTAAGTCCAACCTCCTGTTCAGAGGACATATGCCCGGGGTCTTGTCCAGTTAAATCTTGAACATACACAAACTGGAACTGAAGATTCCCTAAGCCTTTTTTCTTGCAGAGACGTAGAACAACCTCAGTTTCACTGAAAATACTGACATTACAGCGCTGTAGAAAATAGCTGGTATATGCTATGCATCTGAGTAACTTGTATATCCACGGGCTTTCAGTGTTTGCTGTAGTGGCTGCAAAGCTTGTGTGCTATGTATAGTGAGAAGGAGACTGGTTATGACAGTTATGGCTGTATTGGTTGACAATATGAAGTACTTGAGGGGTTCTGAGTCATTTAATGGTGGAAGTGACAATACACAGCTTACATTATTCACTACACAAGGAGAACTCCACAAATATTCTGGCTGGGTTTCAAGGATTTAACATGCATTCTGAGTGCCTCTGTCTGAGGTTTGGTTTCTCAAAGTGCTTACTGAGGTGCCATTTAGCCCAGTGGTCATTACAAGGTTTGTTTGTAAGGTTTCTCAAGTGTCTACATTTCTTACCCAGAAGCACTTGAAGCCTTGGCAAAACTTATGTGACCATTTGCAACTGATGACCTGTATAAGCCCCTGCAAATACCGCAAGCAGAACTGAGTCCAGTATGCTGTGATATTTTCTTAATTGATTTGATTTTTAAAACCTGTCAGCAAAAACAGTAGCACTAATCCTAGCGGGGCAGTCCCAGTCAAATATTTTCTGCCCTGCTCTGCCTGGACCTTCCAGAGATCACCAGGGGAGGAAGAAACCCAGCAGCTCCTGTAGTAACATAGGAATATCATATGTCTGAAGCTTCAGCCCGTGGCTGGTTGCATGTTGAACAAGGCAACTGTAGAAGAGACACAGTCTGCTAGTAGGAAGTTTCAGAATCAGAACTCTCCTCTCTCACTGCTCACTCTTCATAGAATCACAGAATCATAGAATGCCAAGGGTTGGAAGGGACCCCAAGGATCATAAAGCTCCAACACCCCTGCCACAGGCAGGGCCACCAACCTCAGGCCTGGATCTACACAAGGTTGCCCAGGGCCCCATCCAACCTGGCCTTGAACACTTCCAGGGATGGGGCATCCACCACTTCTCTGGGCAGCCTATTCCAGGACCTCACCACTCTTTCTGTAAAAAACTTCCCCCTAATATCCAATCTAAACCTTCCCTCCTTCAGCTTTAAACCATTCCCCCTTGTCCTGCCATTATCTGCCCTTTTAAAAAGTTGATTCCCCTCCTGTTTGTATGCTCCCTTCAGGTACTGGAAGGCTGCAATGAGGTCCCCCCGCAGCCTTCTCTTCTCCAGGCTGAACAAGCCCAGCTCCCTCAGCCTCTCCTTGTAGGGCAGGTGCTCCAGCCCTCTGATCATCCTTGTGGCCCTCCTCTGAACCCTCTCCAACAGTTCTGCATCCTTCTTGTATTGGGGGCCCCAGATCTGGACACAGTACTCCAGCTGGGGCCTCACGAGGGCAGAGTAGAGAGGGACAATCACCTCCCTGTCCCTGCTGAGCACCCCTCTTCTGATGGAGCCCAGGATACCATTGGCCTTGTGAGCTGCAAGAGCACACTGCTGGCTCATGTTAAGTTTCTCATCCACTGTGACACCCAGGTCCTTCTCAGCAGGGCTACTCTCCAGGAGCTCTTCTCCCAGTCTGTATCTATGTCTGGGATTCTTCTGGCCCAAGTGCAACACCTTACACTTGGCAGTGTTGAACCTCATTAGGTTTACCCAGGCCCATCTTTCCAGCCTGTCAAGATCCCTCTGGATGGCTTCCTTTCCTTCTAGGGTGTCGACCACACCACTCAGCTTGGTGTCATCCGCAAACTTGCTGAGGGTGCACTCAATCCCATCATCGATGTCATTGATAAAGATGTTAAAGAGAACCTGTCCCAAGACAGACACCTGGGGGACACCACTTGTCACTGGCCTCCACCTGGACATAGACCCATTGACCACCACCCTTTGGCTATGGTCTGTTAACCAGTTTCTTATCCACTGGATGGTCCACCCATCAAATCCACATCTCTCCAGTTTAGAGATAAGGATGTGGTGGGGACTGTGTCAAAGGCCTTGCACAAGTCCAGGTAGATGACATCGGTTGCCTTCCCTTTATCTACTGATGCTGTCACTCCATCATAGAAAGTCACCAGATTGGTGAGGCACGACCTTCCCTTGGTGAAGCCATGCTGGCTGTCCCGGATCACATGCTCTTCCCTCATGTGCTCCAGCATGTCATCCAGGAGGATCTGTTCCATGATCTTCCCAGGCACAGAGGTGAGGCTCACTGACCTGTAATTCCCTGGGTCTTCCTTGCTCCCTTTCTTATAAATGGGAGTGACATGACCTTTTTTCCAGTCCCCAGGGACCTCTCCTGACAGCCATGACTTTTCAAATATGATGGAGAGCGGCTCAGCAACCCCATCAGCCAGCTCCTTCAGGACCCTGGGATGCATGTCATCCGGCCCCATAGACTTGTAGACATTCAGTCTCATGAGGTGGTCTCGGACTTGCTCTGCTCTTACAGTGGGGGGGGATTTACTCCCCCAGTTCCCACCTAGAGGTCCAGGGATGCAAGGTTCTGGGATTTGAGAATTGTGAGAATCCTGGCTGCCTGAGAAGACTGAGGCAAAGAACTCATTCAGTACCTCAGCCTTCTCCTCATCAGTTGCAGCCAGTTCTCCTTTCTCATTTACCAAGGGAGGTACGTTCTCTTTGACCTGTCTCTTCTGGCCAATGTACCTGTAAAATCCCTTGTTGTTGTTTTTAACATCCCTTGCCAAGTTCAGTTCCATCTGCGTCTTGGCTTTCCTGACCCCATCTCTGCAAGTCCGAACAGCATCCCTGTATTCTTTCCAGGCTACACAACCGTGCTTCCAGGGCTTGTGTTTGCCTTTCTTTTCTCTCAGTTTGACCAGCAGGTCCTTACTTAGCCACGCTGGCTTCCTGCCCCTCCTGCCCACTTTCTTATCCAGAGGGACAGAGAGCCTTTGAGCTCTCAGAAAGGCATCCTTAAAGAGTAGCCAGCTGTCCTCAACATTTCTGTCTCTAAGGACCACCTCCCAGGAGATCTTGGTCAACAGGTCCTTGAACAGCCTAAAGTTTGCTCTCTTAAAGTTCAGTGTCCTGATCCCACTCTTCACCAGGCCCACATCCCTTGAGATCACAAACTCATCTAGGGCATGGTCACTGCAGCCCAGGCTGTCTCCAACCTTGACACCTTTAATGATCTCCCCCACGTTGGTGAGCACCAGGTCCAGCAATGCATCTCCTCTGGTTGGTCTATCAACTATTTGAACCAGAAAGTTGTCATCTACAGACTCCAGGAGTCTCCTGGATCTCTTGCAGGTCGCTGTGTGGTTTTCCCAACAGATGTCTGGGTGGTTAAAGTCCCCCATCAGAATGAGTGCCTGTGACCTCGATACCTCCTGCAGCTGAAGGAAGAAAGCCTCATCAGTATTCTCTCTTTGGTCAGGTGGCCTGTAGTAAACCCCTATCACCAGCTGCTCTTTATTAGCCCCATCCCTAATTCTGACCCACAGGCTTTCGACCTGCTCCTGGCCACTTCTCAGAGTCCACTCTTCAGGTGGTCCACTCTTCCCAGGCCACTCTTCAGGTGGTTCTGGGAAATAAATGCTTCCTAAATCATGAGGGAACAACAGAGTACTCAGTAAGAAAAAGGGGCAGTTGTTTCATTTATCTTCTCCCGTTCTTCCGGGGCGGGATGATTGTTCCTTCTATTTCTCTGACTCTAGCCTTTAAATGAAATGTGATTGCAGCTGCTTCTAAAACACATACTGACAGGAAGAGAAAAAGAGAGTCATAAATAGAAAACCTTGCAAGACACTTCAGCCTGAGAGGAGGAGGTGGCCTGTGACAACCCTTTTACAGTAGGCCCAATTAGCTTGCTAGCAGTGCACAGTTAACATAATGCAAGCTTGACCCATCAGGAAAAGACACAGTATGGTAATTGACATCAACACCCATCAGTGGTGACATCCAGGGGAGACTGCAGGCACCAACCTTCTGATCCAATGTTGTACCCAGTTCCTGGGTGATGAGTGGGATAGAGGGAAGAATGATGCTAAGGCAGCTGATCAGCTCTGCTCTTAAAAGAGCAGAATGAGTTACAGATACAAAATAAATATAAGGCAGTTGGACTGTTTATGCCATTATTTTAACACTTTTCAGTAGCAGGATAAAAAGCCTGGTACACTATATGACTATAATCTAGGCTCACTATGTCCACTACAAAAGACATGAGTAAAGCTGCTCGTGTATGTGTAAAGCTGAAATAGCTGTTTAAAATGAGAAAAATTCAAGAGGCATGGGACACTGTAGATCATTTCACCATGTCTTCAATAATCCTTCTTGCAGAAACTGCTGTTTGCTTTCACTTTGAGCACTGTGAAGTTCTTAGCTGTGTGCAGCCCTCAACACAAGAAGGACAAGGACCTGTTGGAGCGTGTCCAGAGGAGGGTCGCAAAAATGATCAAAGGGCTGGAGCACCTTTCCCATGAAGACAGGTTGAGAGAGTTGGGGTGGTTCAGCCTGGAGAAGAGAAGGCTCCAGTGGGACCTTATAGCAGCCTTCCAATACCTGAAAGGTGCCTGTAAGAAAGCTGGGGAAGAACTGTTCACGAGGGCATATAGCAATAGGACAAGGGGTAATGATTTTAAACTAGAAAAGGGGAGATTTAGGTTGGATATTAGGAGAAAGTTCTTCAATATGAGAATGGTGGATCACTGGAACAGGTTGCCTAGAGCAGTAGTGGAGGCCTCATCCCAGGAGACATTCAAGGTCAGGCCTAAATGGGACTCTGAGCAACCTGATCTCGTGAAGATGTCCCTGCTTACTGCAGGGGGTTGGACTAGATGGCCTTTAAAGGTCCATTCCAACCTAGCACATTCTATGATTCCATGATTCTAGGTCTTACAGGGTTTTCAAAGTCACCAAGGTCACACTGTACCTGTGTACCTGTTTCCAGAACTGTTTTAAGGTCCTAAGATGTGACTCAACATAGATCTTATGTACCATGCTGGAAGAGAATTGTTGCCAGAAACAGGGCAGTGAATTTAGTTTTAATTCTCCAAGTGCACAACGGGGCTGATAATAATTTTGTATTTCACAGATCTGTTGAGAATATATATTAATGTAAATAAAGCTCTCCGTTTTCTCTATAAAACTACAATATTAATCCAGACAAATAAAAATCTCTTCTTTTACCCAAGGCAAAAGTTTTACTTTTGCCAGTTTAAGGGTATTTACTAAGCATTAATACTCTAACCTTCAGTTAAGAGTCTTGAAAATGAAATTAACATGAAGGCGTCTGCCAGTGACTACTAGGATGATGTTTGGCACCTAGGGGTATTAATGCACTGTAATTTCATAGGTAGATGTCTGGAGGTCACAAGTTCAGCATTTCACTGGACTGTGTTGATAACTGTAGATGTGCTTCTCCACACCCTCATGTCAGAGGGCCTATCAAGTAATAGTGCAACCAACATTAGTAGTTCTTTTTCCATTATTCTTCTCAGCCTGAAAAAGTAGTAAATAATCCAACAAATAACCTTATTTTTTTAAATTTCTTTTTGTCGGAAGAAAGTTAATGAAATTTTAAATTCCCTATAACCCAAGAAAAGCTCTCACTTTCTGCTGCTCCCTTCAATGCTGCAGTATGAAGAGATACGAAGAAACATGTCTGCTGATCTGGCTTGTAGCAGCACAGCATGCACACTTCTGAAGATTACTAGGAGATGAAACTGGGAGCACAGACAGGTGTTAAAAGTTCCCACTGTGCGGGACACCGCTCGCTAAAGATCAGCAGTCACTGGATGCCACCTTGGAGGGTGTGTTTCCAGTCTGAGCAAGAAGCTTCGTATTTGACGTCTGAGGTTAAGCACTTCCTCTTGATAATGTGCAACCATCAGTCTTGTGTCTAAACTTAACACAGGCCAGCAGCCCAGCCCACTTCTGTCAGAGTCCTGCAGGGAACCAGACCAGGGAAACACTGTGCAACAGTGGGAATTTCACAATCCCTGCTGAATTTGTAGGCTTTGATGGGCTGCAGGAGGTGTAGCAGGGGATGATTTATTTCTTTTTTCATACCCTGCGAAGCACTTTTTTCGATTGATGATGCATAACAGTGAAGCTTCAGTGTGCTGCAGTATGAACACAGTTTGCTGCACCATGCAGTCAGCAGCCACTGGAGAAGCCAGTCAATTTCTTCAAGCTGCATGCAGTGTGTGCTGCCACCACCTTTTCAAGACGTGGGAGGGACCCAAATCTGTTTTTAACAAGTCCAGCATGCTTCAAATTATATGCAGCTGGCAATCTTCTCCTAGGTTTTGGATCACAGCTCCTGCTGGGTTACAAGTGTTTTATTTTTGTTACTGCTTGGTGTTAATACTGTGAGTCAGTAGAGGGCACCCTGCCATTTTATTTTGATACTAACTTGTAAACCCGTATCTGTTCTTTCGGAAGAAAATTTTAAAGGATACTGTTATCAAACGTAGAGATTCGTACAGATAATGGCCACTGTGCAAAGCTAACTGTGAAACCTTACTTTTTCAGTATCACACAAACCTGAACATTAAAACCAAAACAAACAAACAAAAAAAATACCCCCAAACAAATAACCAAAAGCTCCCAAAGCAACAACAAAAAAACCTAAAAGCCTAAGCTGTGGAAATTGCTAAAGCTCACTCTACTTATTTTCGTCCATCATGTTTACATAATGTAGTCAATATTTAATTTTTTTTATGTGGATTTTCAGAATGGGGATAATAAAACACACTTAAGGATGAAAAGTCCAGTAAAACAGTTGAATAGCACCCACTCACTCACATCACCAATCTGTCTTGGATAAATTTATTTTCAACTGTCTCCTAGATACAGATCCTTCCAGCACAAAGCTTTGTAACATCAATCAGGCATGCACATGCTTATATATGTTTCTTCATCTCCTCTGCCCCCTGTATAAGAATAGAATTGCAGGTGCTCACCTTCAGAAAACATAAAAATTTTTTTAAATAATAAATCAGAATAGTTTCTGAAACTGTTCATTCAAGCACAAACTGTTCATCATGAAATACATCTGTCAGCCTTTATCTGGAAGAAGAGTTATGCTTACTTTGGCCAAGGAATATATTAGCATATGAATGTTTTGACAGTTTGTAGCACCTTTCATCTGAAATTCCCCAAATACTTTGTGTTTATTAATTGAGTTTCCTTCTTATAGCAAAGTCAATTGGACCTCTGAGGTATAAGTGATTGAAGTAGTTGTCTCAGTGCCTCGTTGCTCTTTACTGTAAGATTAAGGTACTTGCAAATGCGTTTTCTTGTCTTTCTCTAGAAATTTATTCCAAGTTAGAGGAGGTGAAGGATTAATAATGTCTAAGAACTTAATTATTCTGTAGCTTGACTGTAAGAGTTCATTATAAAAACAAGGACCAAAAAGTGTTTTCAGGAGTTTAGATGTGTTCTCCAGAGACATTCTGGAAGTTATTCATACTGGTAAACACTAAGCTGGAAGTACCTGTTAAAAGTGCTGACACAAGTCCTGTTCATTTGATATGCTGAGACCCCACCTGGAGTATTGCCTCCATCTCTGGAACCCTCAGCCCAAGAAGGACATGGACCTCTTCGAGCAGGACCAGAGGGCCACGAGAATGATCAGAGGGCTGGAGCACCTCTCCTGTGAAGACAGACTGAGACAGTTGAGCTTGTTCAGCCTGGAGAAGAGAAGACTTTATTGCAGCCTTCCCATCCCTGAAGGAGCCTGCAGAAAAGATGGCAAGGGTCTGTTTATCAGCTATTATAGTGACAGGACGTGGGGCAATGGGTTTAAACTAAAAAAAAGGCAGATTTAGATTATATACTAGGAAGAAATTATTTCCTGTGAGGGTGTTGAGGCACTGGCACAGGTTGCCCAGAGAGGTTTTGGATGGGGCATTCCACTCCCTGGCAGTGTTGAAGGCTGGGCTGGATGGGGTCTTTGGGCAACCTGGTTTAGTGGAGGGTGTCCCTGCCTATGGCAGGGTGCGGGGGGCACCTTTTCCTGATGCTTCCACCATCTCTAGGTATCATTTTGACCCTTTACAATTATTTAAAAAAAACCCAAAATTGCCTGACAAAAACAAACTGTGTAAACTGCTTCATTGGGATAGAAAAAATAAATAAAGAACACAACTGTAGGGTTCAAGCTCTGTGGCAACTGGGTTATCCTTCCACGTGCACATCACTGTTGTGGGAAAGGTTTGCAAGCTGTGCTGCAGGCATGGCAGAGTCAGCACGTTCACTGAGAGTATCTTGAACGTGCAAAGTGGCAATGTTTTGTTGATCAGCTCTGGAAAGTCCCTTTTAGCAACTGTGGTGGTTTAGCCCTGGCTGGAGGCCAGACGCCCACCAAAATCGCTCTGTCACTGCCCTTTTCAGCTGGACAGGGGAGAAGATATATGTTGAGAGGCTTAGGAGTCGAGATAAGGGCAGGGAGAGATCATTCCGCAGTCACCGTCACAGGCAAAAGAGACTCAACACAGAATAAAGGACAGAAAACTAATTTATTACACTGCACACCCAGTGACACTAGAGTCAGATAATGAGAAGCACAACCCGATCTTAAAGCACTCCCTTCTTAGCAGACATCACTTTAGTGATTTCACTCTCTTCCCCCTCATTGTGGCACAGAGAGGGGCAGGTAGTGGAGGAACTGGGTTCTTGGTCAGTTCCTCACAAGCTGTTTTCCTTCTCCAAATCTTAAAACACTTCTAGCTTCCCACCCCGCCCCCCCTAGTCCCACCCACAGCCCCTCCCTTCTTAGCATATTTCACTCTAGTCATCATTACACTCCCTTCTTCGCCCCCTTCCCCGTTGTGGCACAGGGAGGGACAGGGACTGGGAAAATGGCGGCTTCGGTCAGTTCCTCACAAGTTGGTTTCCTTCTTGGCCGAGGGGGATTCGTTCCACACACCCTTCCCCTGCTGCACCATGGGGTCCTCCATGAATGTCTCCAACACGAGTCCTTTCCCACAGGGCTTCAGCTCTTCACCAGCTGCCACAGCATGGGTCACTGCTATGGCAGGCAGTCATAAATCACAGAATGTCTCTCAGTCCCAATCCTCCTCAGGGTCACCAGCCTTCACCCTCCACCAGCAAACATGTTATGTCACGAAACTCTCCCTTGCTCATCTGTGTCTCTCCATGGGCTGCAAGTGCTGGCAGGGGCTTGCTCCAATGTAGGTCATCTCCTCTGTATCTCCACCTGCTCCAGTGTGGGGCCTGTCCACAGGCAGCAGGTGGGGTCTCAGCCTTTTCCATGGGCTGCAGGGGGACACCTGCTCCACCATGGGTTTCCCCATGGGCTGCTGGGGCACCATTCTGTCTGGCACCTGGGGCGCCTCCTCCCCCCTCCTTCACCGGCCTTGGTGTCTGCACAGCTCCTTATATCTTCTCACTCACTTCTCTGGAGGCAAAAACCAGCTGCTTGCGAGGTTTTTTTCTCCTAAATGTGATTCCCAGAGGCGCTGTGACCATCGATGATGGGCTCAGCCTTGGCCAGCAACAACTCTGGCCTTGAATCGGCCAGTCTTTACTCTCTGGGGCCTGCAGAGAGCTTCTAGCTGCTTCTCACAGCAGCCATCTCGGCAGCCCTCCTCTTCTCTACCAATACCCAGCTACCCAAAACTGTGACAGCAACCAATCTTTGCTGTCTCTTTATTCCTGGGTCCTTTCAGAGCATTACTAGTGACAGCACTTCAGCTAGTGCCTAGTTCCCAAAGAGCAGAGTGAATTCCTTACATTTACATCAGGATTGTAAAACACGGGATTTCCAAGGACTGGACATTCTGAACTCCGAATTATTTGGGTATTCTATATTGTGATAGATTTCCAAAATTTCTGGGCAGTACAGATGGCAAAATATCTTTTGATAGTTGAAAGCAAATCCTTTTCGTAGAACAGCAAGAACCATGTGGGATGAGTCACAGCATGGACCAGGAGAACACCTGAAACTGCTGAAAAGGCCTAGTATGATAGCACCACATAGCGACTAGAGACAGCATCTGGCTATAAACCCCCCCAGCAATAGAGTTTGGGAAAGCTGCTACATGGATCTCTGACACCATGTAGAAGCAAAGGACACAGGATGCACCTCCTGAAACATTGCCTGCCAAGCCCACAGGCAGAGCCCACCATGGAGCTGCTGCAGGGTGTGCTGCTTTTTCTGCAGCCTTGACTTGGCTGCCATAGAAATGGTGGGAGAATCATGCATATAACTATATACTAACTCTGTGTGTGTCTCTGTGTGTGCATGTGTATGTGTGTGTGCACAATCCTTTACCTCACACACCCTATCCCACTTTTTTCTCCGCTTAATACTCATCTATGTCATGTTAGCTGGTGTTCCTCTCCCCCCATGACATTATATTATTTTCCAAACACAGAAGTTATCTAGCTTCAAAGTATTTTTTTCCTTTTTGTGAGGGATGACAGCTTTCTCTTACTTTTAAAATACTTTCCATGAATGTCTCAGAATGGGAGAAATATATTTTTTGTAAGATCTTGCTTTTGACCCAATCTGCTTTTTCTTTTTAAGTGGTGGACTTTGGCTGATTTCTCTCCCTCTTCTAAATTTTATATGCCATGTTTTGCCTGGGTTTCATTCGCAAGAAAACACAAGGAAAAAAAGGAGTATTTCTAGTGTTGAAAAAAGGATGAAAATCTTTTCCACTACTCAGCTGTTATACTCTAAGTTGGTATTTGAAGAAAATTGCCATTGGAAACTATTTGTAATTAAAAAGTCGTAACATTGTTCTGAGAAAAATAAGCCTTGGCTAACAATGTTCACTCAATGTCACCTAGCAAGAAGACGACTTCTTAGGTCAGGATTAAAATATACTTTATCTTATATAGGATGGTATTTATAGCTCCTTTTATATGCAAAATTACTGGACAACTTGCACCAAGTCTTTGTCCCTATAGTAGTTTTTCAGTGTACAGATTAAAGCAACAGGCTCTTTATTTTATATATATCTCATATATAAAGGTGTTTTGGTTGGGGGGTGGGGGGGGTGGTGTTGTTTATGTAGAGGATGCACACCTAGTTCTTAAAGAGTTTGTCCTGAAGAATCTAATTTTGATAAAGATAATACCCACTTCTGAACCTTTGTTACAAAGCTGATTATTCTTACTTCCATTTTTTCCTGTAAACACATCTGTCTTGTGCATTTGCTTTAAACCCTGAGAATCTTTCTCGTGTTCCAGTGAAGACTGAAAACAGTTACTGCTTTTCACCCTTCTGGCTACATATGAGAGCAGCCTCTGCAACTCTTTTGAATTTGGTCTTTGTGCTCATCTACTTAACATTCTGTAAAACTTCACAGAGATTTTTTTTATTTCCGTGTTGGATGCTCAGACAACAGGGATCTAGCTGAAAAGCACTTTTAAAAATCCCCTAAACTTGTAACTGCTGCCTGCACTTAGCAGTTCACAGCCATGGGCTCTGATGATTTGGCCCTGGATGGAGGCCAGATGCCCACCAAAGCTGCTCTATCACTCCCCTTTTCAGCTGGACTGGGGCGCAAATAGATATGGAGAGGCTTAGGAGTCCAGATAAGGACAGGGAGAGATTATTGTGCAATTAGTGTCACGGGCAAAACAGACTCAACATAGAATGAAAAACAAATTCACACAGAGTGAAATCAGAGTAGGATAATGACAAGTACAACCAGATCTTAAAACACCTCCACCCTCCCCTCCCGTCTTCATGGACTTGGGAGGTGGGGAATGCTGGTTTTAGTTGGTCCCTCACAAGTTGTCTTCCTTCTGGCCTGGGGGTGGGGGGAAATTCCTCACACCCTTTTCCTGCTCCAGCATGCGGTCCTGCCCACAGGAGACACTCCTCCAGGAGCTTCTCTAGTGTGAATCCTTCCCCATTGGCTTCATCTGTCTCTTCACCAGCTGCCCCAGCATGTGTCACTTCCATGGGTGCAGACCTTCAGGGAAGACTGCTCCAGTCTGATCATCCACATGGTCATAAGTCCTCCCAGAAATCTTGCTCTAGCATGGGCCTCTCTCTCCAAGGGCTGCAGATCCTTCCAGGAGCTTGCATCAGTGCAGGTTTCCCACTTGGTTACAGGGTCATTCATGTTACCTGCTCCAGTGTGGGGTCCTCCACATGCTGCAGGTGGGGTTTCTGCTCCCAGACTGCAGGAGACTCTCTCCTCTGGTGCCTGGAGCGCCTGCTCCTCCTCCTCCTTCTTCAATGACTGTGGTGTCTGCAAAGTCTTCGGTCTTCTCACTCCTTTCTCTGGTGGCAAAAAATATCAGCTTGCTTTTTTTTTCCTTCCTTCTTAAATAAGTTATCACAGAAGTGCTGTGACCATTGCTGATTGGCTTGGCCTTCGTCAGTGGTGGGTCCATCCTTGAGCCCAGCTGGTATTTTACTCTGTCGGGCCTAAGAGAAGCTTCTAGAAACTTCTTGCAGAATCCACGCCTGTAGCCCCCCCTTGCACCACCAAAACCTTGCCATGCAAACCCATAACACAGATATATTGTGTTGTTCTCTTATTTGCTACCTTTACAGTTGCTTCCACCAATTCAAATCATTCTTTTCCATCCTAACAACAATCCCACTAACTTTCTGAAATACGCAAATAGAGAAGTAACCAGTAGATGTAGAGAGGATATTTTTCTGAAACTAATGCCAGAACACCACATACAGCTCTAACATCAACACTTAACAAAGAATTGAAAACTGGAAACGTAGGAAACACTTGCAAATGTTTGAAGGCTAGGGAAACACCCTCCCAAAGGCCAATCTTTGGTATCTTTAGGATTTTTTAATAAGAAGGAAATATAATTTCATTTGGGGATAAAAATATATTTATTGGTATACATGGTGTAAAATATAGAACATACTGGGTGTATTAATGCTCATAAATATTGTAAAGAAAAGCTGTTGACCAAAATATGTAGAGAAGAAATGCATACAGAGTCATAGTGACTGGGTGTCCTGGTTTCAGCTAGGATAGAGTTAATTTCTTTTCTAGCAATGGAATGCTGCATTTGGGAGTTAGGATGAGAGGGATGCTGAGAACACAGGATGTTTCTAGTCATTGCCAAGCAGTCAGGGACTTCTCAGTAGTACATATTGCCCTGCTAACAAGAAGGGAGGGGACACAGCCAGGTCAGATGACCTGAACTGGCCAAAGAGGGCATTCCATGACAATCACATCATGCTCAGCATAAAAGGAGGGGCTGGTGGTGGGGTGGGAGCAGGCAGCTCCAAGACAGGTGGTTTTGGGGCCGGTCTGGAGTCAGGACAGGTCTGAGCTGTATGGCCTGAATTGTGTGGTTCGGTGAGGAACTGTATTGTGGATCAACAGCTTCATGTATTTTGCTATGAAGTCCTGTTATCATTGTTATATCCATCTTTCTGCTACCCCAGTGGCAACTATCCTTATCCCAACCCACAAGGTTTTGATTCCTTGGGGTTTTTTTTTACCTTTTCCTTCCCTCTCCCCCTCCCTCAAATCCCCCTCTTCCCCCCGCCTTTTTAAAGAACAAGCAGCTGTGTGGTGCTTGTCTGCCAGTAAGTCAGACCAACAGGGTAACCTCAGTTGTATGGGTAAATAGGATATAAAATCCTCATATTTTATGTCTCTGGCATGCTGTCAAAAAGCAGCTAAATATCATAATCTTTCTAAATGGTAGCTAATCCTTAATGGCAGTAAAGTCAAGAGAAAATACGGTATATGGAAAGAATCATAGAATGTGTTAGGTTGGAAGGGACCTTTAAAGGTCATCTAGTCCAACCCCCAGAAGCAAGCAAGGAGATCATCACTAGATCAGGTTGCTCAGAGCCCGATGGAGCCTGACCCTGAATGTCTTGAGAGATGGGGCCTTCACTACACCTCTGGGCTACCTGTTCCAGTAATCCACCACCCTCATATTGAACTTTTTCCTATTACCCAACCTAAATCTCCCCTTTTCTAGTTTAAAACCATCACCATGACAAACCCCACCGGTGCTCAGCTCTCACCTGGCATCCCATTCTGACCTGCGCTTCACACATTGCTCCACGCAGAAGCTGCTACAACCACTCAAACTCTGCCAAGCCGGCATCGCCACATTGTATAGAACGCAATATGTGCCTTAAAAAATGTGGCAGTATTTGAAGAATTACTGTAAATTGCAGTTTGGTGTGAAAAACATGTCAGAAAAAAAAAAAAGGCAGGCAGTGAAGTTTTTAACTACATAGTTTCTCAGTATTACTGATTTCTTGTGTATGACACGATTGGCTATGACCAGTAGTTTTTATTCAAGTGTTTCAAACAAGGGAAGGGCTGTGGAGAATGACTGAGATGTCCTTAATGTTTAAACGACATTTTCTTATCTCCACGTTTCACTGTAATTGCACAACTTTTATAATATGAGACAACTTTGTTGTGATTTAAATAAATAAAAAACTTGCAAAATAAAAACTTACATTTCAGGCAAGATAGACCAGAAATATTTGTAGTTGGGCATTATTTTCCTTTGGAAATTTACAACCAGTTCCTCTTTGCTTGTATTTGACCCCTTCTAGTGTCTTTCAAAGATGATTCAAATTTGTGCATTTTAAAAAGAGAATCTAGCACAAGGATCTTTCTAACATATATAGCCATGCAATTTCATTCGGCATTTTAGATTCAAAAAAAACTTTGCCATCTCACCTCCGTAGTCTCTGTATGGAAAATTTACCTGACTTCCTCTATTTCAATTTAATGGCCTATGTATGTTTCTATAATGCATGAAGATCAAGGGAATTTATATTCATGATAGATGTTTTTAAGTTTTTAATGGATGCCTTTGTGATGTATTGAAAAGCACTAACTCCGATAGTGGTGGATCGAAGACAACTTTAATAACTGAGCAAACTTTTATACCCTCTCATGGCTGAGGCAGCAGCCTCGAGTCAGGTTTCAGGACTTTCCATGAATACTAGAACCACAACATTCTTATGCAAAAGGTTGCCCCAGGCGCGTCTTTCTGTCTGCACCTTCCTTACCATGACAAAGCACACCATGCACAACCTTGAGCAATTGGCACCAGACCAAGACAGAAAGAAATGGATACCTGCAGGTACCTCAGAAGATTCTTGGTGATGAAGAGGGAAACATTGTTTGAATTTGGAAGTGTTCAACAGGTTGCTTTTTTTTCAGTTGTTCTCAGAAAGGACGTATTATGGAGTCTTGTTTACTTAATCATTAATACATTGAACTCAGTGCTTCTCTTCCAAGTGTCTAAAAAGTGGCTCATGAAAAGGTAAATTTGAGTTATAAAGGTTGGAAGTAAAAAGTCACTGATAGAAATGAGGAGGAAAATAATGTCCAGAACATTCTGCCTGAATAATGGCTGCATCAAACGCTCTGCTAGAGCCTACATTGCAGTATCTGGTGTTATAAATGATTTGGTCCGAAACAGGATTTTAGCCAAATTGAACAATTTATTAAACGAATAAAGACAAGCAAACGGTGCTGGGGTGCACGGTCAGCACCGGGTGCACTGGGAGTCTCCGCCCCACCAAGACGCACCCCGAACAGTTCCAGTCCCTGGATTATACACCTTCCAGGGATAACACAGCCCCCCTGTGTAAACTGACAGGCTGGAGTGCTGCCAGGCGACCCCCCATCCCCCCAAGACATAACCATATACATCTTTAACTGGCATGTTGGAGTGCCGGCCAGGTAACCCCCACAAGACATCCTGTGTCTTTTGTCTTGTTAATGGTCGGGCAGCTGGTTCTGCTGGTTCAGGGCGCCTCTGTTGATCACTTTCCTTTCAGAGACAAGTTGTTTCGCCAGAGGTATCACAATGCACGCAATGTGCTACATTGTGGTCCTTTAGGTGAAGATTTGCATATCTTTTATAGAGTTTATTGCTGTTTCAACACAGTACGTGAAAAATCTCAAACTGTCCCTCCCAGGCCCGCGACCATACAAGGGAATGACATTATGCACCCCAACATTATTTCATGTTAACACGAATCACAGGAACATATATCACATCTGCTATCTAATTATTCAAACATTCATTATTGTCTATATCTTTGAAAGATATTTAAATTTTCCCATGCATCTTAAAATCAGAATAATAACCCAGCTGCATGGATAGTAAAAAGCAAAAGTCCAAAATTCACGGTATTTTTATACTTTAAATTTCTATTAAAGTAAAATGAATGTATTTCTTCTTTATCTTAATGATTCTAGCTGCAAAATACTGAACGTAGCCTTTTTCTTTGGCTCAATCTTTATGAAGTAGATTTGTGGTTTATACTCAGATTTGTTGTGATTCACTCCGTGCACTTGAGAAAAATGTGTACTCTCTGCATATCTAGACTTGTTAATTAAATATCATTAATATTACCCAGCATCATAAAAAATTGCTGCCTCTGTGAGTTAACATGGCATTTACTGAGATTTTTCAACATGCCAGTTTGCTGGTATGTTCTATGAATATAGTATTATTATTGGTGGCTCCAAAACCACAGAATCTGTTGCAGTGTGCACCATTTTATTTGACTGGATAATAAACAGAAGATTAGCACTACTAAGGCAAATATATATATTTTGTATATTTTTAATACTGGCATCACCTAAACTGGAACCTTGTTGGTTCAATGGGCTTTGTATCAGGGCTGAAATCCTGTAGTGACCAAATCGATGACATCTTCCATCTCTTTAATTTGCTTTGGTCTTTCATCCTTGTTATGCACAAACATAAAGAAATTAATTAAAATGCCACAGGCTTCAGCCAACATAACAAGGAAAGATCTTTTTACTTTCTGCATTTCTGTTCTGACCTGATTGAAAAATTCTTCATGGTTGTTGTATTTCAGTAGGTGACAGGTTGTGAAGTTATTTTTAATATTTATTTCTGCTGATCACCTTTGGTCTAAGAATTTGCCATCCTCTGTAAGTAGTTTAGTTGGCAGATACTCTTCACAGAATTTTGGTAAATTTGCCCTGTCATGTGTTAGGCTAAAGAGTTTGCAGGAGCACAGATGCTAAACACAGATGCAGAGGCAAAATGAAGCAATTTTAATTAGTATCAGAACTACAGACTATAAATGACATGGGGTGATTTGCAGTAGACATAAAGAAATTCTGCGCTGTGAGGGTGGTGAGACATTGAAACAGGCTGCCCAGAGAAGCTGAGGCTGCCCCCTCCCTGGAAACATTTGAGGCCAGGTTGTATGGGGCTTTGGACAACCTGATCTAGTGGAAGTTGTCCCTGCCCATGGCAAGGGGTTTGGAACTACATTGTCTTTAAGGTCACTTCCAACACAAACAAAAAAAACCCAAAGAAAACTGAACCAAGAAAACAATGTCACTTCACCAGCCTCAGCAGATGTGCTTGTTCTAGCCAGTAATCAGTGTATACTACCCCTAGTGAATGGGCTCACATTAATAATCCCTTTTTTTGGTAGGGATGTCTCCACATCTCCTGCAATATAAATGAAACTATCACATGAAAAAAATCCTTATTTTTGGAGGGCTGTGGAGTGTAGAGGACAGTTTAAAAAAAACTTAGGCAGGAACTGTAGGTCAAGTGAGTAGTTCAAGAGAGGTCCTTCTCGACCTCTCTTCTACCCTGCTGAGAGCACACCTGGAATATTGTGCCCAGTTCTGGGCCCCTCAGTTCAAGGACATAGAACTCCTTGAAAGAGTCCAGAACAGGGCCACCAAGGTGATTAAGCAAGTGGAACATCTTCCTTTTGAGGACAGGCTGAGCCTCTGTAGCTTGGAGGAGACTGAAGGGTGACCTTGTTAATGTCTATAAATATTCTGTGATTCCTAACTGTACTTCAGACATTGCTCTAAGGAAGAAACTTAATTTACAAGTTTTTCCTGTAATGAGAAACAGCAAGGTAAATGCAGGAAAGAGAAGACAAACTAAACAGACAATAACAGTCTCACTGCTCTGGTATGCTTCCTTTGGGGGAAAAAAGGCGGCAATTCATTACAAAGACTTTCAAAAAAGCTCTTGAAATCAATGACAAGTGTGTCAATGAGGTGCACTGCATCTAGTGATGCAATGTCTTGCAAAATATTTAAGGGAAATCTTACACTTGTATAGGCATTTCCTATTCATTGTGTATGTGTGTGTGTATGAATATATCTAGCAAATTTGCTTTTCACAAGCCATTCAGATATAACTGACTAATTATTGGTATGATTTTGCATACTTAGCTAGTATTAAGGTGATGTTTCAGATCCTTTTAACCTACATCTAATATCAGGTTATCACCAAGTAAGAATTAGTGCATTTCAAATGAGCACACAATTTGGCAAACAAGAAGTGCTCTTGGTATGAATTCCAAGATGTAAACACCTTTCACTAACCGTGGATAGTTACAGACAGCAAAACATCTAAGCATGTTATAATTATTTCAGAAGTGATTATGGACTCCAGAGCGCATAATAGGGTGAAACTTTCTTACAGAAATTTGGTAGCATGTTTACCAGACATTTTGTTAGTAATGGGATGTAGATGTTAATACAGCATTAAATGAAAAGGAACTCCTCAATGTGTTCTGCCCTTTTGTACTACAGGCAAAAGACAAATAGCTTTTCATTTATTCATAGAAAAATCTGTTATTTATAGTTGTGCTCAGTGCAGTATCTTGAAATTTTTTTTGTGGATTTGAATAGAGGTTTTTTCAGAAAATAATATGCCAGTTATACACTGTAAAAACAACAAAATCCAGTCTCCAATATATTGCTATTTTCCCTTCATATCTGATGCAAATGAAGTTTTTTATTCTGACCCTGTATTTTTTGGTTCCCATGTTCTTCCTTCAGATCTAGCAAAATACGAATGTTTTGAACTCCAGAACTCTTTCAGTCTATGTTACTTTTTAATTTTGGATTTCTTTCACTCACTCTAACAGCTGTACTGTTGTGCTATCCGCCCAGGGATACTTGTTCAGGTGCATACCCACACCCCCACCAGATGATTCATGTCCAAATATGGTTGCGTTTCTGTATCCCTGGGCTACAGGAATCCACTGTTAGAGTCCAACTACTCAAAAAAGAAAATTAGAAGCCATAATATGTGCAATTCTCTCATTCTGGGCACATTTGATTTTAACTCCTGGAAAGGCAGGAATAGAAAATTTCTTGCAAAGTAATTTGCTATCAGTTCAGTCTGGAAATGACTTAGAAAGACTACAAGACTTCTTGCCAAGCTGATGCCCTTTAGGTATTAGGTTTTGAGTTGATTCACTCATGATGAGTAATCCCAAGCACAACTACAGGCTGGGTGGAGAATGGATTGACAGCAGCCCTGAGGAGAAGGTCTTGGACATGCTGATTTATGTAAAACTCAACATGATTTGTCAATGTACACTTACAGCCCAGAATGCCAACTATATCCTTGGCTGCATCAAAAGCAGCATGACCAGGAGGTCAAGGAAAGTGATTCTCTACCTCTGCTCTGGTGAGACCCTGCCTGGAGTACTGAGGTCCCCAGTACAAGAAAGACATGGACCTGTTGGAGCAGGTCCAGAGAAAGGCCACAAAGATGACTGGGATCTGGAGCACCTCTCCTATGAAGACAGGCTGAGAGAGTTAGGCTTGTTGAGTCTGGAGAAGTCTAGGGATAGACCTTATGGCAGCCTTCCAGGACCTAAAAGAGACATACAGGAAAGAAGAAGAGGGACTGTTTATCAGCAGGTATAGTGATAGGACAAGGGGTAATAGGCTAAACTGGAAAAAAAGTATTAGACACTAGGAAGAAATTGTTTGCTATGAAGGTGGTGAGGCACTGGAACAGGTTGCCCAAAGAAGGTGCACCCTCCCTGGAAGAGTTGAAGGACAGGCTGGATGGGGCTTTGGGGAACCTGGTCTAATGAAAGGTGTCCCTGTCCATGGATGAGAGTAAGGAACAAGCTGAACTTTAAGGTCCCTTCCAACCCAGGCCGTTCTATGATTCTACAATGGACACTGGGGTAATTTTCAACATACGTAGACTATCAGGCTAATTGCTCAAATAAACAGATTAATTGCTAAGAAAATGTCTTGTTTAAAGACCTGACAGAAGGTAACCTACTGCTTTATATCCATTTTACAGTTTTAGTTTTGAACTTTTCTTCTGCTTAGTCTGGAATCTGCCTATTTAAAACCATTAAGTGTGTGCAGTTTAGGATGAAGTATGTAAAATGAGAAGAATAGGAACTAAGTTACAAATTTTTAAAGTTAAGGAAAAATACATGTACAACCTTGCCAGTCATTTCTTGAAAGAATTCTAGTCCCATCCACCCATTACTGATTTTAAAAAGCTTTGTTTTTTCCAGTTGCTTGCATCCTCCAATTTGATATGGTACTGTAAATAATTATAATCATAGATTTTTGACACTTTGTTTCTATGGCAACTAAATGCTAAGTCATAAATACAGTATTATAGCTGTTACCAAAATTATTCTTCTCTGCACACAAATATGCCAGATAATAAATAACAAAGATATGTAGAAAATGGTGATGAAAATACTCAATAAATACACGTGTACCCCTGTTTTCCCCAGGTGCTCTCTATGACGAGCAAATGACTGCAAGAGGCCCCAGGCATTAGAGGCTTTGCACAGCCCTGGTTTCTGAGTGTGCTTGGCACACCGCCTCACAGCTATGCCCCGTTTCCCCTCCCTGCTGTGTGTTCACCAGGGCCAGACTGCACGAGTGGTGCACCCACTTTCTCTCTTGGCCCTGGGGCCGGGTGGACTCTGCACATAGTGTCCTGGGAGCTCCCTGAGCTGCAGGCGTAGGAAGTTGGAAGGGGCCCAGCAGCACCTGTCCCTCATGCTGAAGCTCACGCTCCATGTCTCTCCACTGGCAGTAGTGAATACTCACCAAGAGCAGCTAGGCTCATCAAGAGGAGGATTACAAAGAGTCTCCTCATTTTCACAGAGACGATATTTTTGCTGAAAAAGAGAGAGTCCTGGTGTTATCAGTGCTCAACAGCAGAGCCCTGCTGGGGGTGGGGATTTCTCTTCCAAGCTGAGGAGCAGCCAATTGAGAGCAGCCAGGGGCTCCCGGTGGGGATCAACACTGGGCACTCCCTGTTTGCCCTGACCCACCAGCACCCCTCGTCTGGATCTACACTATGTATGAATTACACTCACATGTTGTAGATTCCTGACTGGAGGCACCTCTGCAGGCAGACCATGGCCACCATCTCAGCCAATATCACCCCTGGGCAAAGACAACAGAGAAAAGCCTGAGGACCCTTCTTGAAGACTGGGATTCAGTGCATGCCAGATCCCGCAGGGAGGCGGGTGCTGGTCCTATGCACTCCTTCTCTGGGGCTGAGGCTATGCCCCATGGAGAGCAGGAGCTGGGAATGGGAGGCAGAGGGCCTGGCAGGATCCCGTTATGCCCCATGGAGAGCAGGAGCTGGGAGTGGGAGGCAGAGGGCCGGGCAGGATCCCCTCACAGGCCGGGCACTGACGGATGCCTGGGGAGGAAGGTGTAAGGTACCGGAATTATGCCTTACCAATTGCCAACAGAACCGACCCCCCTCTCTTCTCCTCTCACTTTACCAAACTTCATTCCTGTAACACTACATCACCACCAGTCAAGGCCCAGGCTTCTGAGAAACTCTTAGCATACATCAGGAGCCATTGTTCCACTGCCAGGAATACACATCGGGAGCCATTCACACCTCAGGAGAGCCATTTGCACATCGGACATTCCATCATCCACACTGGAGCATTCCTACAGGCCAGGTGGAAGCTTGTAGTGAGACAAAGGAGCTATATCCCGAGAAAAAGGGGTGCAACGAGAGGCAACGGTCATCCTCCTCTCTCTTTATCTTCATACTTCGTCATGGAGGGACAACGAAGGGAGCGCTCTCCCATCCCATCGGACCCAGAGAATACTCTGCCATCGGACGGAATGCCGTAGCCTCGTGGTGGTAGATATAGCCTCCCCTCACCCCTCTTCCCTTTTTCCACTCTCTCTCTCTCTTTTTATCTCTCTTTTTCACCCCCGTTTTCTTTCTTCCCCCCTTTCCCTGCACGTTTCTTTCTAAATAAAACAACCTTCACCTTGACTCCGTTTCGAGTCTCAATTCTGTTCTCCGAGAATTTAATTAAGAACTTATCACGATAAAACACCTAGTGATTGGACATCACTCAGGGGTTAAGCCCAGCCGCCCCCAGCCACCCAGAGCGATCTGAGGTTTGGCTGGAACGCAAGGGGGTTTAGCCTCTGCCAAACCAAAGTCTTGTCTAGGTTGTGGATCGTGACAGAAGGGTGGCATGAGTGCTGGGGAACACTCTCGTTTCTAGTGAATCCCACAAAGAAGTGGATTCCGCCTAGACGAGGTGGCCCCAGGCCAGAGGGATGCCGCTGCTTTGGCAAGAATGCCAGGCCCAGCCAAAACCAGGCAGGCTTGGTGCAAAGCACGGTGAAAGGCAGCCCTGAACTTGCCCTCATCTTTAGCTGAACTGCAGCGCGCGAGCCCTTGCCGCCTGGCTCCCTGCTCCTCACAACTTCTTTTTGGGCTGCTGCTGACTCGTCTCCTTGGACGAGCATTTCTTTCTGCTTCTGGAAGAGCCTTTCTCCTCCACATCCCAGTGAGAAGAGAAGCTCTACCGTAAGCTGCTGTGCTCTCCTTCAGCTGCAAAAGCACTACCTGTCTGGGCAGATCGCCTCCTGGTGACACCTGGGAGGACACCACCTCCCACAGGCACAGCCACCAGGTCACTACAAGCTCCTTCCAGGACCTCAGCAAGAGCACACAAAATTGGGAAGTGTGGCACATAGAGCAGAGGATTATGCTGCCCTTCTGGTGGACCTAAACATGAGCTGACAGGTACCTCATCAAGTTCCACAAAGAACTGCAAAGCCCTGTACCCAGTTCTGGGCTCCTCGGTACAAGAGGAACGAGGATCTACTGGAGAGAACCCAACAGAGGGCCACAGACATGAGTAGGCCATGAATCATCTCTCTTAGCAGGAGAGGCAGAGAGGGAGTCTTCAGCCTGGAAAAAGGCAGCTCAAGGCGGGGATCTTTAATATGAAAGGGTCTGAGTACCAGTGGGGAGACTGCAAAGCCAGCAAAGCCAGGCTCTTTCCAGTGGCGTCCAGGGACAGGACCAGAGGCAACGGATGCAGACTGAAAGACAGGAAGTGCCTTCTGCGCACCAGGATATGCTTGTTTTGCAATGAGGGAGATTGAGGCCTGGCACCGGTTGCCCCGAGAGGTTGTAGAGCCTTGCACCTCGGAGGGGTTCAAAAGCTGCCTGGACACGGTCCTGAGGAACCAGCACCGGGTGGCCCTGCTTGATGACAGACGTTGGAGTGGCTGACCTGCAGAAGTCCCTTCCAATGTGCGTCAATCTGATTCTGAGCTCACTGCCAGCACCTCGCCTCACCAACCTCTCCCACCCTAGCCTGGGAAATAGCTTGAGGAGAATGTAATTGCCCCACTGAACTTGCCCTCTCTGTGTTTGTGTGGGAAGCATTTGAGCTGGGAGCTGTATTTTGGCATTCCAGGGTGGGGAACGGTGTCTCTTAAAAGCAAGCAGAAAGCAGAAGTGCATGGCCGTGCCTGGCAGCACACGTGGGCATGGGCGAGCTGAGCCAGGATCCTTGACCCATCCCCAGCAGCTGGGCTGCTCAGGCCTCCTCGCACACCTCAGTCAGCATGCGAGAGTCTCAGACAAGGCTGCACCCCGTGTGGACCCCCACTAGTCCCTGCCTCCAGTTGCCCTTAAAGGGAATGGGTCAGGGCTTTGGGGATCATGACTCACAGATGCTGCCGGGCTCCGATGACTCCTTCCTGGGGTGAGGTGGGGGAGAGGAAAACCCACCATGCCAAAGGACTAAGCTAAGGAACTGAGGCTAGCAAAGGCTATGGGAGCATTGCCTCCTTTTGCCTGGTGGGGAAACATCCCTGTTGTGGAGAGAGAGTGTGGTGGTTCAGCCCTAAGCAGTGGCTGAGCACCACACACCGCTCACTCAGCCCTGAAGGAGAAAAAGAGCCTCAGCCTCCATGGGTTGGGATTAGAACAGTTTATTGACGCAATCACCATGAACGTAAGAACAGTAACAGCCAACTACATGCATACCCAGTGAAAACAGAGTACTTTACTGACCCGACAAGAACAGAGTGCTGCCCTGTAGGTAGCATTACTGATGCTGCAGCTGTAAAATAACAATCCTAGCAGCGTGGCTTGGAACAGGGGGCCCCTGTCTCTATCCCAAGGCCGCAAGGAGATAAAGTGAAACTGTACACAGGAGAAGCGGCTGAAAACCCAAGTAAGACAGCATTCCTGTAAGAGCAGGGACACTGCGCCCAGGATGAGAACTAGGGGTGGAGTTGACAGTTATGAAGATAACCAATTATGAGCTTGCTTTCTGCACCATGCATGAGCTAATTATTGTACGCTATACAAGGCAAAGGTAATGGACAATAAACGAAGCTTGCTGATCATTCATATTGAGTGTGTACCTGTCTTCCCTCCGTTTCACGACACTGCCCCACACAAAGACTGACTGACAGACTGACGCGACACCCCAGCTGCACTCTGGCTGTCCTGGAGGCACCAAGCCCATGCCCCTCTCCAACCAGCTGCTTTTATGGAGGAGTCGTGTCAGGAGGTATGGAAAACAGCCCAGGCTAACTCAGCTCCCCTGTGCTGGCTGCTTGGTGGGGTTGACTCTGGCCTGGCCAGAACCAGGACAAAGCCTAAACTCCGAGAAGGCCTCAGCCTGCAAAAGGCAGAGGTTGCAGCTTGGAGAGGGCCTCTGAACTCCCGTGTCTGTCCACCTGGGTAACAGCCGCATGCCTCTGGCCTGTTTCTCCATTTTCCCTCTTGTTTTTTACTGATGGAAGGTCTAGGTCCATATCTGGAGAGAGATTGTCCTTTCTACGATCTTCCCGTACACCTGCACTCGATAAATGCAGATGTACCCTGGTTTTCCCCAGTTGCTCTGTATGACAAGCTTCAAAGCCACAAAGGCTCTGTGGTTCTCATTCTGCAAAGAAGCAGTAGCAGAAAGCAGTGTTACTCCAGGGGTGCAAAAAGACAACAGACAGCAGGCTCCACACATTGTCATCTTCTGGCCTGGCTCCTGCTCTGGGACCAGCTCCCACCCAGGCTGAGGCAGTAACGTCTCCCCCCTTCCCTTCTCCCACTCAAGCAGCAAAGGACCCCCATGCCCCTGCAGGCCAAACACCCGCCTTCAGAGAGCATCGCAGGCACCTGTGGAAAACGGAGTCTCACTGCTCCTGAGCAAACAGGGTCTGGGGGAATCCTGCTGGACACGCTGTCCTGGAGGACACCTGGCACCAGGTCAAGATGCCAGCCAGGTGTTCTCCCTGCCACCACCTGCCTGTATGCCAAGTAGCTCTGGGGACTTAGATGGCTGTGGGGCCAACATGGTCTTTGTTCTGCTTTGGCCACCCTGCCGGAGGTTGCTCCCCCTCCCAGTCCCACCAGTGTTTCTCTTGGCCAGGTTTGGGCCAGGCAGCTTGCTGGCAAACTGGCGTTTCTCCCCTGGCCTCTTGCCCACACTCAGTCCCTCACTCTACCTGCAGGGGGAAGGTCTGGGCCAGGTCTTTGTGTACAGCATACATGAATGTCCCCAGCGGAGTGCTGTGGCTGCCTTCCTCACTCAGTCCCTTGGAGAAAAAGAACAAGGGAACATGTAAGGCTGGACAGGACTGCTAAACGCTCGTGCCAGATACAGGCACCACCCCCCCATGTCCCTTGAAATGTCCCCTCAGGGTACATTTGGTACATCTGTGTACTTGGCAGCACACAGGTCTTCGGCAGATGTGCAGGCCCCGGTACAGCTTTTCCCCATAGCTAGGTCTGAGCCACCAGTGCCCAGCAGAGACTTACAAAGACCATGAAATCTCGAGGAGCACTACTGACAGCCTCCACTGGAGTGGCAGTCTTGGACGCGTGCTGTAGAGTGATGGTCATCGGTTCTATTTCTGTGGGCAATTGGATTAGCACCTCGCTCCAAGATCCTTGGAAAGGCCAGCAGTATCCCGGGGAACTATCCAGCTGAAAGCAAGAGGGCAAGAGTAATGACCACAAGGTTGTGTTCAAGCCTGCTGCACTCCTCTGCAGCCCGCAGCGCAGGCAGAACTGTGACTGTGCGCTGTGCTTGTGCTCCAGACGAATGGCACACTGGGAGGCGGACAGAAGCGCCCAGCCATCTTCCCGGCCCAGGAAAGAGGAGAACAGCCAGCCCGAGGGAAACATACAATGTCCTGCCTCTGAGTCAGGGCTTTAGAGAAACCCCTCTTTTTGCCCAACAGCTCTGCGGCCTCGTTGGGCCTCCATTACCCCACTGGGAGAGGAGCAATCAGAGCTGTGGCTCTGGGGAAATGGGATCCCTGAAGAAGAGAGACCTTAACCCGGTGGTGACCAAGGATGGTGGGCAGGAAGCTCGTCTCAGCTCAGTGCCCTTCTGAGGGCAACTGCTGTTTCATAGGGAGACAAGCCCTGTGTGAAAAACCTCATGTGTCAGGCACTGGACCAGTGTCGCAGCCTTGAGCAACAGAGGAGACAGCTCTGGGTTTGCCCCAAGACTGTAAAAGGCAAGAGAAGCAGTGCTGACAATTCCTTCCTTCTACCGTACCTGCACAAAGGTATCCAGGTGGGGTAGAGCACAGTGGGCCGAAAAGACCCTGCAGAGCCGTTCAGAGATGCTGGGCGGGCTTTTTTCCAGGTCAATGGCAGCCCCTGAAGGGAGAAGAGAGCAGCTGACTGCAAGAGGCCTCAGGCTCAGAGGACCTGGTGGCCTGAGGTGACTTCTGAGGCTGCATGCAGCAGCACCACACCCTCAGAGGTGCCCCAGGAAAAGGAGGACATCCCTGTGCCAGGTGACAGCATTTCTCTTGCAGCCACACAAAGAGAAGAGCTGTAGGTGCTGGGAGCCAGCAAGCTCCCATAGGAAGGGCAGCAGACCCAAGCCAAACCCCTTTGCTTTGAGAGCAAAGGACAACCTGGCCACTCGTTTTCCTTCCCTGGGAAAGCTCTGTGGAGCGGGAGAGGGCAGAAATGCTCCCAGTGGTTTAGCTGTGGCTCCAGTGAGGGGTCTGCTGGCAGGGCTGGGCTAAGCCCAAGGGAGCCACAGTCGTACTCTTGTGCCCTGTGCTTTCGACCCATTTCCCTCTGCTGCAGAGAGCAGTCTGCCACACGGCCTGCCTTTAGGAGCGCTAAGCAGAAGCCCAGTGCCATGACAGCCCTGCCTGCCTGCATCTATCCATACCTGTGCTTTGCACAGCCCAGCCAGATCTCTGCGAGTTTGCAGGCACCGCCTTCTTCATTTGATGCATTGCCTGGTGGGAAAGCACAAATGATCAGAGGAAACACATGACACCTGGCCAGGAGAAGGGACTTTACCGCAGAGGAGCTCAGCCAGAAGCCCCTGGGAAGCAGGGCATGCATGGGCATGCAGGCAGAGGGGAAGAGCCCACCAACTGGCCCAGGAAATGCCCTGTGCGGGGGCCTGCTTGTCCCAGCCCTCTTTTCCAAAGTGCTGGATCACCTCCTTCACATCGCTGATCTGCAGAGTCAGGCTCTCCACCTCATGGCTCAGCTGTTGCAACTCTGTTGACCGTTGCTCCACCAGAGCGAGCGTGTTCCTGCAGTCACCAGGAAAGCAGATCTTGTCAGAGCGCTGCCCAGCCCCTCGCGGAGCCTCCCAGCTCCAGACTAGCTCAAGAGGTTCTCAAGCTGCCTTGTCTTGACCCTTGTCCCCAGTCTGCAAAGGGTTCCCTTCCCCTCCAGGTCTAGCAAAAGGCCCAGCCAGGCAGGGGCAAAAGGCGCAAGCCCAGGGCATCTGTAAGTGAGTTCAAATAGCCTGGGCACATCTTCCGCTATCCCACCAAATGTGCTGCAGGTCGGGAGGGAGGAAAGGGCTCTTACCTCAGGGACCTCTCGTTGACTGCAAGCTGTCCCAGCAGCTCCTGAAAGAGAAAGGCTCTCCCTTTGAGCCATAGGGCTTTCCAGAGTTGACAGCTCTAGGAGAGCATGGCAGAAGGTGCCATGCAGTGCTTCTCTGTGGGACCTTCCTGCCCTAGAAGAGCAGTCACTGACCTGTGGCATGTTATTTGTCCTCAGCAACCAAAGCATCGTGAGCGTCCCAAAGCAGGCTCCAGCTGTCAGTCACAACACCAAGAGTTAGTTGTCAGGGCATCTCATGATCCCTGTGGTCATGTAGTCTCCTCCCACATCAGGGTGACAAGAGGCTGGCTGAGGACACAGGGAAGGGGTGCAGAGAGCCGTTGCAGCTCCAACGGGGGACCCTCTTCCTGGGCCTTTGGGCATTGCACAGCTCTGGTTTCTGAGTGTGCCTGGCACACCGCCTCACAGCTATGCACCGTTTCCCCTCCCTGCTGTGTGTTCACCAGGGCCAGACTGCACGAGTGGTGCACCCACTTTCTCTCTTGGCCCTGGGGCCAGGTGGACTCTGCACATAGTGTCCTGGGAGCTCCCTGAGCTGCAGGCGTAGGAAGTTGGAAGGGGCCCAGCAGCACCTGTCCCTCATGCTGAAGCTCACGCTCCATGTCTCTCCACTGGCAGTAGTGAATACTCACCAAGAGCAGCTAGGCTCATCAAGAGGAGGATTACAAAGAGTCTCCTCATTTTCACAGAGATGATATTTTTGCTGAAAAAGAAAGAGTCCTGGTGTTATCAGTGCTCAACAGCAGAGCTCTGCTGGGGGTGGGGATTTCTCTTCCAAGCTGAGGAGCAGCCAATTGAGAGCAGCCAGGGGCTCCCGGTGGGGATCAACACTGGGCACCCCGTTTGCCCTGACCCACCAGCACCCCTCGTCTGGATCTACACTATGTATGAATTACACTCACATGTTGTAGATTCCTGACTGGAGGCACCTCTGCAGGCAGACCATGGCCACTATCTCAGCCAATATCACCCCTGGGCAAAGACAACAGAGAAAAGCCTGAGGACCCTTCTTGAAGACTGGGATTCAGTGCATGCCAGATCCCGCAGGGAGGCGGGTGCTGGTCCTACGCACTCCTTCTCTGGGGCTGAGGCTATGCCCCATGGAGAGCAGGAGCTGGGAATGGGAGGCAGAGGGCCTGGCAGGATCCCGTTATGCCCCATGGAGAGCAGGAGCTGGGAGTGGGAGGCAGAGGGCCGGGCAGGATCCCCTCACAGGCCAGGCACTGACGGATGCCTGGGGAGGAGGGGTAGCATGAGTGCTGGGGTACCCCCTAGTTTCTAGTGAATCCCACAAAGAAGTGGATTCCGCCTAGACGAGGTGGCCCCAGGCCAGAGGGATGCCGCTGCTTTGGCATGAATGCCAGGCCCAGCCAGAACCAGGCAGGCTTGGTGCAAAGCGCGGTGAAAGGCAGTCCTGAACTTGCCCTCATCTTTAGCTGAACTGCAGCGCGCGAGCCCTTGCCGCCTGGCTCCCTGCTCCTCACAACTTCTTTTTGGGCTGCTGCTGACTCGTCTCCTTGGACGAGCATTTTTTTCTGCTTCTGGAAGAGCCTTTCTCCTCCCCATCCTGGTGAGAAGTGAAGCTCTCCCCTAAGCTGCTGCGCTCTCCTTCAGCTGCAGAAGCGCTGCCTGTCCGGGCAGATCTCCTCCTGGCGACACCTGGAAGGAGACCACCTCCCACAGGCACGGCCAGTTAGCAGACTGCGAGCTTCTTGTCCAGGACCCAGTTTAAGGTCCACAGCATGTGACCTCACAAAGGCCTGTAGCCTAGTGATTGGAGGTTATGGCTGCGACGTCACAGAGAGAGCTACAGAGACAGGGTGGGCAGTCAGAGCCCTGCCACTCACTTACTGAAGTTTTTCCATTTCTGTCTAGACAATGTGGAAAACACCCTTTCATACTGTCCAAATTTGTGCTCGCAGAGCCCCAAGGCTTCCACTGTTTTTGTCTAGGTGCCCCTCAGCGAGTAGGCTGAGGCTTGGCAAGAGTTTCAGAGGAGACACAGCTGGAACAGCCCATGCAAACTGTCCAAAGGGGTACTCTGTGCCATGTAATGACACGCTCGACAAAAAAGCCTGTGCTTTTTATCCTTCCCAAGTCAACATTTCTTGGGGACAAGCTGGGCATTGGTTTAGTGGACAAGTCTGATGGGTAGCATGTCTGGAGGAAAACATGAATTCCAGCTGTGTTAATGTCATCTAGATGAGGTGGCCCCAGGCCAGAGGGATGCTGCTGATTTGGCAAGAATGCCAGGCCCAGCCAAAACCAGGCAGGCTTGGTGCAAAGCGCGGTGAAAGGCAGCCCTGAACTTGCCCTCATCTTTAGCTGAACTGCAGCGCGCGAGCCCTTGCCGCCTGGCTCCCTGCACCTCACAACTTCTTTTTGGGCTGCTGCTGACTCGTCTCCTTGGATGAGCATTTCTTTCTGCTTCTGGAAGAGCCTTTCTCCTCCCCATCCCGGTGAGAAGTGAAGCTCTCCCCTAAGCTGCTGTGCTCTCCTTCAGCTGCAGAAGCACTACCTGTCTGGGCAGATCGCCTCCTGGTGACACCTGGGAGGACACCACCTCCCACAGGCACAGCCACCAGGTCACTACAAGCTCCTTCCAGGACCTCAGCAAGAGCACACAAAATTGGGAAGTGTGGCACATAGAGCAGAGGATTATGCTGCCCTTCTGGTGGACCTAAACATGAGCTGACAGGTACCTCATCAGGTTCCACAAAGAACTGCAAAGCCCTGTACCCAGTTCTGGGCTCCTCGGTACAAGAGGAACGAGGATCTACTGGAGAGAACCCAACAGAGGGCCACAGACATGAGTAGGCAACTGTATCATCTCTCTTAGCAGGAGAGGCAGAGAGGGAGACTTCAGCCTGGAGAAAAGGCAGCTCAAGGCGGGGATCTTTAATATGAAAGGGTCTGAGTACCAGTGGGGAGACTGCAAAGCCAGCAAAGCCAGGCTCTTTCCAGTGGCGTCCAGGGACAGGACCAGAGGCAACGGATGCAGACTGAAAGACAGGAAGTGCCTTCTGCGCACCAGGATATGCTTGTTTTGCAATGAGGGAGATTGAGGCCTGGCACCGGTTGCCCCGAGAGGTTGTAGAGCCTTGCACCTCGGAGGGGTTCAAAAGCTGCCTGGACACGGTCCTGAGGAACCAGCACCGGGTGGCCCTGCTTGATGACAGACGTTGGAGTGGCTGACCTGCAGAAGTCCCTTCCAATGTGCGTCAATCTGATTCTGAGCTCACTGCCAGCACCTCGCCTCACCAACCTCTCCCACCCTAGCCTGGGAAATAGCTTGAGGAGAATGTAATTGCCCCACTGAACTTGCCCTCTCTGTGTTTGTGTGGGAAGCATTTGAGCTGGGAGCTGTATTTTGGCATTCCAGGGTGGGGAACGGTGTCTCTTAAAAGCAAGCAGAAAGCAGAAGTGCATGGCCGTGCCTGGCAGCACACGTGGGCATGGGCGAGCTGAGCCAGGATCCTTGACCCATCCGCAGCAGCTGGGCTGTTCAGGCCTCCTTGCACACCTCAGACAGCACGCATGAGTCTCAGACAAGGCTGCACCCCGTGTGGACCCCCACTAGTCCCTGCCTCCATGTGCCCTTGAAGGGAATGTGTCAGGGCTTTGGGGATCATGACCCACACATGCTGCATTGCCTCCTTTTGCTTGGTGGGTAAACGTCCCTGTCGTGATGAGAGAGAGTGGTGGTTCAGCCCTAAGCAGTGGCTGAGCACCACACACCGCTCACTCAGCCCTGAAGGAGAAAAAGAGCCTCAGCCTCCATGGGTTGGGATTAGAACAGTTTATTGACACAATCACCATGAACGTAAGAACAGTAACAGCCAACTACATGCATACCCAGTGATAACAGAGTACCTTACTGACCTGACAAGAACAGAGTGCTGCCCTGTAGGTAGCATTACTGATGCTGCAGCTGTAAAATAACAATCCTAGCAGCGTGGCTTGGAACAGGGGGCCCCTGTCTCTATCCCAAGGCCGCAAGGAGATAAAGTGAAACTGTACACAGGAGAAGCGGCTGAAAACCCAAGTAAGACAGCATTCCTGTAAGAGCAGGGACACTGCGCCCAGGATGAGAACTAGGGGTGGAGTTGACAGTTATGAAGATAACCAATTATGAGCTTGCTTTCTGCACCATGCATGAGCTAATTATTGTACGCTATACAAGGCAAAGGTAATGGACAATAAACGAAGCTTGCTGATCACTCATATTGAGTGTGTACCTGTCTTCCCTCCGTTTCACGACACTGCCCCACACAAAGACTGACTGACAGACTGACGCGACACCCCAGCTGCACTCTGGCTGTCCTGGAGGCACCAAGCCCATGCCCCTCTCCAACCAGCTGCTTTTATGGAGGAGTCGTGTCAGGAGGTATGGAAAACAGCCCAGGCTAACTCAGCTCCCCTGTGCTGGCTGCTTGGTGGGGTTGACTCTGGCCTGGCCAGAACCAGGACAGATAGCCTAAACTCCGAGGAAGGCCTCAGCCTGCAAAAGGCAGAGGTTGCAGCTTGGAGAGGGCCTCTGAACTGACGTGTCTGTCCACCTGGGTAACAGCTGCATGCCTCTGGCCTGTTTCTCCATTTTCCCTCTTGTTTTTTACTGATGGAAGGTCTACGTCCGTATCTGGCCAGAGGTTATCCTTTCCACGATCTTCCCGTACACCTGCACTCGATAAATGCAGATGTACCCTGGTTTTCCCCAGTTGCTCCATATGACAAGCTTCAAAGCCCCAAAGGCTCTGTGGTTCTCATTCTGCAAAGAAACAGTAGCAGAAAGCAGTGTTACTCCAGGGGTTCAAAAAGACAACAGACAGCAGGCTCCACACGTTGTCCTCTTCTGGCCTGGCCCCTGCTCTGGGACCAGCTCCCACCCAGGCCGAGGCAGTAACGTTTCCCCCCTTCCCTTCTCCCTCTCAAGCGGCACTCAATCCCTCACTCTACCTGCAGGTGGAAGGTCTGGGCCGGCTCTTTCTGTACAGCATACATGAATGTCCCCAGCAGAGTTTTGTGGCTGCCTTCCTCACTCAGTCCCTTGAGAAAAAGAGCAAGGGAACATGTAAGGCTGGACAGGACTGCTAAACACTTGTGCCAGATACAGGCACCACCCCCCCATGTCCCTTGAAATGTCCCCTCAGGGTACATTTGGTACATCTGTGTACTTGGCAGCACACAGGTCTTCGGCAGATGTGCAGGCCCCGGTACAGCTTTTCCCCATAGCTAGATCTGAGCCACCAGTGCCCAGCAGAGACTTACAAAGACCATGAAATCTCGAGGAGCACTACTGACAGCCTCCACTGGAGTGGCAGTCTTGGACGCGTGCTGTAGAGTGATGGTCATCGGTTCTATTTCTGTGGGCAATCGGATTAGCACCTCGCTCCAAGATCCTTGGAAAGGCCAGCAGTATCCCGGGGAACTATCCAGCTGAAAGCAAGAGGGCAAGAGTAATGACCACGAGGTTGTGTTCAAGCCTGCGGCACTCCTCTGCAGCCCGCAGCGCAGGCAGAACTGTGACTGTGCGCTGTGCTTGTGCTCCAGACGAATGGCACACTGGGAGGCGGACAGAAGCGCCCAGCCATCTTCCTGGCCCAGGAAAGAGGAGAACAGCCAGCCCGAGGGAAACATACAATGTCCTGCCTCTGAGTCAGGGCTTTAGAGAAACCCCTCTTTTTGCCCAACAGCTCTGTGGCCTCGTTGGGCCTCCATTACCCCACTGGGAGAGGAGCAATCAGAGCTGTGGCTCTGGGGAAATGGGATCCCTGAAGAAGAGAGACCTTAACTCGGTGGTGACCAAGGATGGTGGGCAGGAAGCTCGTCTCAGCTCAGTGCCCTTCTGAGGGCAACTGCTGTTTCATAGGGAGACAAGCCCTGTGTGAAAAACCTCATGTGTCAGGCACCGGACCAGTGTCGCAGCCTTGAGCAACAGAGGAGACAGCTCTGAGCTTGCCCCAAGACTGTAAAAGGCAAGAGAAGCAGTGCTGACAATTCCTTCCTTCTACCGTACCTGCACAAAGGTATCCAGGTGGGGTAGAGCACAGTGGGCCGAAAAGACCCTGCAGAGCCGTTCAGAGATGCTGGGCGGGCTTTTTTCCAGGTCAATGGCAGCCCCTGAAGGGAGAAGAGAGCAGCTGACTGCAAGAGGCCTCAGGCTCAGAGGACCTGGTGGCCTGAGGTGACTTCTGAGGCTGCATGCAGCAGCACCACACCCTCAGAGGTGCCCCAGGAAAAGGAGGACATCCCTGTGCCAGGTGACAGCATTTCTCTTGTAGCCACACAAAGAGAAGAGCTGTAGGTGCTGGGAGCCAGCAAGCTCCCATAGGAAGGGCAGCAGACCCAAGCCAAACCCCTTTGCTTTGAGAGCAAAGGACAACCTGGCCACTCGTTTTCCTTCCCTGGGAAAGCTCTGTGGAGCGGGAGAGGGCAGAAATGCTCCCAGTGGTTTAGCTGTGGCTCCAGTGAGGGGTCTGCTGGCAGGGCTGGGCTAAGCCCAAGGGAGCCACAGTCGTACTCTTGTGCCCTGTGCTTTCGACCCATTTCCCTCTGCTGCAGAGAGCAGTCTGCCACACGGCCTGCCTTTAGGAGCGCTAAGCAGAAGCCCAGTGCCATGACAGCCCTGCCTGCCTGCATCTATCCATACCTGTGCTTTGCACAGCCCAGCCAGATCTCTGCGAGTTTGCAGGCACCGCCTTCTTCATTTGATGCATTGCCTGGTGGGAAAGCACAAATGATCAGAGGAAACACATGACACCTGGCCAGGAGAAGGGACTTTACCGCAGAGGAGCTCAGCCAGAAGCCCCTGGGAAGCAGGGCATGCATGGGCATGCAGGCAGAGGGGAAGAGCCCACCAACTGGCCCAGAAAATGCCCTGTGCGGGGGCCTGCTTGTCCCAGCCCTCTTTTCCAAAGTGCTGGATCACCTCCTTCACATCGCTGATCTGCAGAGTCAGGCTCTCCACCTCATGGCTCAGCTGTTGCAACTCTGTTGACCGTTGCTCCACCAGAGCGAGCGTGTTCCTGCAGTCACCAGGAAAGCAGATCTTGTCAGAGCGCTGCCCAGCCCCTCGCGGAGCCTCCCAGCTCCAGACTAGCTCAAGAGGTTCTCAAGCTGCCTTGTCTTGACCCTTGTCCCCAGTCTGCAAAGGGTTCCCTTCCCCTCCAGGTCTAGCAAAAGGCCCAGCCAGGCAGGGGCAAAAGGCGCAAGCCCAGGGCATCTGTAAGTGAGTTCAAATAGCCTGGGCACATCTTCCGCTATCCCACCAAATGTGCTGCAGGTCGGGAGGGAGGAAAGGGCTCTTACCTCAGGGACCTCTCGTTGACTGCAAGCTGTCCCAGCAGCTCCTGAAAGAGAAAGGCTCTCCCTTTGAGCCATAGGGCTTTCCAGAGTTGACAGCTCTAGGAGAGCATGGCAGAAGGTGCCATGCAGTGCTTCTCTGTGGGACCTTCCTGCCCTAGAAGAGCAGTCACTGACCTGTGGCATGTTATTTGTCCTCAGCAACCAAAGCATCGTGAGCGTCCCAAAGCAGGCTCCAGCTGTCAGTCACAACACCAAGAGTTAGTTGTCAGGGCATCTCATGATCCCTGTGGTCATGTAGTCTCCTCCCACATCAGGGTGACAAGAGGCTGGCTGAGGACACAGGGAAGGGGTGCAGAGAGCCGTTGCAGCTCCAACGGGGGACCCTCTTCCTGGGCCTTTGGGCATTGCACAGCTCTGGTTTCTGAGTGTGCCTGGCACACCGCCTCACAGCTATGCACCGTTTCCCCTCCCTGCTGTGTGTTCACCAGGGCCAGACTGCACGAGTGGTGCACCCACTTTCTCTCTTGGCCCTGGGGCCAGGTGGACTCTGCACATAGTGTCCTGGGAGCTCCCTGAGCTGCAGGCGTAGGAAGTTGGAAGGGGCCCAGCAGCACCTGTCCCTCATGCTGAAGCTCACGCTCCATGTCTCTCCACTGGCAGTAGTGAATACTCACCAAGAGCAGCTAGGCTCATCAAGAGGAGGATTACAAAGAGTCTCCTCATTTTCACAGAGACGATATTTTTGCTGAAAAAGAAAGAGTCCTGGTGTTATCAGTGCTCAACAGCAGAGCTCTGCTGGGGGTGGGGATTTCTCTTCCAAGCTGAGGAGCAGCCAATTGAGAGCAGCCAGGGGCTCCCGGTGGGGATCAACACTGGGCACCCCGTTTGCCCTGACCCACCAGCACCCCTCGTCTGGATCTACACTATGTATGAATTACACTCACATGTTGTAGATTCCTGACTGGAGGCACCTCTGCAGGCAGACCATGGCCACTATCTCAGCCAATATCACCCCTGGGCAAAGACAACAGAGAAAAGCCTGAGGACCCTTCTTGAAGACTGGGATTCAGTGCATGCCAGATCCCGCAGGGAGGCGGGTGCTGGTCCTATGCACTCCTTCTCTGGGGCTGAGGCTATGCCCCATGGAGAGCAGGAGCTGGGAATGGGAGGCAGAGGGCCTGGCAGGATCCCGTTATGCCCCATGGAGAGCAGGAGCTGGGAGTGGGAGGCAGAGGGCCGGGCAGGATCCCCTCACAGGCCAGGCACTGACGGATGCCTGGGGAGGAGGGGTAGCATGAGTGCTGGGGTACCCCCTAGTTTCTAGTGAATCCCACAAAGAAGTGGATTCCGCCTAGACAAGGTGGCCCCAGGCCAGAGGGATGCTGCTGCTTTGGCAAGAATGCCAGGCCCAGCCAGAACCAGGCAGGCTTGGTGCAAAGCGCGGTGAAAGGCAGTCCTGAACTTGCCCTCATCTTTAGCTGAACTGCAGCGCGCGAGCCCTTGCCGCCTGGCTCCCTGCACCTCACAACTTCTTTTTGGGCTGCTGCTGACTCGTCTCCTTGGACGAGCATTTTTTTCTGCTTCTGGAAGAGCCTTTCTCCTCCCCATCCTGGTGAGAAGTGAAGCTCTCCCCTAAGCTGCTGCGCTCTCCTTCAGCTGCAGAAGCGCTGCCTGTCCGGGCAGATCTCCTCCTGGCGACACCTGGAAGGAGACCACCTGCCACAGGCACGGCCAGTTAGCAGACTGCGAGCTCCTTGTCCAGGACCCAGTTTAAGGTCCACAGCATGTGACCTCACAAAGGCCTGTAGCCTAGTGATTGGAGGTTATGGCTGCGACGTCACAGAGAGAGCTACAGAGACAGGGTGGGCAGTCAGAGCCCTGCCACTCACTTACTGAAGTTTTTCCATTTCTGTCTAGACAATGTGGAAAACACCCTTTCATACTGTCCAAATTTGTGCTCGCAGAGCCCCAAGGCTTCCACTGTTTTTGTCTAGGTGCCCCTCAGCGAGTAGGCTGAGGCTTGGCAAGAGTTTCAGAGGAGACACAGCTGGAACAGCCCATGCAAACTGTCCAAAGGGGTACTCTGTGCCATGTAATGACACGCTCGACAAAAAAGCCTGTGCTTTTTATCCTTCCCAAGTCAACATTTCTTGGGGACAAGCCGGGCATTGGTTTAGTGGACAAGTCTGATGGGTAGCATGTCTGGAGGAAAACATGAATTCCAGCTGTGTTAATGTCATCTAGATGAGGTGGCCCCAGGCCAGAGGGATGCCGCTGCTTTGGCAAGAATGACAGGCCCAGCCAAAACCAGGCAGGCTTGGTGCAAAGCGCGGTGAAAGGCAGCCCTGAACTTGCCCTCATCTTTAGCTGAACTGCAGCGCGCGAGCCCTTGCCGCCTGGCTCCCTGCACCTCACAACTTCTTTTTGGGCTGCTGCTGACTCGTCTCCTTGGACGAGCATTTTTTTCTGCTTCTGGAAGAGCCTTTCTCCTCCCCATCCTGGTGAGAAGTGAAGCTCTCCCCTAAGCTGCTGCGCTCTCCTTCAGCTGCAGAAGCGCTGCCTGTCCGGGCAGATCTCCTCCTGGTGACACCTGGGAGGACACCACCTCCCACAGGCACAGCCACCAGGTCACTACAAGCTTCTTCCAGGACCTCAGCAAGAACACACAAAATTGGGAAGTGTGGCACATAGAGCAGAGGATTATGCTGCCCTTCTGGTGGACCTAAACATGAGCTGACAGGTACCTCATCAAGTTCCACAAAGAACTGCAAAGCCCTGTACCCAGTTCTGGGCTCCTCGGTACAAGAGGAACGAGGATCTACTGGAGAGAACCCAACAGAGGGCCACAGACATGAGTAGGCCACTGAATCATCTCTCTTAGCAGGAGAGGCAGAGAGGGAGACTTCAGCCTGGAGAAAAGGCAGCTCGAGGCGGGGATCTTTAATATGAAAGGGTCTGAGTACCAGTGGGGAGACTGCAAAGCCAGCAAAGCCAGGCTCTTTCCAGTGGCGTCCAGGGACAGGACCAGAGGCAACGGATGCAGACTGAAAGACAGGAAGTGCCTTCTGCGCACCAGGATATGCTTGTTTTGCAATGAGGGAGATTGAGGCCTGGCACCGGTTGCCCCGAGAGGTTGTAGAGCCTTGCACCTCGGAGGGGTTCAAAAGCTGCCTGGACACGGTCCTGAGGAACCAGCACCGGGTGGCCCTGCTTGATGACAGACGTTGGAGTGGCTGACCTGCAGAAGTCCCTTTCAATGTGCGTCAATCTGATTCTGAGCTCACTGCCAGCACCTCGCCTCACCAACCTCTCCCACCCTAGCCTGGGAAATAGCTTGAGGAGAATGTAATTGCCCCACTGAACTTGCCCTCTCTGTGTTTGTGTGGGAAGCATTTGAGCTGGGAGCTGTATTTTGGCATTCCAGGGTGGGGAACGGTGTCTCTTAAAAGCAAGCAGAAAGCAGAAGTGCATGGCCGTGCCTGGCAGCACACGTGGGCATGGGCGAGCTGAGCCAGGATCCTTGACCCATCCCCAGCAGCTGGGCTGCTCAGGCCTCCTCGCACACCTCAGTCAGCATGCGAGAGTCTCAGACAAGGCTGCACCCCGTGTGGACCCCCACTAGTCCCTGCCAGGCTCTGATGACTCCTTCCTGGGGTGAGGTGGGGGAGAGGAAAACCCACCATGCCAAAGGACTTCGCTAAGGAACTGGGGCAAGCAAAGGCTATGGGAGCATTGCCTCCTTTTGCTTGGTGGGGAAACGTCTCCCTGTCGTGGAGAGAGAGTGTGGTGGTTCAGCCCGCTCACTCAGCCCTGAAGGAGAAAAAGAGCCTCAGCCTCCATGGGTTGGGATTAGAACAGTTTATTGACACAATCACCATGAACGTAAGAACAGTAACAGCCAACTACATGCATACCCAGTGATAACAGAGTACCTTACTGACCTGACAAGAACAGAGTGCTGCCCTGTAGGTAGCATTACTGATGCTGCAGCTGTAAAATAACAATCCTAGCAGCGTGGCTTGGAACAGGGGGCCCCTGTCTCTATCCCAAGGCCGCAAGGAGATAAAGTGAAACTGTACACAGGAGAAGCGGCTGAAAACCCAAGTAAGACAGCATTCCTGTAAGAGCAGGGACACTGCGCCCAGGATGAGAACTAGGGGTGGAGTTGACAGTTATGAAGATAACCAATTATGAGTTTGCTTTCTGCACCATGCATGAGCTAATTATTGTACGCTATACAAGGCAAAGGTAATGGACAATAAACGAAGCTTGCTGATCACTCATATTGAGTGTGTACCTGTCTTCCCTCCGTTTCACGACACTGCCCGACACAAAGACTGTCCACCTGGGTAACAGCCACATGCCTCTGGCCTGTTTCTCCATTTTCCTTCACATTTTTTACTGATGGAAGGTCTACGTCTGTATCTGGCCAGGGGTTGTCCTTTCCACGATCTTCCCGTACACCTGCACTCGATAAATGCAGATGTACCCTGGTTTTCCCCAGTTGCTCTGTATGACAAGCTTCAAAGCCACAAAGGCTCCGTGGTTCTCATTCTGCAAAGAAGCAGTAGCAGAAAGCAGTGTTACTCCAGGGGTTCAAAAAGACAACAGACAGCAGGCCCCACACGTTGTCATCTTCTGGCCTGGCCCCTGCTCTGGGACCAGCTCCCACCCAGGCCGAGGCAGTAACGTCTCCCCCCTTCCCTTCTCCCACTCAAGCAGCAAAGGACCCCCGTGCTCCTTCAGGACCTCAGCAAGAGCACTCAAAATTGGGAAGTATGGCACATAGAGCAGACGATTATGCTGCTCTTCAGGTGGATCTCAACAGCATGGAGACATGAGCTGACAGGTACCTCATCAAGTTCCGCAAAGAGCTGCAAAGCCCTATACCCAGTTCTGGGCTCCTCAGTACAAGAGGAATGAGGATTTACTGGAGATAACCCAATGGAGGGTCACAGACATGAGTAGGCCACTGCCCCAGGAGGGAGTGCATAGGACCAGCACCCGCCTCCCTGCGGGGATCTGGCATACACTGAATCCCAGCCTTCAAGAAGCGTCCTCAGGCTTTTCTCTGGTATCTTTGCCCAGGGTTGATGAGGGCTGAGATTGTCGCCATGGTCTTCCTGCAGACGTGCCTCCAGTCAGGCATCTACAACATATGAGTATAACTCATTCATAGAGTAGATCTATACAAGGTTGCCCAGAGACCCATCCAACCTGGCATTGAACACCTCCAGGGATGGGGCATCCAACACCTCTCTGGGCAGCCTGTTTGAGCACCTCACCACTCTCTCTGTAAATAACTTCCCCCTTTACCTTTAATCCATTCCCCCTCTTCCAGCAATTATCTACCCCTTTAAAAAATTGATTCCACTCCTGTTTGTATGCTCCCTTCAGGTACTGAAAGGCTGCAATGAGGTCCCCTGCAGCTTTGAACAACCTGACACCTGTATATCAATCACATCTAGCATTCTTGTCAGGTGCAACTGGGGTTCCAGGAAAATCTAAGAGATTCTTCTATATTGTTTATACTGTTCCTTCTCCATTGGTAGAATTCCAATGGCTTCCCAGAGAACAGAGGGTTAGATTGAGAACTGGTAGTTCATTTTGGAGTTTGACTTATTAAAACTGTCATCACTGTGGTGGAAAGGCAGAGACCAGAGCTTGATACCCAAAACCTACTCAGTTGAGCTCTGTCATCAAGCTGACTGAAATATCAGAACAAGAATTTACCTTGGGTTTCTGTCTGGAATTGTATTTTGAATATTTTTTTCTCATTCTTTTGTGTTTTCTGGGCACATGTCAAACAACCAAGGGACCACTTGTGGTATTTGTCCCTCAGCATAGACTAGAAATCATTAGTTGTTTGACAGCAGCGAGACTGGCAAAGAGTAAGATTTTTAAGTGCAAGTGTATAGTCATGGAATCAGATGCTAGAAACACTGACATGTAAATGGGAAACCATATAACATAAGACAGCTGATGAAGAAAGTGAGTACAGCATTCTGGTAAATAGGAACTTGCTTTTAAGAGTCCAGTGTATTGTAGCTGAAAAACACCTTCACAATTTTATTGATAGATACTTTTACAAGTCCAGAGAAGCACCTGTAATATTTTATGCAATTCACTTGTCGTTGTATATGTTGAAGAAAGATTAAATTAAATTGAAACAAGTGCACAGGAATACTATGAAGATTTGCAAAACAGAGTACCTAAGGAAGACAACATCCTTAAATACTAACCTGAATACCATTACAGTAGTATTTCCAACCATCTAAGGAGAAATCTTGTAGCATTCTTTCAAACAAGATAATTGATCAATAAATTAAAAATTGTTTTAATACGAAGCTTGGAAAACTTAGGAGCAGGGTGGGTTTTTTAAAAATAATTCCTAGGTGATCAGGAATGAAGTTTTTGTATATTTGAGTACATAATGTTTCAAAAGGACTTTGAAAAGATCCTGGAGTACTGTTTGTTTGCAGTCTTACTTTGCTGTATTAATATGTGCTTTGAGTCTTCTCCTGGTTGCTATGGAGGCTAATTTGCTTGCTAAAGAAAGAAGACACTGTTCTCCCTTCCACTCTTCCTCCTTTTCTTGACACCCCCCCCCCCACCCCCAGTGAACACTGAAAAGATTGGCTACTGGGCATTGTCATCTCTCTCTGAGCACTGGACTGAAAATAAAGGAAAAATAAAATTACTAATAATTTTTCTCTAGTGTCTGAGCGATGTGACCAATTAATATGTTCAGTATTTAACTGACTACGGAATTTGGGATAAAGAGGTCATTTTCCTTTAGATCAAATTGGAGAAAACATTTTTTTTTTCTTTCTCTTCAGGAATATGAGGCATGGGTTCCTGTGGAGGATCAGCTGTAAGGCTCATCATAGGGGGTCTCTGATAAATCAGGAAGCAATGAAATTGGTGAAACCTTTTGTCTTTTCTGCTCTCTATGTTTATTTCTAGTTGTTGGTTTTCTTAATTTGACTTTAACTTTTCTGTAGGCTGCTAAGAATTGCTGTGGGTCCTGTGATGACACAAAGAATAGAAAACTTATAGACAACTATTGAAGCTAAATATTTACATCTGTAAAGAAAAAAAGAAGTATGTCAAAACCTGGAGACCTGCTAAGTACTTCTGGTATTTGGAAGATTTGGTATTCTCTCAGGCTGTAGGGACCCTGTCCTCTTTCCTTAGGTTCACATTTGGGGTTGGACCCGATGATATCTCGAGGTCCCTTCCAACTCCTACAATACTGTTATTTTACAAGTGTAATAAAAAATATAAGGAATTTGTTTCCAAACCAGCAGATGGGGAAGGGGGGGAAATCCCCCTCTTGCTCCTTGTGTCTTTGTTAGAGTTGCTAATGGGCAAAACCCCAGGAGACTACCTCCTGACAAGGTGGCAAGATACCTAATCTCAGAGTGGCGACATCCTGCTGAATCAACAAGCTCTCCTTACTCTTTTACACTGGGCCAACATGACCAAATAAGGAAACTGACCCACAACGCAGAGGAAGACCACGACCTTTACGACCACCAGGACCAGGACGACCCCCCAGTAACAGCATGCGCAGCCGCAGGAGCTTATCAGGATGTGCTCTGCTTACCCGGAGCTACTGGACTATAAAAACGGGAACTTTGGCGTGGTGAAGTGCGCGCCTTTGGAGGGAGCAAGGGTCTCCCGGGCCGCCCAGCGCTGTTTTGCCTGCTTGGTAGCTTGCTCAACTAAATTCTCTTTGGAAACTTTGTAAATTTGTCACGACCGTTTATAACACAAGTACCTCACCTCAGCCAGAAGTCGGATTTCAGAAGTAGTATGCCTGAGAGCATAACAGAAGCAGAACTGTCCCTTTACCTACTACTCTGCAGGGGACTGAATTACACCTTCACTGAAGAGATTGATTGCCAAGACTAGTCAGCTACAGTTAAAAGCTGGAGCACCTGTGGTTTTACAGATTTTTTCATCCAGAAGTCTAAACCAGCAGCAGGATAAAAAAATCACCTTTGAAACATATTTCTCTCAGTGGATAATTTTGGAATGTAGAATTTCCTTTGGTTTCAGGATATATTTTTGTCTTTCATGACTTTTAAGAGAGAAATATATCAAATTGCAATTCTAACACCATCAAGATTATTGTTAGAAATGACAAAAGGTCCTAAAAAAGGACTCAAGGTAGATATGTTAGTGAAGCAGTAATTTATATGTTCTTGCAGGAGCGGGTGACCCAAAAAGTAGGTACACCTTTGGTCAGAGCCCGCAACCTTTTTATACCATGTTCTTGTACATTATTCATTACTTGTCCCACTTCATATTAAGATGAGTTATAGGAAATTATTTCCATTAACTCCTCCCAATCGCGTCTGCGCGTAGTCCCATGGTGGTGGTCCTCAGGGGTCTGGCAGATTCCCGTTTCCCATAGGTGAAGAGAATTAAAATGCATGAATCTCTTTGTCTGGGACAACTGCTTACTGGCAAACATTTGTTCTTAACTCTTCCCGGCAACTGACATGGCCTAGGGCTGAGGGAAGTCAAGGCTCGATACAGGTTTCAGATTAGGTAAACCCCACATTGTCTTGCCAGTTTGCGTTAATGTGGCAATTTTGGTGCCCCAGTATGAATAAGCACTGTGGAAACCTGTTGGTTGAGCTGTTCCCTCAGCTACCTTTTATTGGAGAGAATGGTTTTTGCCATAACAGCAAAACTTACATTAATAGTACTCCCTTCTAGTTCTCCACTTTACGAGTCAGCACAAAAAATTACAGCAACCCATTTTGGTTTGCAAAAGCAACATTTCCTCTATTTCCCACAATTATAGCCACACTTCCCATTCAAAAATAGAAGGTTCTTAAAAATAATTAAATTCTGGTTGATTTAAGCGCTCTTTTTAGCCATCCCCTCCCCCCCCTATTTTAGAGTCTATAATCAAGAAACATACTTAAAGTATTTCTCATGTATCCAGTCATGTTTATGTGTTATACAGCTTATTAAATAAAACTGGAGATAATTGAAGAAATACTTACAATGACTTTGCTTTTGACATACAATGTAGTGAGCCATGAGTATAATGTGATTCTTTTTTCTACTCTTCCCTGTCTACTATCAGAGGTCAAGTCTTGAGCAGCAATTCATAATTGGATCCTTGTGGGAAATGGAAGAGCGCCCCTGGAAAGGAAACACAGTTGTGCTTGTCGGAGAGATGCCGTGAAAGCAGGAGAAAAAGCAGTACAGCAGGAGATGGGGGGTCTTGTAGGCATGTAAATTTGTGTGTTGTTTAGCAGGGAGGTAGCAGAGTGTCCTTTGTAATGTTAAGGAAGGTGCAGACAGAAAGGCACAGCGGGAGGTTGCCAGGGTGGGACATTTTGTATAAAGAAGTTGTAGTTCTTGTGTTAATGAAAAGTACTGGGACCTGACACCAGGCTGCTGCGTCAGCCATTGAGAGGGTAAAAAAGTTTGCTTAGTTATTATTCGATCCACCACGATCTGAGTCCGTGCCTATCAATACACTTCAAATGGCGTCCAACATGAGGAACTAAAACGATTTGCTGTTGATATGGTGGCATGGCTCAGCTGAATTCAGGGAAGAACGATGAAAGGAACCGTTACCGGCGCGCTCAATTACCTTTTGGGGGATGAAGGTAAGCAGCTGAGAACTATGGGTATAAATCTAATCAACAAGATTTTGAAGGCACATGGAAAAAAGATGGATAGTGAAGAGTTACAATTAATTTTTTTTTGGACCTTTAAAAGTGATCCTTCCACAGTCATAATATTTATCATCCAGAAATCTGGGATGAAGTTGGGGTCAGACTTCAGGACTGTGCCACTAAAATGGCGGCTCGTTTGTTAACCTCTTGGCGGGTCATTTTGGAGATACTAAAGGCGCATGTTGTTTCTCGGGTGGGTGAGGGGGAAAAAAAAGTCTACGCTGTCGTCAGCCCTCCCACTACCGACGCCCTCTTCTACGGACTGTACTGTAAAACCTCCTGATAATTCTGATAAAATTCCATTTGATCCAGGGCGGATAAACCCCAAAAAGGAGCCAGACTTTCACGATAAATGGGCGGCTGTAAGAAAGGAAGCTAAGGTGGCGGGGGATGTGGACATTTTGGGTGCCTTCCCGGTAATACACGCTCCTGAACGAGAACCACAATGGGAGCACCTTTCTTATAAAACATCTCAGACGTACGGTAACTGATCATGGACTTGGTGCTCCATATACCAGCCATTTGATACAGGCTCTGTGATAGGTGAGAATAAAAAATGAGTAGATGTGAATTTGTTGCTAGGAGAAAGTGTTTATCGCACAACTGCAGCTCAAGCCAGACTCTTTCCTGAAGGCTTGCAGCAGGTTAAGCCACTTGCCCTCCGCACCCTTAAAAGCATTCCGGAAGGTGGAAGGCAAAGACCACCTTTTGTTCGTATAAAGCAGGAACTGGGGAGTCATTTATAAAATTTCGGGACAGACTTAATGATGACTTTGTTGTAAAAGGAAAACAGGTTGGATAGACATCAGGTTGGTCACAGCCAACACAGGTTCCTCTCCTGAACCTGTGTTGGCTGTGACCTATGACTGTATTGTCCTTTAGATGTTTTTCAATAACTCCCAGTATGATTTTCTCCATGATTTTATCAGGCACTGAGGTGAGACTGAAAAGCCTGTAATTACCAGGGTCTTCTCGCTTACCCTTTTCAAATTGGCACGTTTCCTGGATTCCAGTCAAATGTGACCTCTCCAGATTCCCAAGACTGTTGAAAAACAATTGAGAGAGGTCTCACAATGACATCAGCCAGCTCCCTGATTACTGTGGGGTGAATCCCATTGAGTCCTATGGACTTACATGGATCCAGGTGAAGCAGCAAATTGCCCACAATTTCAGGGTTCACTAGGAATTCACCATTACCACAATCATGGTCGTCCTCCAGCTCAGGGCATCTGGAGTCCCAGAGCCCATTGACTCCATTGAAGACAGAGACAAAGAAGGCACACTGTTAGTGAGGTGACTGCTCTCTCTGGACCAGTGTTCTCTCTGGTCATCCTCTAGTTCATGTAATTGAAACACCCCCTTTTTTTTTATTGTCTGCAGCAGTATTGGCCTACAGTCTTAACTGAGCTCTGGCCACATGAATTTGCTCCCTACAAATGTGAACAGTGTCCCTGTAATCTTCTCATGTTGCCTGACCTTGCTTCCAGTGGCTGTACATTTTTTTGCCCAGCTGAGCTCTAGAAGATGATCTCTGTTCAGCCAAGCCAGCCCTCTGCCCAACCTGCTTGACTTCCAATGTTTTGGAATTTCCTGTTCCTGTGTTTATAGAAGGTGGTACATAAAAAGTGACCAGCATTGAGGGACCAAGATGACTTCAAAAGGAGTTTCCCAGTGGAAAGTTTGGAAGTATTTTGGGGGCAGTTTTCCTCTTCTCACCAAAGACTTTAAATTCCACTCCTTTGTGGTCACTATGACCAAGACAGCCACCTACCTCCACTTCCCCTGTGAGACCTTACCTGCATATGAGCAAGAGATCTAGGCAGACACCTTTCCTCATTGGCTCCTTTAATACCTGAGCAAGGAAGTTATCATCTAGCTGCTTTAAGAATCTCCTGGTCCGGTTTGTATCAGCTGTATCAGCTGTGTGGTGTTCCCAGTTAATGTCTGTCAAGTTAAAGTTCCCCATAAGGGCAAGAACAGACAATCTAGAGGTATCTCTTAGTTCCCTGAAGAATAACTCATCAGTGTTGTTGTTCTGGACTGGCAGTCTGTAGCAGACTCTCACAATGACAACCCCTTTATTTGTCTGTCCTGTAATCCTTACCCAGTGACTCTCAACCATGTCATTGCCAGCTGACAGCTCTGTGCAGTCCAGCCCCTCCACTACATACAGCACCACTACCCCGATATCTCCTGCCTTGCCTGTCTCCTCTGAATAGTCCACACATCCGTTGCCACACACCGGTTACAGGACTCTTCCCACCAGGTTTCACTTAAGCCAATGATGTCATACCTCTGGGACCAAGCCAGGACTTCTGGCTCCTCTTTCTTGTTCCTCAAATGTGCATTGGTGTAGAAGCACTTCAGACACACTCATGCTTCAACATATGCTGCATCTCTTGAAGTGGATTAAGGAGCTCATTTAACACACAGTGCCTCTGACTGTAGCATGCCATCCTGTATTTTATCATCAGTCACATGGACACATTTTGGTCTCTCACCTCTGACTGACATGCTGCCCCTCCGTTCACTTCGCTAGCCTGGTTTTACCCCTTCACATCCAGTTTAAAGCATTCTGCACAAGCCCTGCTTACTCCTGGACTAGGATTCTTTTCCCTCTTTGGGACAAGTGGATCCCATCTGCTGTCATCAATCCCAGTGCTGAATAAACAATCCCATGATTAAAAAAACCAAAATCCCATTGATGGCACCAGCCTCTTAGCCGTGAGTTCATCAGGTGTGCTTTCCTGCTCCTCTCAGTGGTTTTCCCTGCTTCTAAAGGGATGGAGGAAAACACCAGCTGTGCTCCTGCACCTCTAACTAATTGCCCAGTGCCCTAAAGTCCCTTTTGATTGCCTTCGACTTCTCTCCACCACTTCCTCACTGCTAACGTGGAATACCAAAAGTGGGTAGTAGTCAGAGAGGGCCATAAACTGTTAGGGAGCTGCCTAGTGATGTCCTTGTCCTGGACACCAGGGAGGCAGCAGACTTCCCTGTGGTAGTGATGTCCTTGTCCTGGACACCAGGGAGGCAGCAGACTTCCCTGTGGGTAGGGTCCGGGTAGTATATTGGCCCCTCTGTTCCCCTTAGAAGAGAGTTGCCTATGACACTTACCCTTCTTTTGTTTTTTGTTTTTTGCAGCAATGTCTTGAGGCATGAGGATGACCGACTCACCATACATGACCCCTGGATGTGACCCTGTCCTCATTCTCCTGCCCCTCATCCTCATTTTCCTGCCCCTCAAGTTGCAGAGCTACAAACCTGTTGTGCAAGGGTACCTGGGAAGGCAAAGATGTCCCCACCTTCTGTCGGATGGTGGCAGGGTAAGGGAACCTCTGCTAGTTGCACAGTAACTTGTAGAACACTTCCCTGGTGCCTTTCTTGTGAGGATGACAGGGAGTGGTTCCACCAGTCTCCCTTTCACACTCCCTGATGCTCCTTAGTCACTCCACCTGCTCCCTAAGCTCCGCCACCACACTAAGCAAATCATCCACCTGCTCACACCACACAGGGCTGTTATCACTGCTACCCCTGTCAGCAGCAGCGACAGGCCCAGGCACTGCCTGCAGCCAGAGACTTGGACCACTGTGTGTTTCCACAGGTGCCAAGTTTGGGTCAAAGTGTTTTATTCCGGCAATGGTTTTCTTCCGAGGGGAGGCCATAGCTGGTCCTGGTTCTTCTGGGCTGATGATGGCTGGTAGGTGAGCTGCCTGTGCCCTCCCTGCACAAAGTGCTGTGCAAATTGCCATGCCACGTGGTGCAGTGCCCTTCTGATGCCCCACGCCCTGGGGAGAGGGTGGGGCTTGGAAACCGTCTCTGTCCCTGAGCTTTTTTGGCTCTTTGGCTGCTGTTTTAACTGTTCAAGGAAGGACTGCCATCCCAATTCTCCACTCGGGAGCCCTTTGCCTCAGTGTCTCTGCCACAAATTTTACCAAAGTGAGTAAGTTGTACAGAAGAAAATTTAAAATTAACAAAACCAGGTTATTACAATGGTAAAGCATCACTTAACTTGTATGTCAATGTGCTTTTTGTTTTTACAAAGTTCAGTCATACCAGTGACTTAGAAACATCTAAACTGCATCTGTTGTAACTTGACCAGAGTTACAAACCAAGGTCTAGATCCAAACATCTTTCATACTCAGATATGATCATATCCAAGGTTTTGGTTCAGCTTACTACAAGGCACTTGGAAAATCTGGATTCTGATGCAGTAGCTTCCTCAAAATTTGCAGTGTCTAGATGTGTGGTGTAGAAAGTTGCTTGACTGGGCTATTGTATCTGCTTGGCTTTTGTCTGCCTTTTTGGGTTTTTTATATTGTTACATTTTTATTTTTGTCTTATATCTGACATCTATCTTCTGAAACATGTCTTTATGATGACTGAAAAGCCTTTAATCCTGTGTTGGGTTTTTTTTTGTTTTGTTTTTGTTGTTTGTTGGATTTTTCTAATGAAGTATATGGCTATGCATGATCCCATATAGAGACTATTCTGCATTAATTCAGTGAGGGATACTGGTCACTGTCTGAATTCAGTATTGGAGTGATGCAGTGTTTCACTTCAGCGGCTGAAAATCTTCAAGACATTGCTACTGCCTTGTAAAACCAGCTAAGCTAATTGTTGCAAGTTTAAAAAATGGAGAAGAAATATTTTTCAAATGTGAGTTTTCAAGTAAAAGGTTTATCTCACTAATACAATTGTGTCATGTTCATTCTCAGTTAAAAAGTTGTCATGTGGATTAAAAACCCAAGATAAGCTGTTTCCAAACATATAGATAATGAAGTTTGTAACACCCTGGCAGATCTAGAATTTTTGTTTATTGTTAGGAAGTTTTTGTTCCTCCACTTGGAATTGCTTAACTTCCACAGGTCAGATCTACTCCCCATTTATTGGTAACTTGTTGCTACCTTTATACACAGTAATCATTCCGATGAGTTGAAAAGTGCTGTTGTTTTTGAGTGGCTGTACCTTCTCTGAGGTTCATAGAAATGAACCTGGAAGGGTAAATCATTATGATTTAAGCTAATGCTATCACTGAAGGAAATACCTTAACCATAGCAAACTACAAGAAACTCCATTTGGTTTTCTGGTGAAATTAAGCCCAGAAGCCAAAGCCAGAGATGGAATTCAAGGTCAACTTACCTAATTTAGAAAACAATTACACTGTGATGGCAACTATTAAAAATAGCGAATATTCTACTGACTGCACTGTAGGCTGTGCAGTGTGCAAACCTTCATCAAGGAGGCACTGTATTTGAAAATAATTGTTCTGTGGCACCCAGAAAAAAGAAAATTCCCTGTCTGATAAACAAGCTTCTGTTCTGCAGTGTACTGTATGTGGTCACCATCCGGAGGCAATGCTGGAAGCACCTATCAGCAGAGGGGTGGAAGATGTGACTCTTCTGCATTCTCTCATTGCTAGAAAGCCATGGCCTGTAAAACGGTGTGTGTTGGGGTGGGGAGGGCAGGGCCATTCTTTGTGTGTCTCCTGTGCCCTACGAACAGTGTTCACTTGAAGCATGCTACGTTCAGGCAGCATGACTTCATAAGCAGGGGACAGTTTCCACATGCGAGGCAAGGAGGAGCAGTGCCTTCTAAGTCACAGGGATGTTGACAAAGCTGAGCCTGAGCTGCACAGGAGTAGTCTGCAGACAAATGTTTGGCATCAGAATTGCACTTGGGCTCCAGCAGTTTAGCTGCTTAAGTCCGGTGAAGCTCTGCAGCCAAAATCACAATGTTCTGACTTCTTGCTTTAGAGAGACCGGTTTTGTATGAGGCATCAATCTCTGCTCAGTTTAACCAGCTTCATGGTGTATTAGGAGGAAGTACTTCCAGCACCCTGGCAAAGGTGTAAATATTCACTTATAAAGACAGCATGAGATGTATATTTTTGTTTGAAAAAGATTGACAAAATTACTGTATCAGAAGCTGAGCAGGACTTACAGCTTCTGCCACTCAGGATAGGCTGAAGCTGTGTATACAGGCTAAATTCCTCCCTAGCTGTCCAGTAACAAGAATTTTAAGAGGAGGGCTTGGGGGCTATTTTGTATGCCATCTTTACTAGCAATGGAATATTGTTTTAATTCGTATGTAGCCTTTTTGATGTCTTGAGGGAATACTTGGATGGTAAATTACTGTTAAGTATCTGTAAGAAAAGCAAGATTAGATCATGAAAATTAGATCACCTTTACTATCTTGGGGAATCCAAAGCAAGTGGCCTTATAGTGGGCCAAGGAATTGCTGGCTTTTTTTTTTTAGAACTCTGCTCATCTAATCCATTTCAACAAGCAAGGCTCAGTCTCTGGCATTTAGCAACAGTGTGAGGGAGTGCACAGAGTGTACTTCCAGCACCAGAGAAGTAGAAGGCTCCTCGCTTTCTTTTTGGTTCCCCTTTAAAGAGTGCCTCTAGTGCATCTGGCAATCTCCATTCCTACATGTAGGGGCAGAAGCACGTTGTGCTTTTTTGCATACTTTTTCCTGGCAATCTGCTCAGTAAGAATTTTTGTACTCCTTTAAAACATAAGCAAGATCAAAGGTGATGTTTTGCTTATTTATTAAATTAACTTCTAACTCTTGTAGTAACTGTTGAATATTTTGCAGAACAGTGAGATATGCACAAATTAGAGGTATGAAAAGAGGATTCTTCCTTTTCCTGAAACACAATAGTTACACACAAAGAAAGGATGCAGAATTGCTTTGGGTGGTACCATGGATTAGAGCTGGGAGTTAGATGGTAATAAAGGGAAATTAGCATAGGCTGAGCAATCAGAAATAGTTCTTAATGAGTTAGCATCCCAAGAGGCATAGAGAAAACCCTGTCATATGGAATACTTAACAGTTCATGTTTAACGTTAGACTGCAAAATGCATTGAATGAGGGAATAATCCTGCTCTGGCAGACAGAGGTACTTACAATGCAACTAATAATTTCAGGGCCAAATTCTCTGCTAGCATAAATAAACCAAACTATGCTGAAGTCAAAGGAGACCCACCCTTTCATGCCAACAAAGCATATAGTCTTCCCCGCTACTCTGAATGTAGCACAGTTTTGAATGAAGGTCATTAATCCCCATGAAGCAGAGGCCTGTGTGAGTACTTGGCTTTCCAGAAGGATTTCTTCTCCTTTTTTTTCTCACTATGATGAAAGCCTGAATGAGAAAAAGCAAACTGTAGTATGCTCTCTTTAACCCCTGATGTGTGGTGTCTGTTGGCCCTCATAGCAGTCTTTGTCCTTGCTGTGCTTTATGATTTTTTTTTCAAATCAGGTGCTGCCAAAGAGAATTTCATTGAACTAAATATTAACTTTTAAATGAATAAGCTTGACACAGCTAAGGGCATAAAACCAAGGAACCAGCATTCTAACTGCATGCACATTAATAAACTCCCTTTGGGTTTTTTGCTGGTCCTTCTCCCTTACTACTTATTAGTTTAAACAGCTAAACCTCTCTTCGCTCTCTCTTTCTTGCCTCTGCTTCCATCATCTTCATTACATTAAATAATAGGCTCAAGTGTGGGCTTAAGATGTATCCTGGGAGATCACCTAACCTCGTACTTTCAGATCTCCAAGTTTCACATGCCTAGAAGCAATTCACAATTTATTTGTTCTTATTGCAAGGCTTGAGGGAATTACCAAGACTTACTTGCAATTGCAGTGGACAACTTTTCAGCCAGGAATGAAAGTTCCTGTCATCGAGTAAACAAAATCTGATTAGATTAGTCGTAAATAAAAATTAAACTGACATAAACCTGCTGGATTGTGACCCCCACCTATTCACAATACCCACAGGAATTTGATTGAGTAGGCCCAGGCAAAACATTGCTTGAAACCCCAAAAAGAAAGAGCTAAGTGGGATTTGGTGCATTATACAGGCAGAGGCAGCACACTTTTTTTTTTTTCCAAGTGTATTAGAATATCTTTAAGTCCATGCCCACGTTTGAGCTTCTGGGGAGTAGCCCTGCTAAGAAGGACCTGGGAATTCTGGTGGATGAGAAACTTAACATGAGCCAGCAGTGTGCTCTTGCAGCTCGCAAGGCCAATGGTATCCTGGGCTCCATCAGAAGAGGGGTGCTCAGCAGGGACAGGGAGGTGATTGTCCCTCTCTACTCTGCCCTCGTGAGGCCCCAGCTGGAGTACTGTGTCCAGATCTGGGGCTCCCAGTACAAGAAAGATGTGGAACTGTTAGAGAGGGTTCAGAGTAGGGCCTACAAAGAGAGGCTGAGAGAGCTGGGCTTGTTCAGCCTGGAGAAGAGAAGGCTGCGGGGGGACCTCATTGCAGCCTTCCAGTACCTGAAGGGAGCATACAAACAGGAGGGGATTCAACTTTTTAAAAAGGTAGATAATGGCTGGACAAGGGGGAATGGATTAAAGGTAAAAGAGGGAAGGTTTAGATTGGATATTAGGGGGAAGTTTTTTACAGGGAGAGTGGTGAGGTGCTGGAACAGGCAGCCCAAAGAGGTGATGGATGCCCCATCCCTGGAAGTGTTCAAGGCCAGGTTGGATGGGGCCCTGGGCAACCTGGTGTAGATCCAGGCCTGAGGTTGGTGGCCCTGCCTGTGGCAGGGGTGTTGGAGCTTTATGATCCTCAGGGTCCCTTCCAACCCTTGCCATTCTATGATTCTATGATTGTATGAATTCAGCTGGTTCTCTTAAAATTGCAGTGTTGGGTAGGTTGGATTTCTGTCTCAGTTTTCCCCATGGAGAGTTTAAAAACAGTTTCCAATTTGGCAAGGCTTTTCTTGAAAATTATCAGTCCACAAAATTGCATCTTCTTTCTGTCTGCAGTCTTATATTACCTATTTGTGTCATTATCTGTATACCAGGCTAGATAGCCTAAAGCTTCCTGCTTCTGGCAGAGGAGGAGTTTTACATAAGCTGGGAAAAGACTCCTACCCTTTGTTCAAAATGAAAAACCTCATAAATTTCACAGACCCTGTAGCCCTTCTCCAGAGTTTTGTTTAGTTCCAAGGAATACCAGGTACCCACAAGGGCTCCTTCTTCATTGCTGCAGATGCAGAGTGCACAAAAGCAGCACAGGCTAAATAGCTTGCCATCTGCACTCATGGGAAGCACAGGGAGAAGGACCCTGTGAGGTCGGTAGACCTTTACTTTGAACGTCCCAAAGTAGGCTGTCAGGGTGCTAAAACTCAAAAATATGCCCAAGGTGTCCAAGAAGGTAGTGTTTTTCTTGTTTGGGGGGGTTCTTTGTTGTTGATAAGATAGAGGTTAGCAAATTCACACTAATGTGTTTTTCTGTCAGTGGCTGGCTTGTAATATTTACAGATGGCATTTGTCCTGCTGCCAAAAGACACACCTGTGGTTCACCTTTACGTCTTCTTCTGAAGTTGGCATTTTGTGCTGTCAGCATTGCTTCTGTCTTGCTGCAGTCAGCATTGCTTCTGTCTTGCTGCACTGAGCCTTGAGTCTGCCTCAGTTTCCCTGTGTGGCCATCATGCTGGGCTGAGGATGGACATGGGATCTATGTCTTCTTTGTGCACAACACAGTCTGCATCATGGACCCCTTGCTGGGCCTCATAGGAAGTCCATAGCCCTCAGGCATGTTCACCCACCCTTTTGGTATCCCTCAGCCCTCCCTCAATGGGGGAGCAAGCTTCCCAGGCATGTTTTGCTGTCCTATGAAGTGGGGGATCCTAACCCAGTCCCAACATCTGTTTAATTGCTTTCTAGTGACAATTAAACTTTAATTAGGCATCTTATGAGCGATTGTTAAATATTAATTTATCCATTTTATACCTATGCTTTCATGGATTATTTTTATATATATTTATAAATGCATATGTATGCTTGTATATACATTATGTATATATAAATTTATATGTATAGAGACATACTTTTACACTGCTATATACAGATATACTTCTACATATGCATATATACACATATGCTTATGTAGAAGTGTATCTGTATATGTATCTTTACATCTGAGATCTTCTAAGTTCAAAGGACACAAGCAGCCAATTACAGTGCTGCCTGAGAAGATGTGGGTATGACAGTGTCAAGTAATGTCCATCCATCAGCCAGTCCTAGTACAGTATGAAAACACATGGGTCCCTGTGTGTATCCAAAGGTTCCGTAAAGTGTGTGAAAACACATGATTTTCCCGTAACAGTTCTGGTACAGTCAGGTCCCTTTATGCTATGCAGTGCCTCTATCCCAGCTCATGGAGTTAGGTGTTGATTTTGTGAAACTTTCCAGAAGCACAGAAGTCCCCTCCCACCCCTCCCTCCCTCCCTCCCTCAGTCCTTTTCCTTCCTTCCTTCCTTCCTCCCTCCCTCCCTCCCTCCCTCCCTCTCTCCCTCTTTCTCTCTCTCTCTCTCTCTCTCTCTCTCTCTCTCTCTCTCCCTCTCCCTCCCTCCCTCCCTCTCCCTGCCTCCCTCCCTCCCTCTCCCTCCCTCCCTCCCTCTCTCTCTCTCTCTCTCTCCCTCTCTTTCTCCTCTCTTTTTCTCCCTTTCTCACTCTCTTTCTCTCTCTCTCTTTCTCTTTCTTTCTCATTCTCTTTCTTTTTTTCTCTCTCCCTTTCTTTCACTCTCTCTCTTTCTTTTGTATTTTATTTGGGGTTTTTTTTAAAGTTTTGAGCAAGCAGAAAAAAAGAGTTCACCCAAATGAGCAAGTAACATCTCAAATGTTTTTAGAAAAAAAATGGGGTGTAGTGGTTGAAACTGCCTCCAGGCAGCTTTGAGTTTTAGGATTGGCACTTACATAACTGATCATACTAGGCCTCACTGAATTTGGCAGCCATGTAGGGGTTATGTTTTTCACATGGATGAACTGTTCTCGAACAATTTCTCCAATGTCTTAAGCACAAACAGGCTTTTCTTCAACATCAGCTTGCAGGTCTCCTCTCTCTCTTTCTCACCCTTTCCTCACTCTGGTCTTCCTAACAACAAATGAAGTTATTGTGGCCACAGTGGCAGCGGAGTGGATTCTGTCCAACAAAATAAAATTCTCTGATACCACGGTGCTATAAGGAATGGGGAAATGGAGGGAAGGAAAATCACTTTGGGCTGGGTCGCAACCCACACAAGTGTGCCAGATAGAGAACATACAAGGATATTGCCCTTGTGCTCACACACTCTGCAGATCAGCAATAACTGCAGCCCCTGAGGATTAGCCATGCTCCGCTAGAAACAGCTGAAATCCCTGACAGGGCAGAGGGAGTATCCAGGGGCTCCTGCCTTCTGTGCACCATGCCTGCCAGCTCTCCGTGCCTGGGGGCCGGGGAGATGCTGTGCTGCTCACCCTGCACGACAGTATGGTTCAGGCCTTCCCAGGGAGATGAAAGAAACCTTTCTTTTCCTTACATCCAAAAACCTTTCTTCTCCTTACACCCCAAGATGAGACAGGCACAGGAGGGGAGGGGGGGTAAAACACCTGCAGTGTGTTGTGCGTGGCTGTGTGTACTCGACCCACCTGGGGCTGTTTTCTAAGTAGTTTCTGTAGTTCTCACTATATGAGCAGCTCATGGATAAACAAGGGCTTTTTGAAATTCGGAGAAAATGAAAACCATAATCGTGTTAACAGTTTGAGAGAGAAATATTTTGCTTAAAATTATGCTATGTATTTATCATAGGAGCAATAGTGAAACATGTACATTCATTTCCCGAAACAATGGCATCCAAATAAATATTCCAAAGTACATTTACCTTTTTTTTATACTATCAGGAAAACAGATTGGACCGACGATGTATAAGTTAGTCACTCTTTCTAAATGAGTCTGCAAGCTAATGAAAGCTAACAAAGCCCAGATACTATGAGAGTTGACACATACAGTGAAAATCTGATAGCCCAACCTGGAATTTCCTCTCAGATTTTTTATTCTATTATACCCAGGCATACATTAATTGAATTTTGTATCTATGGATGTTTCATTGTGGTTATAGTCCTTCAGATTTTCTCATTCGTATTCCCTGCTAGATTTCTTAGGGCTCATTATTTAATATACCATCGATTTAAATGTGATGATTTTACTTCCTGCATTCGTGCTAAAAGCAGTATTTACTCTGAAGACACATGTTGCCCATGTTTTCTGATTCTGTGAGATTAAGGCACCAAACTAGTTTCTGACATATGGGGAATCTATTTGACTAAATATTGCAACCATTTTGTAGGACTGACTCATTTCTTGACTTCCCTAAAATGCTGGAGAATGGGGACTGTAACTGCTTATTAATTACAGATGAACTAGGGGACTATCTGTGAGAGGGAACATAAACACTGTGCCATCTGCTATTCTAAAATCCATCCCCAAACAGATCTTAAAGGGCTATACACGACCTGGCACATTCAAACCCCAGCCTGGCTTGCCTTCAACCCCCACGGCTAAGCCTGTGTGCTATGGTGCAGATAGCCATGTAGTAAACTCTTATCTTCCAGGCAATCAATACTGTGCTTTAACTCTATGTACCACCAAAGCAACAGGAGAGATTAAAAAAGTAAAAGCAGTTAAACAGTGATGAATTAATGCCTTGAGTATCAGAGATGTTGGGCTACTTACAACAAGAGCAGCAGGTGTATCGGTACGTTTGAAAATCAGGCTATAAACGGGGAAGAAACGAAGCGCAGCAGCTTTAAAGAACATCTGAATGCAAAATGAATGCAGGGAGACACTTCCTAAAAGAAGCTCCGTGCAGTTGTGCTTAAATAGTACTGTTTCTTGTTGAATAGTGGATATTCCCCATAGGACATTCTAGAAGGATGATGTAAAGTAGTTCGGGTGTGGGAGGCCATACTGTGAAGCACAGGAAATAGTTGAAATCTTTTGATATGTTTATACTGCTAAGTAAATGGGAAATGGCCACAGCTGAGGTTGTCAGCCACTTCACAGTCCTTTTTTTTCTGGCAGATGGTCACTTTTCACTGTCAACATTTCTTTGAAATTGCATAAGCAAGCAAGGTATGGGGCCACTCTCTGCAGCTAGTGCTCAGGATATGCTCTTAAAGCAAGTTGTTTTCCTTTGTTATTTCTCACCTCCTCTGTGAGGCTCCTGAACACTCCACACACACACCTCAAATGTTTAAATACAGTGTCTTTTTCCTTCAACTGTTGGGTTTTGAATGCTCTTTACTGTATATGCTTTTAAAACAGCCTGCAACACCAGCCATGACAATCTTGGAGGGCACTTCTGTTCAAGGCATTGAGCAAACACTGATTACTGCCCACAGAAGGTACATTCTTTGGCCCAAAACCTAGACATGGAGATGTTCACTGTTTTCTAGAAAAAGCAAACAACAAAAACCTGCTTTTCTCCATTCAAGTAGTTCAATATATGTGAATTTACAATCCCATCTAAGGTAGGGTGAATGGCATATACATAATATTAAATCCCTTAGAGCCCCTTATTACAAGAACGTCTTTCTTGTCATAGAGCTCATAAAATGTCTGTAAGCTTGCACATAACACGTAGCAGCCTTTGGTTTGAGTGCAGCAGACAGTCACCTATTTAGGCAATGAAGTTAATTCTTCATTCTGGTATCTATGGACTAGTCTTCATTTTGACTAGGTTCTGACTTCTTGTATCACACGTGTGTATTGAAATCCTAGGTGTGCCTTAGATGAAGGTAGAACCAGTCCCACTTGACTACACATTGTAGAAAAGTTATTTATCAGAAAATTTACTTACACTTTGGAAGAATACATAACACAGCTGAATCATACATAAGATGTGGCTTAAAAGTTTTGGGTTACTTTTAATCTTTAGATCAAACTTGATGAAGACAAAATGAAATAAAAATTATCTACTTTATTTTAAAACTACTGTTCCAAACTTCATCCAGGCTCTCCAGAGGTAACACTACTGTGGTGTTACTGGCATGAAAGCTTTGCAGTAAGCAAGATCTGATCTTGCAGGTATCAGTGCTTCATTTTACACTGGCTGGTGTTCATCTCCCCTAACCCTATTATTTGTGACATTTTCCACCTCATAAGCAAGTTACCGTATCTCTGCGTGTCTTTCTTTCACAATCTGTGAAACAGAGACCTTTATACTTTGGTTTGCAAAGTGTTTGTTGAAAATTACTAATGGAGGAACAGTGCCTAAAATAATTATTTTGGGTTTGGTCCATGTGAATGCACTTTTCCCTTTTTTTTTTTTTTCTTTTCTTTCTTTCTTTTTAACAGCATCTGATTATTGCCAACTCACTATTAACAAATGCTTATCTCACCACCTGCTCCTTTTCTGCTTATTTATGGAGGAGAAAATGTGAATTTATTGGATCAAGTTATTTTCCTTGCTGTAATGTGAACTGTCAGACATAGATCAAGATGACTGAATGCTGTTCATGGTACATGCCTCTTCAACAGCACTGGAAGACACTGCATTCACAGAAGAATGAGTAGAAGCAGTGCCTATGACCGTACAGTTCTTGAACCAAATCGGATCTGTGTGCACCAACATCCTGAAAACAGCCCATCTTGGCCTCTGTTCTTACTTTGTCAAAGAGAGATGGTTCTTATTATTTTATTTCTTATTATTTTTTGGTAATAATAACCACTATTCTCTTAAAACTTCCCCAAACTCTAAAAACAACCTACTGTGCAGCTGTGAATTGCCAACGTATTTCATGCTGGACAGATGCAAGCATAGTCTACCGATGTTCTAGAAGTAGAGTCTGAAGTCAGTGTAGTGTACAAGAATAGTACAGCTTTCTGGTGTTGTATCATGGGTGAAATATTTCTACACTTCTCTGGAGTGAAAATGTTGAATACTAAATGATAAAAACACCCTCCAACTATTTTATATATATAGTATTTTTCCCCCACAGGCCTAGCTCTGAATGAAAATTAAGTAAAACTAGTACTGAGATAGTTTGAAGTCTTGTGTTCTATGTTTGAGCTTGATCTGAAAAATACTTCAGGAATAAATAAGATTAACTGCATTTTCCCCCCTTTCTTCCCATTTTAACAATGGAAAAATCATTTTAGGATTTTTTTTCTGTATGAAATTCAGATTTCTAGAGATATCAAATGAATATTGGTGAAAATGTAAAACCCTATACAGATGAAACATAGTAAAACTCTCTTTGTTCCCTTACCCATAAAAATTACAATTTATGGCAAGTAAAGTAGCCATAATTGATAAACCCCAAAGAGAAAAAGGCAATTGAGACTTTCAAATTGTTTTCATTTAGACTGATGGGCTGTAGGCTTTTAATATATTTTGAAGTTAATATTGCTTGGCAATATAATTAAACATGTCTTTCTTGATTCATTCATTCTGAATGCTAACTTTGACTCAGCCCTGAAGGGATCAGTTCAGGAAGAAGTTATGCACCTTTTGCAATATTCGTAGCCTTTCTTAGGAGAGTGTGGTATGCTGCACAAACAAGTAGTCACAAAGACTCTTTTTCTATTTATATTAACCCTCCAAGCAAAACCAGCTTTCAACTCCCCACCAACAAAATATGGAATACAGTTAAAGTTGGATGATGGTTCCATTGTAGTGAAGTGTGAAATGCTTGTTTTAAGCATACACTAGCTTTTGTGACTAAATGTAGGTTGTCTGAGGTAGTCTTTCTATGAAACAACCTTAGCTTGCAAAGCTAACAGAATTTTGCAAATAAGGTTCAGTGTGCAGTTTCATTACACAGCAAAGTATTCACATACAAAGACTAGTATCTTGTGCTGATGCACAGAGTTTTACAGGGTAACTTTAGAGATCCTTTGTGTGTGTCAATAAATTATCCATGGGTTTTGTACAGCTTCCAACAGTATCTTTGTACATGAAGTTGCAGTTTTCTATATGGCATGTCTGTGAATAGGAAACTGCAAAGCATTGGCTAATTCCAGCCCTAGAAAGAGCTTGGTTTCCAAACGCAACTATCATTGATCCTATTTGGCAGTAAAATGGCAGCACTGTGGGTGCAATGTGATATCATGAAGAGCAGAGGAAAAGAAAAAAGATCAAATGATTCTTTGTTCTTTTGGTTCACTGCCTGAAAGTGACCTAAATTTGCACTGGGGTGGGGATTGGGAGGTGGGGAGATGTCAGCCACTCCTCACAGCTTTGTATCATTGGTGTACTTGCTGAGGGTGGATGCTATTCCCTCATCAAGGTCGTCAGTGAAGATACTAAACAGGACTGGACCCAACACCGAGCCCTGGGGAACACCACTAGTCACAGGCCTCCAGTCTGACTCTGCTCCACTGATCACAACCCTCTGGGCTCCATCCAACAGTCAGTTCTCAACCCACCTCAGTGTCCACTCATCTATCCCATGCTCTCTCAGCTTTGCTATCAGGATGTCATGGGAGACAGTATCGAAAGCCTTGCTGAAGTCAAGGTAGATGACATCTACTGCTCTCCCTCCATCCACCCAGCCGGTGATGAGATCATAGAAGGCTATGAGATTGGTCAAGCACGATCTTCCCTTGGTGAATCCATGCTGACTACTCCTCATGACCTTCTTCTCTTCAATTGCTTGGAGGTGGCATCCAGAACCAGCTGTTCCATCACCTTTCCAGGGACAAAGGAGAGAGTGACTGGCCTATAGTTGCTCGGATCCTCCTTCTTGCCCTTTTTGAAGACTGGAGTGACATTTGGCTATACTCCAGTCTTCAGGCACTTCTGTTTGCCAAGGCTAGTCAAAGATGACAGAGAGCAGCTCAGCAATCACTTCCGCCGGCTCCCTTAGCACATGTGGGTGCATCCCATCCAGGCCCTCTGAGATGCTCACAGACCACCCCCACCTCAACCAGACAGAAGCTCTCCATTTCCTGAACGGTCTTTCTTCCCTGCAGGGTCCAGGAGTCCCAAGGGGGAGTCTTTGAAGTGAAGACCAAAGCAAAGAAGGCATTCAGTAGCTCTACTTTCTTAGCATTTCCCATTACCAGCACAACCTCCTGGTTCAGCAGGTGACCCACATAATCCCTAGTCTTACTGTTCACATACCTAAAAAAACCCTTCTTAATATTCTTTATGTCCCTTGCCAGCTTCATTTCCAGGTGGGCTTTAGCCTTCCTAGTCGCATCCCTACAGGCCCTGACAACATTCCTATATTCTTCCAAGGTGCTCGGACTCTCTTTCCACAATTCATAGACCTTCTGCTTCCCTTTGAGTTTATGCATGAGCTCCCTTCTCATTCACAGGTGTCCAGCCACCCTTTCCTGATTTCTTGCTCAAAGGGATGCACTGATCCGGGGCTTGGAAGAAGCATTGTTTAAAGGCTGACCAGCTCTCCCTGGATCTCAGGCTCTCTTACCTTCTAACAGCCCAGCCCATGGGACAGCTCCTATTAGATGCTGGAAGAGATCAAAGTTTGCTCTTCTAAAGTTCAGGGTAGCAAGCCTACTTTTTGCTTTGCTTCTTCCACTCAAGATCTTGAACTCCACCTCCCATGGTTGGTATGTCCCAAGCTGTCTTGGGAGGCAGTCCTCGAGGGCAAGGAGTTCAGGAAGCAAAAAGGCAAAAGTACAACTAGAACTTAACCTGGCCTCTGATGTTAAGGACAACAAAAAACGTTTCTAATAATATGTAATAAAAAGAGGACTGAGGACAACCTCTGTCTTCTAGTAGATGGGCCTAGTAGTAGCACAGTGACAAAGGATGAGGTAAAGGCTGAGGTGGTGAATGCCACGTCTGCCTTGGTCTTTAATAGCAAGACCAGTTATTCCCAGGGTACCCAGATCCCTAAGCCAGAAGACTGGGATGGAGAGCGTAATGCAGCCCCCATAATCCAAGGGGGAATGGTGAGGGATCTGCTTCAGCACCTAGGTGTATGCAAGTCTGTGGGGGCCAGATAAGATCCACCCAGGGGTACTGAGTGAGTTGGCAGAAGTGCTCACCTCACCACTTTCCATCATTTATGAGCAGATCTGGCTGACTGGGAAGGTGCCAGTTAACTGGAGATTAGCGAATGTGACACCCATCCACAAGAAGGTCTGGAAAGAGGACCCAGGGAACTACAAGCTGCCCAGGGAGGTGTTTGAGTCACCATCCCTGGATGTGTTTAAAAGATGGGTAGATGAGGTACTTAGAGATATCGTTTAGTAGAGGATAGGTACGGTTGGACTCAATGATCTTAAAGGTCTTTTCCAACCTAGTCTTTCTGTGATTCTATGATACAGGGCTGTCAGTGTGACCTTAGTGTATACAAAGATTATGGACCAGTTCTCTCAATCTGTCCTCGTAGGGTTAGATGTTCCAGGCCCTTAATCATCTTAGTAGCCCTTCTCTGGATTCTCTCCAGGAGATCCCTGTCTTTTTTATACCAGGGAGCCCAGAACTGGACACAATACTCCAGGTGGGGCCTGACCAGGGCAGAGTAGAGGGGGAGGATCACCTCCTTCGACCTGCTGGCCACACTCCTCCTGATGCACCCCAGGATCCCATTGGCCCTCTTAGCCACCAGGGCACACTGCTGGCTCATGGCCAACCTGTCATCAACCAAGACCCCCAGGTCCTTCTCCACAGAGCTCTTCTCCAGCAGGACATCCCCCAGCCTGTACTGATACAAGCGGTTGTTCCTCCCCAGGTGCAAGACTTTACACTTGCTTTTGTTGAATTTCATCTGATTTCTCCCTGCCCAGCTCTCCAGCCTGTCCAGGTCTCACTGGATAGCAGCGCAGTGTTCCTGCACGTCAGCCACCCCTCCCAGCTTTGTATCATTGGTGTACTTGCTGAGGGTGGATGCTATTCCCTCATCAAGGACATCGATGAAGATGTTAAACAGGACTGGACCGAACACCGAGCCCTGGGGAACACCACATGTACAGGAAAAGCAGGCAATCAGGCCCAGTCAGCATGGGTTCATGAAAGGCAGGCAGGAAGGCCCTATAGAGACATCTGTGGGATTGATGAGCGAAGCCCAGTAGCATGAGATTCAACAAAGCCGAATGCTGGGTCTTGCATTTGGGTCATATTAACCCCAAGCAGTGCTACAGAGTGAGGGAACTGGGGTTGCTTAGTCTGGAGAAAGGGAAGTTGAAGGGAGCCCTAATTGCTGTCTATAACTACCTGAAAGGAGGCTGTGGAGAGGCGGGGGCTGACCTTTTCTCCCTAGTGACAAGTGACAGGACAAGAGGAAATGGCATCAAGTTACATCAGGGGAGGTTTAGATGGGATATTAGGAAAAACTTCAAAGAGAAGATTGATTGGCTTTGGAACAGGCTGCTCCTGGAACTGGAGGGGTCTCCATCCCTGGAGGTATTTAAAAGACAGTTAGATGTGGTGTTGAGGCACATGGGCTACTTACTTTTTCTAGGAGAACGTATTTCTTATGTAAAACTGAATACCAGCAGTATCCATGCTTTACAGGTGAAATTACTGCTATACAAAGAAAACCAAATCAAACCAACAAAAAACCTTTTACATAGAAATCAGTGTTACAGTACATAACAGCTTTGTAATGTTTGACAAATTCTGTTATTACTTAAAAGAATGATTTTCATGAAGAATGCAAGAATGATGACACTTCTCTAATTTCTAGTGAAGAACTGATTAAAACTCTCTTTTAAGAAACCCACAATGGCACTATGATGCAGACTAACTGTATTGGTGTTTCTGTCCCCCAGACAGGCACAATAAAGTAGATAGTTGTGTATATACTGCCTCAGAGGAAGGCAATGATTTGTAATTATTGGATTTCTTTAATGTCTAAAGAAATAAATTAATTTTTATGTGAAATTATGAATAGGGTTTAGGATAGATTTTAATTCTCTGTGAAGTGTTATTCAAAACATACAAACAGATCATTAAGCAAAGATTTTATGTAACAGAATCAGGGATTTTTATTTTGGAATCTGATTTTCTGCAGTGTCAGATCTTTGAGTATTTACTTCAGTGAAAGCAGGAATGTTTCTTCATTTGAGCGTTCTTTACAGTATTGTTCTTCACACTTGTTTTTCAGTAGGCAAAGTAGTTGGCATAAATCAGACCTGTGCCTTTATGAACAGCTACTTTAAATAGTGTACAGACATCTGTGTTTGTGGGATGATCACAGTCAGTAGATCAAGAACAGTGGTGATATGGTGCCCCACAATGTATTTTCACCTGGGCCAGGAAGGGAATGAATGAGGAGTCCGCTACTACTGCTTAGTGTACTGATTCCTTGGCATTTTTATTGAGACACTTAAACAGTGGCGGAGACAGTTTTGTAATGTGAATCCTTTAAGGCTCAAACTGGCCAAAATACAGCTCTGAAAATTGGCAGCAATTTTATTTTATTAGTGATGTGTGAAGACTTTTCATGATCAGTTATTCTTTCAATTTTTAACTGCAAGCTGGAAAAAAAGGACTGACACTGCAAGATGCAGATCTAAAGCCACACCTTCCCTAAACTGCATGGTTTTGGTGTATATTTTGATAAAGAATACAACAAATGCTAACACCTATGTTCAAGTCCACTAAAACTGAATGCAAATCACTACAATCTGGGAGTTCTTGGAAGCATGATTTTAGTCTGTAGTCAGCTGTGATTTGCGCCAAGGTAACCAGGATATATTTACCATAAACACTGGAGGTTCTTTCTTCTTTTTTTTTTTTTTTTAAACAAATGTTTAACTTCTTGCAGACTTTTGATGCACTGGATTTTCCAGACCTTGGAAGGTTTTATTAAAAGACCTAAAATTTAGATAAACATTAATACAAGGTGATAAACTCATAATCATATTTGGCTAGGAGTGGATCTTAATCTTTATTAAAAATGTAGTAGCTAAAAGCTGTATCAGATTGTGCATTCTTCATGTTTGGCCCTTCACTTTTCCTCTCCTCTTTTTTATACACAGATGAACAAAAATCACCTGCAGAGCATTTTTTGAGTAACTGTTGATGCTCCTATTTGTATAACATCAAAGAGTTATTGAGAAATACTAAAGCAAAAGGCAAAATTCAAAATAGTATGTAATTGAAGTGCCTGGAAATGACTGTTAGGGCAGAGCATAGTTTGTAAAGTATATATCAAAAAAGGAACATATATTCTAGAAATATCGTGGTTTTTTTTTTCTTTTTCTGGTCAAAAAAGGAAGAAGTTTTGTGAAGCATTTATACACACAGCTAGAAATCTAGTTCTGTAGTGCTCATGAGAGAAGCAGACCCTGCAGCCTGGAGAGTAGCTATCAATCGCTTTGGGAGACCCTGGTGAGTTGTGGAGCAGGCTGCAGAGTGCTGAAATGGGTGCCATATGTTTAGCTTTTGTGCATGAATGCCTTCTACTCTGTTTCAAAAAAGGCGTGAGTAGGACTGGAAGGTGAGTTCTCACCTTTCTTCATAGTGTTAAGAGCTTGTCCTGACTGACAGAACTCCTGTAGCAGAGGAGGAAGCCTGGTCTTCTGCAAATTTTCTCCAGGACGGGAGTTAGTCTTCAGAATTACTGGGAGAAAAATCTGCAGAACTCTAGGAAAAGCTACTGCTGAGGATATCTTTCCTACTGTTGTGTTTAACTGTTTTGCAGTAGTTGACACAATAGGTGAAATCTGTAGCCTGCTTGCCTGAGGCTCCCTCTGTCAGTGTTGGACAAACTGTGGCTATGCATGCTAGAATTTAGTCAACTGTGTGGCAAGGCAGTGCTCGTTTCTGCCTAGTCCTCGTTAGGTAGCTGGAGACTGACATGTGTAACCTGTCCCTGATACTGTCTGTACAACATGTCTTAGAACTACAGTTATTTTCCTTGCAGTATGTCTAGCCCGCTTTGTCTCCCAGTGATTTTTTAGCCTCAGTGACATCTTGTGGCTGCAACAGGTTCATTATCCAGTTTTCAAAAAGTACATTTTTTCATCTTGTAAGAGATCTTTTGTGAGAGAAGGTGGAGAACAAAATTCTTGGTGATCGGGAGCTGTGGACTTGCTGCCTATCAAGAGGCTGAATGAAAATCTTTACACAAAAATATTTTCTGGGATTTCATAATGTGTTTTAATGCACGGTAAATGGAATGAAACATGGTAAGAGATTTATGTAGATATCACAGAATCACATAATGTTAGGGGTTGGAAGGGACCTCTGGACATCATCTAGCCCAAACCTATCTGTTGAAGCAGGATCACCTAGAGCAAGTTTCACAGGATCATGTCCAGGCAGATTTTTAATCTCTCCAGAGAAGGAGACTCTGCAACCTCTCTGGGCAGCCTGTCCCAGGGCCCTTTCAAGCTCAGAGTGAAGATGATTTTCCTTTTATTCAGACAGAACTTCCTGTATTCTAGTTTGTGGCTGTTGCCCCTTGTCCTGTCACTGGGAAAGAGGGTGCATTGTCTTGACATCCACCCTTTAGATATTTATATGTATTTGTAAGGTCCCTTCTCAATCTTCTCTTTTCCAGGCTATAAAGCCCCATCTCTCTCAGCCTTTCCTCCTTTGAGAGTCCTCCGCTGGACTTTCTCCAATAGTTCCCCAGTAGATATCCACCAAAAAAATGAACACAAGCTGGGCCTCAATTTGGGCATGACTTTTTACATCTCAGGTAAGAGAGTATTTCTGTCTTGTCAGGCTTGGACTACTTCGCTACCAGCATGACTGAGCTGCTCTGACTTTTGAAATTATATTTCAGAAGGCTGCATCTGATCCACAGCTTATCAGCAGACTTCAAGGGCCATGGGATTAATCTGTTAAAATTTGTTTTATTACTCATTTGTTTTATTACTTTTTTTTTTTCTTCTTTTTTTTTTCCCCATCTGAAACACATTTCAGTTCTAACAAATGCTGGCTCTACTGTCCCCATTTATCTCAATGTGCAGAAGTTCATGTAACTGCAGTGACAGTCTATTCAAATGCCACCTGACTGGTGCTGACTCTTCCTTGGTGGACGTGCCTCTGGCTTTGGGCTATACAGGGAAGGAGAATGCGATCCAAAAAAAAAAAAAAGAGCTTCACCTGTCCTAAAAGAAAAAAGGTGAGGTTTTAAACTCTGATGTTTTAAAATGCTTCAAACTTCTATTACTTGTTAATGAAACAAAATATTGGATAAATGAGTGTCAGCCAATAAAAGAGAGGTAGTTTTGCTTTGTGGCTAAGCTGCTGATCAAATGCCTGGTACAGAGCTTGTTGTTCACTTTACCATCTCTGGATCGCTGCTGTGGAGTTAGTGCAGTTACTCTAAGAAAGAGAGATAATTTAAAAAATTTTTTACTCACTGTTCCATTAAGTCCAATGTGCACCTGCTGAAATTAATACAGTGTTCTGCTTCAAACTTTTGGGTTATAACGTGCAATATGTTGGCTACTGCTTTGGTTTTGCACAGAACACAAAGTGGTAACAGAATTTCTATTTTACTTTACCATTGCAATTCAGCTCTGAGATGTGACATTTCTTGGTGCCAAAGTAGAGGATACCTAAAACTTTTCAGGTTGCTCTGTTTTCATGAGCAGATGGGCTGTTCTCTCATCGTTACTAGGAAGGAATAAAGTTGTTTGGTTATCTGTGCATGCCACTGGTGAATGTAAATGTTTTTACTATGCACACATTGTATATGTTAGATTAAAAGAAGATATTCTATGCTGGCAATTTTTCCATACAGCAGTTGCCTGCCTTCTACACAGACAGCCTAGGCTCATCAAGGATTTTGGGCATGATTCTGCTTTCACCCAACTGCTGATCAAATCTAACTCTTCAAAAATTGGTCAAATTGTTCTGTCAGGAAAGAATATCTGGGCTCACGAGTAGTTCTAATGGGCCCAGTTTTCAAAAAAAAAAAGGACTCCTTATGTGACTTTTTAACTTGATGAATTGTGGGTGGTCTGCTCCCTGGTCCCTCAGACTGATATATGAAAGCTAATTCAGTCCTGGGACAAAACAAGTTGGAATAAAGTGAAAAAAATTGGATGGTTTATGTCACTAAAACATTTTGGTCTTCAATAAATCTGTCAAAAGACAGAATACTTTGGAGCAGACAAGTAACTTCCAAGATTTTTGGAGGATGCAAAAAGAAGAAGGTTAAGATACCCTCTTGAAAAAAAAAAATCTTCCTGTGCTGTAAGCAAATGAGGCCAGATTATGGCTATAAATACCTGAGGAGGATGTCAGGAATAAGGAAAATAGTTCTGGTTTTGCAGAAAACTGATTCATCTTCTTTATAGAAGGAAGGAATAGGCAATGAAAGAGAAACAACCCTTCCAAACTGGCTGCTGCTCTATCTACCTAACAACATTTCAGGAAGAAACTGGATCATTCAATCAAAACATGCAGGTACCTCCAAAATGCTGAGGATTATACTGATTTTGTGTATATAACAATGGACTGTGATTGTTCTGAGTAACAGAGAATGATTCAGACTTTGTGGTGTAGGTATAAAGGGACTGTGTATATTTTGTTAATAAAATGTTTTCCTATCTTTAACTCCCAAGAAACACAACTGATATTATGGGATAGAAGACTCTACCTAGGAAACAAACATTCTGTAAGTTTTGTAGGTTATAGTTGATACTGTGAGCCAGTGATACATTGGCCAAAAGATTTTATACAACCATTTCATGTGTAAAAATTAACACTAATGGGTGGTGAACAGCTGATATTACCAGTGTATTTAGCATCCATACAAGTATTGCCAAATGTTTTCTTATGTTATAACTCATGCAGGATGCTAAACTAGAGAAGGTTCTGAGAAAACCCAAATGAATGATTATTGGAAGATAAGGTTGTCAGAGAATAAAACTGATATGGCTGTAGTTTGCATCAGTTTAGGATGTCCTATGGCCAGTTGTATACAGCAACTCAGCATAGGTGATCAAAATGGTGCATTTTGCCTTTTAATCTATGAAAATAAAGTCTTAGAGCAGACATGTACAGGTTTTATGTTGACACAGTAAAAGTGGTTTCAACTTGCAGTTTATCATCTGATAGAGTTTCACACTTAAAACAGCAGTGACAGTGTTATACAGTTGACTTATTAACATGGCTGGTGCTCTCTACCAAACAATGAATGATACTAGCTCAGAAATATTTTTGGCCTGGAGATTTAAGTGTTTGAAATGATGTAGAAGCTAGGGACCAGGTTTGGTTTCAAATAAAATAATATATACTGTACTGAAATTTCAGTAACACTGTGTTTTGGAAGAATAATCACACAGCGATTTACCAGCATCTGAACAGTGAAAGTGAAATTAAATTTCTTATGGATTTACTTTTATTTTTAATCAGCACTTTGGAATTCGAAGGGCTTGGCTGTTTACTTCTTGCATTTTCATTGCCTGCTGTAATAAAGCTGTTAGATTGTATGTCACAAAAGATTGGATATGGCTCTAAAATAGGGCCAGAGGAGCAGGTTAATAGAAGTCATTTGCACGTTTGGTACCATCAGAAGTTTGTGGATAAGAATCAGGTGTAGAGTGAGAAAGCCTATTTTTAATTAATCTCACTAAGCCTGATGTAGTGGGTTGACCCTGGCTGGAGGCCAGGTGCCCACCAAACCCTGCCACTTTCCCTCCTCAGCTGGGCAAGAGAGAGAAAGTGTAATGAAAGGCTCACAGGTTGAGATAAGGACAGGGAGGGATCATTCAGCAGTTGATGTATCACAGGCAAACAGATTCAACTAGGAATAAAATTCATCCCATTTATTATCCAGCCAAAACAGAGTAGGGTAATGAGAAATAAAACCGAATCTTGAAAGCCTCTCTCCCCACACCTCCCTTCTTCTCAGGCTCAATTTTATTCCAAATTGCTCTACCTCCTCACTCCAAGCAGCACAGGGGGATGGAATGTCACATTGTGTCTGCTGCTCCTTTCTTCTCAGAGGGAGGACTCTACATACTCTTTCCCTGCTCCAGTGTGGAGTCTCTCTCACAGCAGACAGGCTGCCATTGTCTTTTCCAACGTGAGTCCTTCCCATGGAAGTTTCAGTTCTTCATCAGCTACCCCAGTGTGGCTTGCATGGGGTGCAGACCTTCAGGAACAGACTTCTCCAGCCTGGTCCCCCGTGGGGTCACAAGACCACCCCCAGCAAACCTGATCCAGCACGAGCTACTCTCTCCATGGCTCTGGGTCCTGCCAGGAGCTTGCTCCAACACAGGCTTCTCACTGGGTCACAAACTCATTCAGGTGTTTCTACCTGCTCCAGCATGGGGTTCTCCATGGGGCTGCAGGTGGAATCTCTGCTCCCCATCTTCTTCCATGGGCTGTAGGGGAATCTCTCTGGCACCTGGAGCACCTCCTCCCCCTGCTTCTTCACTGACCTTGTTGTCTGCAGAGTTTCTTACGTCTTCTTGTTCCTCTCTCTGCTGGCAAAAAGCTGCTGCTTGTTCCAACACCCCCTCCCCCCCCCTTCATAAATATGTTATCCCAGAGGCACTACCACCATCACTCATTGGCTCAACCTTGACCAGCAGGAGGTCTGTCTTTGACCTGGCTGGTATTTACTCTGTCAGACCTAGGGGAAGCTTCTAGCATCGCTCCCCCCTGCCCAAAACAACCCAAATCAGCTGAGAACATCATGAGCAAAAGTTCCTAGTACTGAAAAGTTCCATCCAAATAGGATGGCTTATTTTTTATTATCAGATAAGACTAATGAGAATTACTTAGCCATCTCAGAATGTCATGCTGCTAAAACTTATGACAGAATGTAGGAATTGCCATTACTTTTTTCAGAATAAACACCAAACCTCAGGTAAGAGTTTTCCTGGTATGCTGTAAATTCACATGCCCTGCATCTATGACTCTATGCTAGCACAACATTTTAATGAAGGAAAATAAAAGCACCAAAATACACAAAAAAATACATCGGCCCTGTTGGAGTGGGGGTGGAATGTGTAACTGTCTGACGCTTCCTGTACCCAGCATTGTCAACAATAGTGAAGTTGACAAGAAGGTAAATCTTTTTCCACAGCTCCTTACATGGCATATTCAAATGCTGATGACTGTATTCTGCTCCCATTCCCCCAAATCTCTTGAGAAGAGTTAAGAAAAAGGAAGGAGGCTACAGAGTTTTGCTACTACCTGTCTCTTCCTGCAGCACATGAGAGGAGACCAAGGATTGCAGGTGCAGGATAAAGAACAGGATTCATCCTAACAGGCAACAGAATTTAAATACGTCTAGAGAGGCTT